>JBBMRE010000184.1:2500-352500 GCA_037974335.1 Prionace glauca
CTGTCTGTCTTTCTGTCTCTGTCTCTCTCCCTCTGTCTCAACTCTCTCTCTCTGTCTCTGTCTCTAACTCCCTACCTCCATCTGTCTCTCTCTGCCTGTCTCTTTCTTTCTCTGTCTCTCTCTCTGTCTCTCTCCCCTCAGTCTGTCTTTCTCTCTCTCTCTCTGCCTCTCTGTTTCCCTCACTCTGTCTCCCTCTGTTAATCTCTCTCTGTCTCTCTCTCTGTCTGTATCTCTCTCTCTGTCTCTCTTTCTGTCTCCTTCTGTCTCTTTCTGTTTCTCTCTCTCTGCCTCTCGCTCTCTCTGTCTCCTTCTCTCTCTCTCACACACTCTGTTTCTCCCTCCCTCTCGATCTCTCTGTCAGTCTGTCTCTCTCTCTCTCAGTGTCCTTCAGTCTGTCTCTGCCTCTCTCTCTGTCTCTCCCTCGGTCCCTGTCTCTCAATTGTCCCTGTGTCTCTCTCTTTCGGTCCCTGTGTCTCTCTCTCGGTCGCTGTGACTCTCTCGGACCCTGTGTCTCTCTCGGTCCCTGTGTCTCTCGAGGTCCCTGTGTCTCACTCTTGGTCCCTGTGTCTCTCTCGGTCCCTGTGTCTCTCGAGGTCCCTGCGTCTCACTCTTGGTCCCTGTGTCTCTCTCGGTCCCTGTGTCTCTCTCGGTCCCTGTGTCTCTCTCTCGGTACCTGTGTCTCTCTCGGTCCCTGTGACTCGCTCAGTCCCTGTGTCTCTCTCGGTCCCTGTCTCTCTCTCGGTCCCTGTGTCTCTCTCTCTTGGTCCCTGTGTCTCTCACTCGGTCCCTGTGTCTCCCTCGCGGTCATTGTGTCTCTCTCGGTCCTTGTGTCTCTCTCTCGGTCCCTGTGTCTCTCTCTCTCAGTCCCTGTGTCTCTCTCTCGGTCCCTGTGTCCTCTCTCGGTCGCTGTGTGTCTCTCGGTCCTTGTGTCTGTCTCGGTCCCTGTGTCTCCCTCTCACCCCTGTGTCTCACTCGGTCCCTGTGTCTCTCTCGGTCCTTCTGTCTCTCTCTCGGTTCCTGTGTCTCTCTCTCTCTCGGTCCCTGTGTCTCTCTCGGTCACTGTGTCTCTCTCTCAGTCCCTGTGTCTCTCTCTCTCAGTCCCTGTGTCTCTCTCGGTCCTTCTGTCTCTCTCTCGGTCCCTGTGTCTCTCTCTCTCTCAGTCCCTGTGTCTCTCTCGGTCCCTGTGTCTCTCTCGGTCCCTGTGTCTCACTCGGTCCCTGTGTCTCTCTCGGTCCCTGTGTCTCTCTCTCGGACCCTGTGTCTCTCTCGGTCTCTGTGTCTCACTCGGTCCCTGTGTCTCTCTCGGTAGCTGTGTCTCTCTCGGTCCCTCTGTCTCTCTCTCGCTCCCTGTCTTTCTCTCTCGGACGATTGTGTCTCTCTCTCGGTCCCTGTGTCTCACTCGGTCCCTGTCTCTCTCTGTCATTTTCAGTGTCTCTCTCGGTCCCTGTGTCTCTCTCTCGGTCCCTGTGACTCTCTCGGTCCCTGTGTCTCTCTCTAGGTCCTTGTGTCTTTCTCGGTCCCTGTGTCTCTCTCTGGGTCCCTGTGTCTCACTCGATCCCTGTCACTCTCTCGGTCCCTGAGTCTCACTCGGTCCCTGTGTCTCTCTCTCTCGGACCCTGTCTCTCTCTCGGTCCCTGTGTCTCTCTCTCGGTCCCTGTGTCTCTCATTCGGTCCCTGTGTCCCTCTCGGTCCCTGTGTCTCTCTCTCGGTCCCTGTGTTTCTTACTCGGACCCTGTGTCTCACTCGGTCCCTGTGTCTCTCTCGGTCACGGTGTCTCTCTCGGTCCCTGTGTCTCTCTCTTGCTCCCTGTGTCTTTCTCGGTCCCTGTGTCTCTCCCGGTCCCTGTCTCTCTCTGTCAATCCCTCTGTCTCTCTCTCGGTCCCTGTGTCTCTCTCTCGGTCCCTATCTCTCTCTCTGTCCTGGTGTCTCTCTCCCGGTCACTGTGTCTCTCTCTCGGTCCCTGTGTCTCTCTTGGTCCCTGTGTCTCTCTCTCTGTCACTGTGTCTCCCTCGGCCCCTATCTCTCTCTCTGTCCTGGTGTCTCTCTCTCGGTCACTGTGTCTCTCTCTCGGTCCCTGTGTCTCTCTTTGTCCCTGTGTCTCTCTCTCGGTCACTGTGTCTCACTCGGTCCCTGTGTCTCTCTCGGTCCCTGTGTCTCTCTCTCCGTCCCTGTGGCTCTCTCTCGGTGCCTGTGTCTCTCTCTCGGTCCCTCTGACTCTCTCAGTCCCTGTGTCTTTCTCGGTCCCTGTGTCTCTCTCTCGGTCCCAGTGTCTCTCTCTCGGTCCCTGTGTCTCTCACTCGGTCCCTGTGTCTCTATCTCGGTCCCTGTGTCTCTCTCGGTCGCTTTCTCTCACTCGGTCCCTGTGTCTCTCTCGGTAGCTGTGTCTCTCTCGGTCCCTCTGTCTCTCTCTCGCTCCCTGTCTTTCTCTCTCGGACGATTGTGTCTCTCTCTCGGTCCCTGTGTCTCACTCGGTCCCTGTCTCTCTCTGTCATTTTCAGTGTCTCTCTCGGTCCCTGTGTCTCTCTCTCGGTCCCTGTGACTCTCTCGGTCCCTGTGTCTCTCTCTAGGTCCTTGTGTCTTTCTCGGTCCCTGTGTCTCTCTCTGGGTCCCTGTGTCTCACTCGATCCCTGTCACTCTCTCGGTCCCTGAGTCTCACTCGGTCCCTGTGTCTCTCTCTCTCGGACCCTGTCTCTTTCTCGGTCCCTGTGTCTCTCTCTCGGTCCCTGTGTCTCTCACTCGGTCCCTGTGTCCCTCTCGGTCCCTGTGTCTCTCTCTCGGTCCCTGTGTTTCTTACTCGGACCCTGTGTCTCACTCGGTCCCTGTGTCTCTCTCGGTCACGGTGTCTCTCTCGGTCCCTCTGTCTCTCTCTTGCTCCCTGTGTCTTTCTCGGTCCCTGTGTCTCTCCCGGTCCCTGTCTCTCTCTCTCAATCCCTCTGTCTCTCTCTCGGTCCCTGTGTCTCTCTCTCGGTCCCTATCTCTCTCTCT
Organism: Prionace glauca; assembly: GCA_037974335.1. Lineage (NCBI taxonomy): Eukaryota > Metazoa > Chordata > Chondrichthyes > Carcharhiniformes > Carcharhinidae > Prionace > Prionace glauca. The sequence continues at coordinate 5,486 of JBBMRE010000184.1, forward strand.
GTCCTGGTGTCTCTCTCCCGGTCACTGTGTCTCTCTCTCGATCCCTGTGTCTCTCTTGGTCCCTGTGTCTCTCTCTCTGTCCCTGTGTCTCCCTCGGCCCCTATCTCTCTCTCTGTCCTGGTGTCTCTCTCTCGGTCACTGTGTCTCTCTCTCGGTCCCTGTGTCTCTATTTGTCCCTGTGTCTCTCTCTCGGTCACTGTGTCTCACTCGGTCCCTGTGTCTCTCTCGGTCCCTGTGTCTCTCTCTCCGTCCCTGTGGCTCTCTCTCGGTGCCTGTGTCTCTCTCTCGGTCCCTCTGACTCTCTCAGTCCCTGTGTCTTTCTCGGTCCCTGTGTCTCTCTCTCGGTCCCAGTGTCTCTCTCTCGGTCCCTGTGTCTCTCACTCGGTCCCTGTGTCTCTATCTCGGTCCCTGTGTCTCTCTCGGTCCCTGTGTCTGTCTCGGTCCCTGTGTCTCCCTCTCACCCCTGTGTCTCACTCGGTCCCTGTGTCTCTCTCGGTCCTTGTGTCTCTCTCTCGGTCCCTGTGTCTCTCTCTGTCTCAGTCCCCTGTGTCTCTCTCGGTCACTGTCTCTCTCTCGGTCTCTGTGTCTCACTCGGTCCTTGTGTCTCTCTCGGTCCCTGTGTCTGTCTCGGTCCCTGTGTCTCTCTCTCGCTCCCTGTCTTTCTCTCTCGGATGATTGTGTCTCTCACTCGGTCCCTGTCTCTCACTCGGTCCCTGTCTCTCTCTCGGTCCCTGTCTCTTTCTCGGTCCCTGTGTTTCAGTCGTTCCCTGTCTCTCTCTCTCAGATTCAGTGTCTCTGTCGGTCCCTGTGACTCTCTCTGGGTCCCTGTGTCTCACTCGGTCCCTGTCACTCCTCGGTCCCTGTGTCTCACTCGGTTCCTGTGTCTCTCTCACTCGGTCCCTGTGTCTCTTTCTCGGTCCCTGTGTCTCTCTCTCTCTCGGTCCCTGTCTCTCTCTCCGTCACTGAGTTTCTCTCGGTCCCTGTGTCTCACTCGGTCCCTGTGTCTCTCTCTCTCAGTCCCTGTCTCTCTCTCTCAGTCCCTGTGTCTCTCTCTCTGTCCTGTTGTCTCTCTCTCGGTCCATGTGTCTCTCTCTCGGTCCCTGTGTCTCTCTCAGTCCCTGTGTCTCTCTCTCAGTCCCTGTGTCTCTCTCGGTCCCAGTGACTCGCTCAGTCCCTGTGTCTCTCTCTCGGTCCCTGTGTCTCCCTCTCAGTCCCTGTGTCTCTCTCGGTCCCTGTGACTCGCTCAGTCCCTGTGTCTCTCTCTCGGTCCCTGTGTCTCTGTCTCAGTCCCTGTGTCTCTCGAGGTCCCTGTGTCTCACTCTTGGTCCCTGTGTCTCTCTCGGTCCCTGTGTCTCTCTCGGTCCCTGTATGTCTCTCGGTCCCGGTGTCTCTCTCTCGATCCTGTGTCTCTCTCTCGGTACCTGTGTCTCTCTCGGTCCCTGTGACTCGCTCAGTCCCTGTGTCTCTCTCGGTCCCTGTCTCTCTCTCGGTCCCTGTGTCTCTCTCTCTTGGTCCCTGTGTCTCTCACTCGGTCCCTGTGTCTCCCTCGCGGTCATTGTGTCTCTCTCGGTCCTTGTGTCTCAATCTCGGTCCCTGTGTCTCTCTCTCTCAGTCCCTGTGTCTCTCTCTCGGTCCCTGTGTCTCTCTCGGTCGCTGTGTGTCTCTCGGTCCCTGTGTCTCTCTCGGTCCCTGTGTCTCTCTCGGTCCTTCTGTCTCTCTCTCGGTCCCTGTGTCTCTCTCTCTCTCAGTCCCTGTGTCTCTCTCGGTCTCGGTCTCTGTGTCTCCCTCTCAGTCCCTGTGTCTCTCTCGGTCCTTGTGTCTCTCTCTCAGTCCTGTGTCTCTCTCTCTCAGTCCCTGTGTCTCTCTCGGTCCTTCTGTCTCTCTCTCGGTCCCTGTGTGTCTCTCTCTCTCTCAGTCCCTGTGTCTCTCTTGGTCCCTGTGTCTCTCTCGGTCCCTGTGTCTCACTCGGTCCCTGTGTCTCTCTCGGTCCCTGTGTCTCTCTCTCGGACCCTGTGTCTCTCTCGGTCTCTGTGTCTCACTCGGTCCCTGTGTCTCTCTCGGTCCCTGTGTCTCTCTCGGTCCCTCTGTCTCTCTCTCGCTCCCTGTCTTTCTCTCTCGGACGATTGTGTCTCTCTCTCGGTCCCTGTGTCTCACTCGGTCCCCTGTCTCTCTCTGTCATTTTCAGTGTCTCTCTCGGTCCCTGTGTCTCTCTCTCGGTCCCTGTGACTCTCTCGGTCCCTGTGTCTCTCTCTAGGTCCTTGTGTCTTTCTCGGTCCCTGTGTCTCTCTCTGGGTCCCTGTGTCTCACTCGATCCCTGTCACTCTCTCGGTCCCTGAGTCTCACTCGGTCCCTGTGTCTCTCTCTCTCGGACCCTGTCTCTCTCTCTCGGTCCCTGTGTCTCTCTCTCGGTCCCTGTGTCTCTCACTCGGTCCCTGTGTCCCTCTCGGTCCCTGTGTCTCTCTCTCGGTCCCTGTGTTTCTTACTCGGACCCTGTGTCTCACTCGGTCCCTGTGTCTCTCTCGGTCAACGGTGTCTCTCTCGGTCCCTGTGTCTCTCTCTTGCTCCCTGTGTCTTTCTCGGTCCCTGTGTCTCTCCCGGTCCCTGTCTCTCTCTGTCAATCCCTCTGTCTCTCTCTCGGTCCCTGTGTCTCTCTCTCGGTCCCTATCTCTCTCTCTGTCCTGGTGTCTCTCTCCCGGTCACTGTGTCTCTCTCTCGGTCCCTGTGTCTCTCTTGGTCCCTGTGTCTCTCTCTCTGTCACTGTGTCTCCCTCGGCCCCTATCTCTCTCTCTGTCCTGGTGTCTCTCTCTCGGTCACTGTGTCTCTCTCTCGGTCCCTGTGTCTCTCTTTGTCCCTGTGTCTCTCTCTCGGTCACTGTGTCTCACTCGGTCCCTGTGTCTCTCTCGGTCCCTGTGTCTCTCTCTCCGTCCCTGTGGCTCTCTCTCGGTGCCTGTGTCTCTCTCTCGGTCCCTCTGACTCTCTCAGTCCCTGTGTCTTTCTCGGTCCCTGTGTCTCTCTCTCGGTCCCAGTGTCTCTCTCTCGGTCCCTGTGTCTCTCACTCGGTCCCTGTGTCTCTATCTCGGTCCCTGTGTCTCTCTCGGTCGCTTTCTCTCACTCGGTCCCTGTGTCTCTCTCGGTAGCTGTGTCTCTCTCGGTCCCTCTGTCTCTCTCTCGCTCCCTGTCTTTCTCTCTCGGACGATTGTGTCTCTCTCTCGGTCCCTGTGTCTCACTCGGTCCCTGTCTCTCTCTGTCATTTTCAGTGTCTCTCTCGGTCCCTGTGTCTCTCTCTCGGTCCCTGTGACTCTCTCGGTCCCTGTGTCTCTCTCTAGGTCCTTGTGTCTTTCTCGGTCCCTGTGTCTCTCTCTGGGTCCCTGTGTCTCACTCGATCCCTGTCACTCTCTCGGTCCTGAGTCTCACTCGGTCCCTGTGTCTCTCTCTCTCGGACCCTGTCTCTTTCTCGGTCCCTGTGTCTCTCTCTCGGTCCCTGTGTCTCTCACTCGGTCCCTGTGTCCCTCTCGGTCCCTGTGTCTCTCTCTCGGTCCCTGTGTTTCTTACTCGGACCCTGTGTCTCACTCGGTCCCTGTGTCTCTCTCGGTCACGGTGTCTCTCTCGGTCCCTCTGTCTCTCTCTTGCTCCCTGTGTCTTTCTCGGTCCCTGTGTCTCTCCCGGTCCCTGTCTCTCTCTCTCAATCCCTCTGTCTCTCTCTCGGTCCCTGTGTCTCTCTCTCGGTCCCTATCTCTCTCTCTGTCCTGGTGTCTCTCTCCCGGTCACTGTGTCTCTCTCTCGGTCCCTGTGTCTCTCTTGGTCCCTGTGTCTCTCTCTCTGTCCCTGTGTCTCCCTCGGCCCCTATCTCTCTCTCTGTCCTGGTGTCTCTCTCTCGGTCACTGTGTCTCTCTCTCGGTCCCTGTGTCTCTATTTGTCCCTGTGTCTCTCTCTCGGTCACTGTGTCTCACTCGGTCCCTGTGTCTCTCTCGGTCCCTGTGTCTCTCTCTCCGTCCCTGTGGCTCTCTCTCGGTGCCTGTGTCTCTCTCTCGGTCCCTCTGACTCTCTCAGTCCCTGTGTCTTTCTCGGTCCCTGTGTCTCTCTCTCGGTCCCAGTGTCTCTCTCTCGGTCCCTGTGTCTCTCACTCGGTCCCTGTGTCTCTATCTCGGTCCCTGTGTCTCTCTCGGTCGCTGTGTCTCTCTCGGTCCCTGTGTCTGTCTCGGTCCCTGTGTCTCCCTCTCACCCCTGTGTCTCACTCGGTCCCTGTGTCTCTCTCGGTCCTTGTGTCTCTCTCTCGGTCCCTGTGTCTCTCTCTGTCTCAGTCCCTGTGTCTCTCTCGGTCACTGTCTCTCTCTCGGTCTCTGTGTCTCACTCGGTCCTTGTGTCTCTCTCGGTCCCTGTGTCTGTCTCGGTCCCTGTGTCTCTCTCTCGCTCCCTGTCTTTCTCTCTCGGATGATTGTGTCTCTCACTCGGTCCCTGTCTCTCACTCGGTCCCTGTCTCTCTCTCGGTCCCTGTCTCTTTCTCGGTCCCTGTGTTTCAGTCGTTCCCTGTCTCTCTCTCTCAGATTCAGTGTCTCTGTCGGTCCCCTGTGACTCTCTCTGGGTCCCTGTGTCTCACTCGGTCCCTGTCACTCCCTCGGTCCCTGTGTCTCACTCGGTTCCTGTGTCTCTCTCACTCGGTCCCTGTGTCTCTTTCTCGGTCCCTGTGTCTCTCTCTCTCTCGGTCCCTGTCTCTCTCTCCGTCACTGAGTTTCTCTCGGTCCCTGTGTCTCACTCGGTCCCTGTGTCTCTCTCTCTCAGTCCCTGTCTCTCTCTCTCAGTCCCTGTGTCTCTCTCTCTGTCCTGTTGTCTCTCTCTCGGTCCATGTGTCTCTCTCTCGGTCCCTGTGTCTCTCTCAGTCCCTGTGTCTCTCTCTCAGTCCCTGTGTCTCTCTCGGTCCCAGTGACTCGCTCAGTCCCTGTGTCTCTCTCTCGGTCCCTGTGTCTCCCTCTCAGTCCCTGTGTCTCTCTCGGTCCCTGTGACTCGCTCAGTCCCTGTGTCTCTCTCTCGGTCCCTGTGTCTCTGTCTCAGTCCCTGTGTCTCTCGAGGTCCCTGTGTCTCACTCTTGGTCCCTGTGTCTCTCTCGGTCCCTGTGTCTCTCTCGGTCCCTGTATGTCTCTCGGTCCCGGTGTCTCTCTCTCGATCCCTGTGTCTCTCTCTCGGTACCTGTGTCTCTCTCGGTCCCTGTGACTCGCTCAGTCCCTGTGTCTCTCTCGGTCCCTGTCTCTCTCTCGGTCCCTGTGTCTCTCTCTCTTGGTCCCTGTGTCTCTCACTCGGTCCCTGTGTCTCCCTCGCGGTCATTGTGTCTCTCTCGGTCCTTGTGTCTCAATCTCGGTCCCTGTGTCTCTCTCTCTCAGTCCCTGTGTCTCTCTCTCGGTCCCTGTGTCTCTCTCGGTCGCTGTGTGTCTCTCGGTCCCTGTGTCTCTCTCGGTCCCTGTGTCTCTCTCGGTCCTTCTGTCTCTCTCTCGGTCCCTGTGTCTCTCTCTCTCTCAGTCCCTGTGTCTCTCTCGGTCTCGGTCTCTGTGTCTCCCTCTCAGTCCCTGTGTCTCTCTCGGTCCTTGTGTCTCTCTCTCAGTCCCTGTGTCTCTCTCTCTCAGTCCCTGTGTCTCTCTCGGTCCTTCTGTCTCTCTCTCGGTCCCTGTGTGTCTCTCTCTCTCTCAGTCCCTGTGTCTCTCTTGGTCCCTGTGTCTCTCTCGGTCCCTGTGTCTCACTCGGTCCCTGTGTCTCTCTCGGTCCCTGTGTCTCTCTCTCGGACCCTGTGTCTCTCTCGGTCTCTGTGTCTCACTCGGTCCCTGTGTCTCTCTCGGTCCCTGTGTCTCTCTCGGTCCCTCTGTCTCTCTCTCGCTCCCTGTCTTTCTCTCTCGGACGATTGTGTCTCTCTCTCGGTCCCTGTGTCTCACTCGGTCCCTGTCTCTCTCTGTCATTTTCAGTGTCTCTCTCGGTCCCTGTGTCTCTCCCTCGGTCCCTGTGACTCTCTCGGTCCCTGTGTCTCTCTCTAGGTCCTTGTGTCTTTCTCGGTCCCTGTGTCTCTCTCTGGGTCCCTGTGTCTGACTCGATCCCTGTCACTCTCTCGGTCCCTGAGTCTCACTCGGTCCCTGTGTCTCTCTCTCTCGGACCCTGTCTCTCTCTCGGTCCCTGTGTCTCTCTCTCGGTCCCTGTGTCTCTCTCTCGGTCCCTGTGTCTCTCACTCGGTCCCTGTGTCCCTCTCGGTCCCTGTGTCTCTCTCTCGGTCCCTGTGTCTCTTACTCGGACCCTGTGTCTCACTCGGTCCCTGTGTCTCTCTCGGTCACGGTGTCTCTCTCGGTCCCTGTGTCTCTCTCTTGCTCCCTGTGTCTTTCTCGGTCCCTGTGTCTCTCCCGGTCCCTGTCTCTCTCTCTCAATCCCTCTGTCTCTCTCTCGGTCCAGTGTCTCTCTCTCGGACCCTATCTCTCTCTCTGTCCTGGTGTCTCTCTCCCGGTCACTGTGTCTCTCTCTCGGTACCTGTGTCTCTCTTGGTCTCTGTGTCTCTCTCTCTGTCCCTGTGTCTCCCTCGGCCCCTATCTCTCTCTCTGTCCTGGTGTCTCTCTCTCGGTCACTGTGTCTCTCTCTCGGTCCCTGTGTCTCTCTTGGTCCCTGTGTCTCTCTCTCGGTCACTGTGTCTCACTCGGTCCCTGTGTCTCTCTCGGTCCCTGTGTCTCTCTCTCCGTCCCCTGTGGCTCTCTCTCGGTGCCTGTGTCTCTCTCTCGGTCCCTCTGACTCTCTCAGTCCCTGTGTCTTTCTCGGTCCCTGTGTCTCTCTCTCGGTCCCTGTGTCTCTCTCTTGGTCCCTGTGTCTCTCACTCGGTCCCTGTGTCTCTATCTCGGTCCCTGTGTCTCTCTCGGTCGCTGTGTCTCTCTCGGTCCCTGTGTCTGTCTCGGTCCCTGTGTCTCCCTCTCACCCCTGTGTCTCACTCGGTCCCTGTGTCTCTCTCGGTCCTTGTGTCTCTCTCTCGGTCCCTGTGTCTCTCTCTGTCTCAGTCCCTGTGTCTCTCTCGGTCACTGTCTCTCTCTCGGTCTCTGTGTCTCACTCGGTCCTTGTGTCTCTCTCGGTCCCTGTGTCTCTCTCTCGCTCCCTGTCTTTCTCTCTCGGACGATTGTGTCTCTCACTCGGTCCCTGTCTCTCACTCGGTCCCTGTCTCTCTCTCGGTCCCTGTCTCTTTCTCGGTCCCTGTGTTTCAGTCGTTCCCTGTCTCTCTCTCTTAGTTTCAGTGTCTCTGCCGGTCCCTGTGACTCTCTCTGGGTCCCTGTGTCTCACTCGGTCCCTGTCACTCACTCGGTCCCTGTGTCTCACTCGGTTCCTGTGTCTCTCTCACTCGGTCCCTGTGTCTCTTTCTCGGTCCCTGTGTCTCTCTCTCTCTCGGTCCCTGTCTCTCTCTCCGTCACTGAGTTTCTCTCGGTCCCTGTGTCTCACTCGGTCCCTGTGTCTCTCTCTCTGTCCCTTTCTCTCTCACTCGGTCCCTGTGTCTCACTCGGTCCCTGTGTCTCTCCCGGTCCCTGTCTCTCTCTCTCACTCCCTGTGTCTCTCTCTCTGTCCTGGTGTCTCTCTCTCGGTCCATGTGTCTCTCTCTCGGTCCCTGTGTCTCTCTCGGTCCTGGTGTCTCTCTTGGTCCCTGTGTCTCTTTCTCAGTCCCTGTGTCTCTCTCGGTCCCTGTGACTCGCTCAGTCCCTGAGTCTCTCTCTCGGTCCCTGTGTCTCTCTCTCAGTCCCTGTGTCTCTCTCGGTCCCTGTGTCTCTCTCTCTCGGACCCTATCTCTCTCTCGGTCCCTGTGTCTCTCTCTCGGTCCCTGTGTCTCTCACTCGGTCCCTGTGTCTCTCACTCGGTCCCTGTGTCCCTCTCGGTCCCTGTGTCTCTCTCTCGGTCCCTGTGTCTCTTACGCGGACCCTGTGTCTCACTCGGTCCCTGTGTCTCTCTCGATCACGGTGTCTCTCTCGGTCCCTGTGTCTCTCTCTTGCTCCCTGTGTCTTTCTCGGTCCCTGTGTCTCTCCGGTCCCTGTCTCTCTCTGTCAATCCCTCTGTCTCTCTCTCGGTCCCTGTGTCTCTCTCTCGGTCCCGGTGTCTCTCTCCCGGTCATTGTGTCTCTCTCTCGGTCCCTGTGTCTCTCTCGGTCCCTCTGACTCTCTCAGTCCCTGTGTCTTTCTCGGTCCCTGTGTCTCTCTCTCGGTCCCTGTGTCCCTCTCTCGGTCCCTGTGTTTCTCACTCGGTCCCTGTGTCTCTCTCTCGGTCCCTGTGTCCCTCTCTCGGTCCCTGTGTCTCTCACTCGGTCCCTGTGTCTCTATCTCGGTCCCTGTGTCTCTCTCGGTCGCTGTGTCTCTCTCGGTCCCTGTGTCTGTCTCGGTCCCTGTGTCTCCCTCTCACACCTGTGTCTCACTCGGTCCCTGTGTCTCTCTCAGTCCTTGTGTCTCTCTCTCGGTCCCTGTGTCTCTCTCTGTCTCAGTCCCTGTGTCTCTCTCGGTCACTGTCTCTCTCTCGGTCTCTGTGTCTCACTCGGTCCTTGTGTCTCTCTCGGTCCCTGTGTCTGTCTCGGTCCCTGTGTCTCTCTCTCGCTCCCTGTCTTTCTCTCTCGGACGATTGTGTCTCTCACTCGGTCCCTGTCTCTCACTCGGTCCCTGTCTCTCTCTCGGTCCCTGTCTCTTTCTCGGTCCCTGTGTTTCAGTCGTTCCCTGTCTCTCTCTCTCAGTTTCAGTGTCTCTGTCGGTCCTGTGACTCTCTCTGGGTCCCTGTGTCTCACTCGGTCCCTGTCACTCACTCGGTCCCTGTGTCTCACTCGGTTCCTGTGTCTCTCACACTCGGTCCCTGTGTCTCTTTCTCGGTCCCTGTGTCTCTCTCTCTCTCGGTCCCTGTCTCTCTCTCTCCGTCACTGAGTTTCTCTCGGTCCATGTGTCTCTCTCTCGTTCCCTGTGTCTCTCTCAGTCCCTGTGTCTCTCTCTCAGTCCCTGTGTCTCACTCTTGGTCCCTGTGTCTCACTCTTGGTCCCTGTGTCTCTCTCGGTCCCTGTATGTCTCTCTCGGTCCTGGTGTCTCTCTCTCGATCCCTGTGTCTCTCTCTCGGTACCTGTGTCTCTCTCGGTCCCTGTGACTCGCTCAGTCCCTGTGTCTCTCTCGGTCCCTGTGACTCGCTCAGTCCCTGTGTCTCTCTCTCGGTCCCTGTGTCTCACTCTTGGTCCCTGTGTCTCACTCTTGGTCCCTGTGTCTCTCTCGGTCCCTGTATGTCTCTCTCGGTCCCTGTGACTCGCTCAGTCCCTGTGTCTCTCTCGGTACCTGTGTCTCTCTCAGTCCCTGTGTCTCTCTCTCGGTCCCTGTGTCTCTCTCTCGGTCCCTGTGTCTCACTCGGTCCCTGTGTCTCTCTCGGTCCTTCTGTCTCTCTCTCGGTCCCTGTGTCTCTCTCTCAGTCCCTGTGTCTCTCTCTCGGTCCCTGTGTCTCACTCGGTCCCTGTGTCTCTCTCGGTCCTTCTGTCTCTCTCTCGGTCCCTGTGTCTCTCTCTCTCTCAGTCCCTGTGTCTCTCTCGGTCTCGGTCTCTGTGTCTCCCTCTCAGTCCCTGTGTCTCTCTCGGTCCTTGTGTCTCTCTCTCAGTCCCTGTGTCTCTCTCTCTCAGTCCCTGTGTCTCTCTCGGTCCTTCTGTCTCTCTCTCGGTCCCTGTGTCTCTCTCTCTCTCAGTCCCTGTGTCTCTCTCGGTCCCTGTGTCTCTCTCGGTCCCTGTGTCTCACTCGGTCCCTGTGTCTCTCTCGGTCCCTGTGTCTCTCTCTCGGACCCTGTGTCTCTCTCGGTCTCTGTGTCTCACTCGGTCTCTGTGTCTCACTCGGTCCTTGTGTCTCTCTCTCCGTCCCTGTGGCTCTCTCTCGGTGCCTGTGTCTCTCTCTCGGTCCCTCTGACTCTCTCAGTCCCTGTGTCTTTCTCGGTCCCTGTGTCTCTCTCTCGGTCCCTGTGTCTCTCTCTCGGTCCCTGTGTCTCTCACTCGGTCCCTGTGTCTCTCTCTCGGTCCCTGTGTCTCTCTCTCGGTCCCTGTGTCTCTCTCTGTCTCAGTCCCTGTGTCTCTCTCGGTCACTGTCTCTCTCTCGGTCTCTGTGTCTCACTCGGTCCTTGTGTCTCTCTCGGTCCCTGTGTCTCTCTCTCGCTCCCTGTCTTTCTCTCTCGGACGATTTGTGTCTCTCACTCGGTCCCTGTCTCTCACTCGGTCCCTGTCTCTCTCTCGGTCCCTGTCTCTTTCTCGGTCCCTGTGTTTCAGTCGTTCCCTGTCTCTCTCTCTTAGTTTCAGTGTCTCTGTCGGTCCCTGTGACTCTCTCTGGGTCCCTGTGTCTCACTCGGTCCCTGTCATTCACTCTGTCCCTGTGTCTCACTCGGTTCCTGTGTCTCTCTCACTCGGTCCCTGTGTCTCTTTCTCGGTCCCTGTGTCTCTCTCTCTCTCGGTCCCTGTCTCTCTCTCCCGTCACTGAGTTTCTCTCGGTCCCTGTGTCTCACTCGGTCCCTGTGTCTCTCTCTCTGTCCCTTTCTCTCTCACTCGGTCCCTGTGTCTCACTCGGTCCCTGTGTCTCTCCCGGTCCCCTGTCTCTCTCTCTCACTCCCTGTGTCTCTCTCTCTGTCCTGGTGTCTCTCTCTCGGTCCATGTGTCTCTCTCTCGGTCCCTGTGTCTCTCTCGGTCCTGGTGTCTCTCTTGGTCCCTGCGTCTCTCTCTCAGTCCCTGTGTCTCTCTCTCAGTCCCTGTGTCTCTCTCGGTCCCTGTGACTCGCTCAGTCCCTGTGTCTCTCTCTCGGTCCCTGTGTCTCTCTCTCAGTCCCTGTGTCTCTCTCGGTCCCTGTGTCTCTCTCTCTTGGACCCTGTCTCTCTCTCGGTCCCTGTGTCTCTCTCTCGGTCCCTGTGTCTCTCTCTCGGTCCCTGTGTCTCTCACTCGGTCCCTGTGTCTCTATCTCGGTCCCTGTGTCTCACTCGGTCCCTGTGTCTCTCTCGGTCCTTGTGTCTCTCTCTCGGTCCCTGTGTCTCTCTCTGTCTCAGTCCCTGTGTCTCTCTCGGTCACTGTCTCTCTCTCGGTCTCTGTGTCTCACTCGGTCCTTGTGTCTCTCTCGGTCCCTGAGTCTGTCTCGGTCCCTGTGTCTCTCTCTCGCTCCCTGTCTTTCTCTCTCGGACGATTGTGTCTCTCACTCGGTCCCTGTCTCTCACTCGGTCCCTGTCTCTCTCTCGGTCCCTGTCTCTTTCTCGGTCCCTGTGTTTCAGTCGTTCCCTGTCTCTCTCTCTCAGTTTCAGTGTCTCTGTCGGTCCCTGTGACTCTCTCTGGGTCCCTGTGTCTCTCTCTCTCTCGGTACCTGTCTCTCTCTCCGTCACTGATCACGTGCTCACTGTTGTGTCTCACTCGGTCCCTGTGTCTCACTCGGTTCCTGTGTCTCTCACACTCGGTCCCTGTGTCTCTTTCTCGGTCCCTGTGTCTCTCTCTCTCTCGGTACCTGTCTCTCTCTCTCCGTCACTGAGTTTCTCTCGGTCCCTGTGTCTCACTCGGTCCCTGTGTCTCTCTCTCTGTCCCTTTCTCTCTCACTCGGTCCCTGTGTCTCACTCGTCACGTGCTCACTGTGTCCCTGTCTCTCTCTCTCAGTCCCTGTGTCTCTCTCTCTGTCCTGTTGTCCTCTCTCTCGGTCCATGTGTCTCTCTCTCGGTCCCTGTGTCTCTCTCAGTCCCTGTGTCTCCTCTCTCATGTCCCTGTGTCTCTCTCGGTCCCTGTGACTCGCTCAGTCCCTGTGTCTCTCTCTCGGTCCCTGTGTCTCTCTCTCAGTCCCTGTGTCTCTCTCGGTCCCTGTGACTCGCTCAGTCCCTGTGTCTCTCACTCGGTCCCTGTGTCTCTCTCTCAGTCCCTGTGTCTCTCGAGGTCCCTGTGTCTCACTCTTGGTCCCTATGTCTCTCTCGGTCCCTGTGTCTCTCTCGGTCCCTGTATGTCTCTCGGTCCCGGTGTCTCTCTCTCGATCCCTGTGTCTCTCTCTCGGTACCTGTGTCTCTCTCGGTCCCTGTGACTCGCTCAGTCCCTGTGTCTCTCTCGGTCCCTGTCTCTCTCTCGGTCCCTGTGTCTCTCTCTCTTGGTCCCTGTGTCTCTCACTCGGTCCCTGTGTCTCCCTCGCGGTCATTGTGTCTCTGTCGGTCCTTGTGTCTCAATCTCGGTCCCTGTGTCTCTCTCTCTCAGTCCCTGTGTCTCTCTCTCGGTCCCTGTGTCTCTCTCGGTCGCTGTGTGTCTCTCGGTCCCTGTGTCTGTCTCGGTCCCTGTGTCACCCTCTCACCCCTGTGTCTCACTCGGTCCCTGTGTCTCTCTCGGTCCTTCTGTCTCTCTCTCGGTCCCTGTGTCTCTCTCTCTCTCAGTCCCTGTGTCTCTCTCGGTCTCGGTCTCTGTGTCTCCCTCTCAGTCCCTGTGTCTCTCTCGGTCCTTGTGTCTCTCTCTCAGTCCCTGTGTCTCTCTCTCTCAGTCCATGTGTCTCTCTCGGTCCTTCTGTCTCTCTCTCGGTCCCTGTGTCTCTCTCTCTCTCAGTCCCTGTGTCTCTCTCGGTCCCTGTGTCTCTCTCTCGGACCCTGTGTCTCTCTCGGTCTCTGTGTCTCACTCGGTCCCTGTGTCTCTCTCGGTAGCTGTGTCTCTCTCGGTCCCTCTGTCTCTCTCTCGCTCCCTGTCTTTCTCTATCGGACGATTGTGTCTCTCTCTCGGTCCCTGTGTCTCACTCGGTCTCTGTCTCTCTCTGTCATTTTCAGTGTCTCTCTCGGTCCCTGTGTCTCTCTCTCGGTCCCTGTGACTCTCTCGGTCCCTGTGTCTCTCTCTAGGTCCTTGTGTCTTTCTCGGTCCCTGTGTCTCTCTCTGGGTCCCTGTGTCTCACTCGATCCCTGTCACTCTCTCGGTCCCTGAGTCTCACTCGGTCCCTGTGTCTCTCTCTCTCGGACCCTGTCTCTCTCTCGGTCCCTGTGTCTCTCTCTCGGTCCCTGTGTCTCTCTCTCGGTCCCTGTGTCTCTCACTCGGTCCCTGTGTCCCTCTCGGTCAATGTGTCTCTCTCTCGGTCCCTGTGTCTCTTACTCGGACCCTGTGTCTCACTCGGTCCCTGTGTCTCTCTCGGTCACGGTGTCTCTCTCGGTCCCTGTGTCTCTCTCTTGCTCCCTGTGTCTTTCTCGGTACCCGTGTCTCTCCCGGTCCCTGTCTCTCTCTCTCAATCCCTCTGTCTCTCTCTCGGTCACTGTGTCTCTCTCTCGGTCTCTGTGTCTCTCTTGGTCCCTGTGTCTCTCTCTCGGTCACTGTGTCTCACTCGGTCCCTGTGTCTCTCTCGGTCCCTGTATCTCTCTCTCCGTCCCAGTGGCTCTCTCTCGGTGCCTGTGTCTCTCTCTCGGTCCCTCTGACTCTCTCAGTCCCTGTGTCTTTCTCGGTCCCTGTGTCTCTCTCTCGGTCCCTGTGTCTCTCTCTCGGTCCCTGTGTCTCTCACTCGGTCCCTGTGTCTCTATCTCTGTCCCTGTGTCTCTCTCGGTCGCTGTGTCTCTCTCGGTCCCTGTGTCTGTCTCGGTCCCTGTGTCTCCCTCTCACCCCTGTGTCTCACTCGGTCCCTGTGTCTCTCTCGGTCCTTGTGTCTCTCTCTCGGTCCCTGTGTCTCTCTCTGTCTCAGTCCCTGTGTCTCTCTCGGTCACTGTCTCTCTCTCGGTCTCTGTGTCTCACTCGGTCCTTGTGTCTCTCTCGGTCCCTGTGTCTCTCTCTCTCGCTCCCTGTCTTTCTCTCTCGGACGATTGTGTCTCTCACTCGGTCCCTGTGTCTCTCTCGGTCCCTGTCTCTCACTCGGTCCCAGTCTCTCTCTCGGTCCCTGTCTCTTTCTCGGTCCCTGTGTTTCAGTCGTTCCCTGTCTCTCTCTCTTAGTTTCAGTGTCTCTGTCGGTCCCTGTGACTCTCTCTGGGTCCCTGTGTCTCACTCGGTCCCTGTCACTCACTCGGTCCCTGTGTCTCACTCGGTTCCTGTGTCTCTCTCACTCGGTCCCTGTGTCTCTTTCTCGGTCCCTGTGTCTCTCTCTCTCTCGGTCCCTGTCTCTCTCTCCGTCACTGAGTTTCTCTCGGTCCCTGTGTCTCACTCGGTCCCTGTGTCTCTCTCTCTGTCCCTTTCTCTCTCACTCGGTCCCTGTGTCTCACTCGGTCCCTGTGTCTCTCCCGGTCCCTGTCTCTCTCTCTCACTCCCTGTGTCTCTCTCTCTGTCCTGGTGTCTCTCTCTCGGTCCATGTGTCTCTCTCTCGGTCCCTGTGTCTCTCTCGGTCCTGGTGTCTCTCTTGGTCCCTGTGTCTCTCTCTCAGTCCCTGTGTCTCTCTCTCAGTCCCTGTGTCTCTCTCGGTCCCTGTGACTCGCTCAGTCCCTGTGTCTCTCTCTCGGTCCCTGTGTCTCTCTCTCAGTCCCTGTGTCTCTCTCGGTCCCTGTGTCTCTCTCTCTCGGACCCTGTCTCTCTCTCGGTCCCTGTGTCTCACTCTCGGTCCCTGTGTCTCTCTCTCGGTCCCTGTGTCTCTCACTCGGTCCCTGTGTCTCTCACTCGGTCCCTGTGTCTCTCTCTCAGTCCCTGTGTCTCTCGAGGTCCCTGTGTCTCACTCTTGGTCCCTGTGTCTCTCTCGGTCCCTGTGTCTCTCTCGGTCCCTGTATGTCTCTCGGTCCCGGTGTCTCTCTCTCGATCCCTGTGTCTCTCTCTCGGTACCTGTGTCTCTCTCGGTCCCTGTGACTCGCTCAGTCCCTGTGTCTCTCTCGGTCCCTGTCTCTCTCTCGGTCCCTGTGTCTCTTTCTCTTGGACCCTGTGTCTCTCACTCGGTCCCTGTGTCTCCCTCGCGGTCATTGTGTCTCTCTCGGTCCTTGTGTCTCAATCTCGGTCCCTGTGTCTCTCTCTCTCAGTCCCTGTGTCTCTCTCTCGGTCCCTGTGTCTCTCTCGGTCGCTGTGTGTCTCTCGGTCCCTGTGTCTGTCTCGGTCCCTGTGTCTCCCTCTCACCCCTGTGTCTCACTCGGTCCCTGTGTCTCTCTCGGTCCTTCTGTCTCTCTCTCGGTCCCTGTGTCTCTCTCTCTCTCAGTCCCTGTGTCTCTCTCGGTCTCGGTCTCTGTGTCTCCCTCTCAGTCCCTGTGTCTCTCTCGGTCCTTGTGTCTCTCTCTCAGTCCCTGTGTCTCTCTCTCTCAGTCCCTGTGTCTCTCTCGGTCCTTGTGTCTCTCTCTCAGTCCCTGTGTCTCTCTCTCTCAGTCCCTGTGTCTCTCTCTCGGACCCTGTGTCTCTCTCGGTCTCTGTGTCTCACTCGGTCCCTGTGTCTCTCTCGGTAGCTGTGTCTCTCTCGGTCCCTCTGTCTCTCTCTCGCTCCCTGTCTTTCTCTCTCGGACGATTGTGTCTCTCTCTCGGTCCCTGTGTCTCACTCGGTCCCTGTCCCTCTCTGTCATTTTCAGTGTCTCTCTCGGTCCCTGTGCCTCTCTCTCGGTCCCTGTGTCTCTCTCTGGGTCCCTGTGTCTCACTCGATCCCTGTCACTCTCTCGGTCCCTGAGTCTCACTCGGTCCCTTTGTCTCTCTCTCTCGGACCCTGTCTCTCTCTCGGTCCCTGTGTCTCTCTCTCGGTCCCTGTGTCTCTCTCTCGGTCCCTGTGTCTCTCACTCGGTCCCTGTGTCCCTCTCGGTCCCTGTGTCTCTCTCTCGGTCCCTGTGTCTCTCTCGGTCACGGTGTCTCTCTCGGTCCCTGTGTCTCTCTCTTGCTCCCTGTGTCTTTCTCGGTACCTGTGTCTCTCCCGGTCCCTGTCTCTCTCTCTCAATCCCTCTGTCTCTCTCTCGGTCACTGTGTCTCTCTCTCGGTCCCTGTGTCTCTCTTGGTCCCTGTGTCTCTCTCTCGGTCACTGTGTCTCACTCAGTCCCTGTGTCTCTCTCGGTCCCTGTGTCTCTCTCTCCGTCCCTGTGGCTCTCTCTCGGTGCCTGTGTCTCTCTCTCGGTCCCTCTGACTCTCTCAGTCCCTGTGTCTTTCTCGGTCCCTCTGTCTCTCTCTCGCTCCCTGTCTTTCTCTCTCGGACGATTGTGTCTCTCACTCGGTCCCTGTCTCTCACTCGGTCCCTGTCTCTCTCTCGGTCCCTGTCTCTTTCTCGGTCCCTGTGTTTCAGTCGTTCCCTGTCTCTCTCTCTTAGTTTCAGTGTCTCTGTCGGTCCCTGTGACTCTCTCTGGGTCCCTGTGTCTCACTCGGTCCCTGTCATTCACTCGGTCCCTGTGTCTCACTCGGTTCCTGTGTCTCTCTCACTCGGTCCCTGTGTCTCTTTCTCGGTCCCTGTGTCTCTCTCTCTCTCGGTCCCTGTCTCTCTCTCCGTCACTGAGTTTCTCTCGGTCCCTGTGTCTCACTCGGTCCCTGTGTCTCTCTCTCTGTCCCTTTCTCTCTCACTCGGTCCCTGTGTATCACTCGGTCCCTGTGTCTCTCCCGGTCCCTGTCTCTCTCTCTCACTCCCTGTGTCTCTCTCTCTGTCCTGGTGTCTCTCTCTCGGTCCATGTGTCTCTCTCTCGGTCCCTGTGTCTCTCTCGGTCCTGGTGTCTCTCTTGGTCCCTGCGTCTCTCTCTCAGTCCCTGTGTCTCTCTCTCAGTCCCTGTGTCTCTCTCGGTCCCTGTGACTCGCTCAGTCCCTGTGTCTCTCTCTCGGTCCCTGTGTCTCTCTCTCAGTCCCTGTGTCTCTCTCGGTCCCTGTGTCTCTCTCTCTCGGACCCTGTCTCTCTCTCGGTCCCTGTGTCTCTCTCTCGGTCCCTGTGTCTCTCACTCGGTCCCTGTGTCTCTATCTCGGTCCCTGTGTCTCACTCGGTCCCTGTGTCTCTCTCGGTCCTTGTGTCTCTCTCTCGGTCCCTGTGTCTCTCTCTGTCTCAGTCCCTGTGTCTCTCTCGGTCACTGTCTCTCTCTCGGTCTCTGTGTCTCACTCGGTCCTTGTGTCTCTCTCGGTCCCTGAGTCTGTCTCGGTCCCTGTGTCTCTCTCTCGCTCCCTGTCTTTCTCTCTCGGACGATTGTGTCTCTCACTCGGTCCCTGTCTCTCACTCGGTCCCTGTCTCTCTCTCGGTCCCTGTCTCTTTCTCGGTCCCTGTGTTTCAGTCGTTCCCTGTCTCTCTCTCTCAGTTTCAGTGTCTCTGTCGGTCCCTGTGACTCTCTCTGGGTCCCTGTGTCTCTCTCTCTCTCGGTACCTGTCTCTCTCTCCGTCACTGAGTTTCTCTCGGTCCCTGTGTCTCACTCGGTCCCTGTGTCTCACTCGGTTCCTGTGTCTCTCACACTCGGTCCCTGTGTCTCTTTCTCGGTCCCTGTGTCTCTCTCTCTCTCGGTACCTGTCTCTCTCTCCGTCACTGAGTTTCTCTCGGTCCCTGTGTCTCACTCGGTCCCTGTGTCTCTCTCTCTGTCCCTTTCTCTCTCACTCGGTCCCTGTGTCTCACTCGGTCCCTGTGTCTCTCCCGGTCCCTGTCTCTCTCTCTCAGTCCCTGTGTCTCTCTCTCTGTCCTGTTGTCTCTCTCTCGGTCCATGTGTCTCTCTCTCGGTCCCTGTGTCTCTCTCAGTCCCTGTGTCTATCTCTCAGTCCCTGTGTCTCTCTCGGTCCCTGTGACTCGCTCAGTCCCTGTGTCTCTCTCTCGGTCCCTGTGTCTCTCTCTCAGTCCCTGTGTCTCTCTCGGTCCCTGTGACTCGCTCAGTCCCTGTGTCTCTCACTCGGTCCCTGTGTCTCTCTCTCAGTCCCTGTGTCTCTCGAGGTCCCTGTGTCTCACTCTTGGTCCCTATGTCTCTCTCGGTCCCTGTGTCTCTCTCGGTCCCTGTATGTCTCTCGGTCCCGGTGTCTCTCTCTCGATCCCTGTGTCTCTCTCTCGGTACCTGTGTCTCTCTCGGTCCCTGTGACTCGCTCAGTCCCTGTGTCTCTCTCGGTCCCTGTCTCTCTCTCGGTCCCTGTGTCTCTCTCTCTTGGTCCCTGTGTCTCTCACTCGGTCCCTGTGTCTCCCTCGCGGTCATTGTGTCTCTGTCGGTCCTTGTGTCTCAATCTCGGTCCCTGTGTCTCTCTCTCTCAGTCCCTGTGTCTCTCTCTCGGTCCCTGTGTCTCTCTCGGTCGCTGTGTGTCTCTCGGTCCCTGTGTCTGTCTCGGTCCCTGTGTCTCCCTCTCACCCCCTGTGTCTCACTCGGTCCCTGTGTCTCTCTCGGTCCTTCTGTCTCTCTCTCGGTCCCTGTGTCTCTCTCTCTCTCAGTCCCTGTGTCTCTCTCGGTCTCGGTCTCTGTGTCTCCCTCTCAGTCCCTGTGTCTCTCTCGGTCCTTGTGTCTCTCTCTCAGTCCCTGTGTCTCTCTCTCTCAGTCCATGTGTCTCTCTCGGTCCTTCTGTCTCTCTCTCGGTCCCTGTGTCTCTCTCTCTCTCAGTCCCTGTGTCTCTCTCGGTCCCTGTGTCTCTCTCGGTCCCTGTGTCTCACTCGGTCCCTGTGTCTCTCTCGGTCCCTGTGTCTCTCTCTCGGACCCTGTGTCTCTCTCGGTCTCTGTGTCTCACTCGGTCCCTGTGTCTCTCTCGGTAGCTGTGTCTCTCTCGGTCCCTCTGTCTCTCTCTCGCTCCCTGTCTTTCTCTATCGGACGATTGTGTCTCTCTCTCGGTCCCTGTGTCTCACTCGGTCTCTGTCTCTCTCTGTCATTTTCAGTGTCTCTCTCGGTCCCTGTGTCTCTCTCTCGGTCCCTGTGACTCTCTCGGTCCCTGTGTCTCTCTCTAGGTCCTTGTGTCTTTCTCGGTCCCTGTGTCTCTCTCTGGGTCCCTGTGTCTCACTCGATCCCTGTCACTCTCTCGGTCCCTGAGTCTCACTCGGTCCCTGTGTCTCTCTCTCTCGGACCCTGTCTCTCTCTCGGTCCCTGTGTCTCTCTCTCGGTCCCTGTGTCTCTCTCTCGGTCCCTGTGTCTCTCACTCGGTCCCTGTGTCCCTCTCGGTCCCTGTGTCTCTCTCTCGGTCCCTGTGTCTCTTACTCGGACCCTGTGTCTCACTCGGTCCCTGTGTCTCTCTCGGTCACGGTGTCTCTCTCGGTCCCTGTGTCTCTCTCTTGCTCCCTGTGTCTTTCTCGGTACCGTGTCTCTCCCGGTCCCTGTCTCTCTCTCTCAATCCCTCTGTCTCTCTCTCGGTCACTGTGTCTCTCTCTCGGTCTCTGTGTCTCTCTTGGTCCCTGTGTCTCTCTCTCGGTCACTGTGTCTCACTCGGTCCCTGTGTCTCTCTCGGTCCCTGTGTCTCTCTCTCCGTCCCTGTGGCTCTCTCTCGGTGCCTGTGTCTCTCTCTCGGTCCCTCTGACTCTCTCAGTCCCTGTGTCTTTCTCGGTCCCTGTGTCTCTCTCTCGGTCCCTGTGTCTCTCTCTCGGTCCCTGTGTCTCTCACTCGGTCCCTGTGTCTCTATCTCTGTCCCTGTGTCTCTCTCGGTCGCTGTGTCTCTCTCGGTCCCTGTGTCTGTCTCGGTCCCTGTGTCTCCCTCTCACCCCTGTGTCTCACTCGGTCCCTGTGTCTCTCTCTCGGTCCCTGTGTCTCTCTCTCGGTCCCTGTGTCTCTCTCTGTCTCAGTCCCTGTGTCTCTCTCGGTCACTGTCTCTCTCTCGGTCTCTGTGTCTCACTCGGTCCTTGTGTCTCTCTCGGTCCCTGTGTCTCTCTCTCTCGCTCCCTGTCTTTCTCTCTCGGATGATTGTGTCTCTCACTCGTTCCCTGTCTCTCACTCGGTCCCTGTCTCTCTCTCGGTCCCTGTCTCTTTCTCGGTCCCTGTGTTTCAGTCGTTCCCTGTCTCTCTCTCTTAGTTTCAGTGTCTCTGTCGGTCCCTGTGACTCTCTCTGGGTCCCTGTGTCTCACTCGGTCCCTGTCACTCACTCGGTCCCTGTGTCTCACTCGGTTCCTGTGTCTCTCTCACTCGGTCCCTGTGTCTCTTTCTCGGTCCCTGTGTCTCTCTCTCTCTCGGTCCCTGTCTCTCTCTCCGTCACTGAGTTTCTCTCGGTCCCTGTGTCTCACTCGGTCCCTGTGTCTCTCTCTCTGTCCCTTTCTCTCTCACTCGGTCCCTGTGTCTCACTCGGTCCCTGTGTCTCTCCCGGTCCCTGTCTCTCTCTCTCACTCCCTGTGTCTCTCTCTCTGTCCTGGTGTCTCTCTCTCGGTCCATGTGTCTCTCTCTCGGTCCCTGTGTCTCTCTCGGTCCTGGTGTCTCTCTTGGTCCCTGTGTCTCTCTCTCAGTCCCTGTGTCTCTCTCTCAGTCCCTGTGTCTCTCTCGGTCCCTGTGACTCGCTCAGTCCCTGTGTCTCTCTCTCGGTCCCTGTGTCTCTCTCTCAGTCCCTGTGTCTCTCTCGGTCCCTGTGTCTCTCTCTCTCGGACCCTGTCTCTCTCTCGGTCCCTGTGTCTCATTCTCGGTCCCTGTGTCTCTCTCTCGGTCCCTGTGTCTCTCACTCGGTCCCTGTGTCCCTCTCGGTCCCTGTGTCTCTCTCTCGGTCCCTGTGTCTCTTACTCGGACCCTGTGTCTCACTTGGTCCCTGTGTCTCTCTCGGTCACGGTGTCTCTCTCGGTCCCTGTGTCTCTCTCTTGCTCCCTGTGTCTTTCTCGGTCCCTGTGTCTCTCTCTTGCTCCCTGTGTCTTTCTCGGTCCCTGTGTCTCTCCCGGTCCCTGTCTCTCTCTCTCAATCCCTCTGTCTCTCTCTCGGTCCCTGTGTCTCTCTCTCGGTCCCTATCTCTCTCTCTGTCCTGGTGTCTCTCTCCCGGTCACTGTGTCTCTCTCTCGGTCCCTGTGTCTCTCTTGGTCCCTGTGTCTCTCTCTCTGTCCCTGTGTCTCCCTCGGCCCCTATCTCTCTCCCTGTCCTGGTGTCTCTCTCTCGGTCACTGTGTCTCTCTCTCGGTCCCTGTGTCTCTCTTTGTCCCTGTGTCTCTCTCTCGGTCACTGTGTCTCACTCGGTCCCTGTGTCTCTCTCGGTCCCTGTGTCTCTCTCTCCGTCCCTGTGGCTCTCTCTCGGTGCCTGTGTCTCTCTCTCGGTCCCTCTGACTCTCTCAGTCCCTGTGTCTTTCTCGGTCCCTGTGTCTCTCTCTCGGTCCCTGTGTCTCTATCTCGGTCCCTGTGTCTCTCTCGGTCGCTGTGTCTCTCTCGGTCCCTGTGTCTGTCTCGGTCCCTGTGTCTCCCTCTCACCCCTGTGTCTCACTCGGTCCCTGTGTCTCTCTCGGTCCTTGTGTCTCTCTCTCTCTCGGTCCCTGTGTCTCTCTCTGTCTCAGTCCCTGTGTCTCTCTCGGTCACTGTCTCTCTCTCGGTCTCTGTGTCTCACTCGGTCCTTGTGTCTCTCTCAGTCCCTGTGTCTGTCTCGGTCCCTGTGTCTCTCTCTCGCTCCCTGTCTTTCTCTCTCGGACGATTGTGTCTCTCACTCGGTCCCTGTCTCTCACTCGGTCCCTGTCTCTCTCTCGGTCCCTGTCTCTCTCTCTCAGTTTCAGTGTCTCTGTCGGTCCCTGTGACTCTCTCTGGGTCCCTGTGTCTCACTCGGTCCCTGTCACTCACTCGGTCCTTGTGTCTCACTCGGTTCCTGTGTCTCTCAAACTCGGTCCCTGAGTCTCTTTCTCGGTCCCTGTGTCTCTCTCTCTCTCGGTCCCTGTCTCTCTCTCCGTCACTGAGTTTCTCTCGGTCCCTGTGTCTCACTCGGTCCCTGTGTCTCTCCCGGTCCCTGTCTCTCTCTCTCAGTCCCTGTGTCTCTCTCTCTGTCCTGTTGTCTCTCTCTCGGTCCCTGTGTCTCTCTCAGTCCCTGTGTCTCTCTCTCAGTCCCTGTGTCTCTCTCGGTCCCTGTGACTCGCTCAGTCCCTGTGTCTCTCTCTCAGTCCCTGTGTCTCTCTCGGTCCCTGTGACTCGCTCAGTCCCTGTGTGTCTCACTCGGTCCCTTGGTCTCTCTCTCAGTCCCTGTGTCTCTCGAGGTCCCTGTGTCTCACTCTTGGTCCCTGTGTCTCTCTCGGTCCCTGTGTCTCTCTCGGTCCCTGTATGTCTCTCGGTCCCGGTGTCTCTCTCTCGATCCCTGTGTCTCTCTCTCGGTACCTGTGTCTCTCTCGGTCCCTGTGACTCGCTCAGTCCCTGTGTCTCTCTCGGTCCCTGTCTCTCTCTCGGTCCCTGTGTCTCTCTCTCTTGGTCCCTGTGTCTCTCACTCGGTCCCTGTGTCTCCCTCGCGGTCATTGTGTCTCTCTCGGTCCTTGTGTCTCAATCTTGGTCCCTGTGTCTCTCTCTCTCTCAGTCCCTGTGTCTCTCTCTCGGTCCCTGTGTCTCTCTCGGTCGCTGTGTGTCTCTCGGTCCCTGTGTCTGTCTCGGTCCCTGTGTCTCCCTCTCACCCCTGTGTCTCACTCGGTCCCTGTGTCTCTCTCGGTCCTTCTGTCTCTCTCTCGGTCCCTGTGTCTCTCTCTCTCTCTCAGTCCCTGTGTCTCTCTCGGTCTCGGTCTCTGTGTCTCCCTCTCAGTCCCTGTGTCTCTCTCGGTCCTTGTGTCTCTCTCTCAGTCCCTGTGTCTCTCTCTCTCAGTCCCTGTGTCTCTCTCGGTCCTTCTGTCTCTCTCTCGGTCCCTGTGTATCTCTCTCTCTCAGTCCCTGTGTCTCTCTCGGTCCCTGTGTCTCTCTCGGTCCCTGTGTCTCACTCGGTCCCTGTGTCTCTCTCGGTCCCAGTGTCTCTCTCTCGGACCCTGTGTCTCTCTCGGTCTCTGTGTCTCACTCGGTCCCTGTGTCTCTCTCGGTAGCTGTGTCTCTCTCGGTCCCTCTGTCTCTCTCTCGCTCCCTGTCTTTCTCTCTCGGACGATTGTGTCTCTCTCTCGGTCCCTGTGTCTCACTCGGTCCCTGTCTCTCTCTGTCATTTTCAGTGTCTCTCCCGGTCCCTGTGTCTCTCTCTCGGTCCCTGTGACTCTCTCGGTCCCTGTGTCTCTCTCTAGGTCCTTGTGTCTTTCTCGGTCCCTGTGTCTCTCTCTGGGTCCCTGTGTCTCACTCGATCCTTGTCACTCTCTCGGTCCCTGAGTCTCACTCGGTCCCTGTGTCTCTCTCTCTCGGACCCTGTCTCTCTCTCGGTCCCTGTGTCTCTCTCTCGGTCCCTGTGTCTCTCTCTCGGTCCCTGTGTCTCTCACTCGGTCCCTGTGTCCCTCTCGGTCCCTGTGTCTCTCTCTCGGTCCCTGTGTCTCTTACTCGGACCCTGTGTCTCACTCGGTCCCTGTGTCTCTCTCGGTCACGGTGTCTCTCTCGGTCCCTGTGTCTCTCTCTTGCTCCCTGTGTCTTTCTCGGTACCTGTGTCTCTCCCGGTCCCTGTCTCTCCCTCTCAATCCCTCTGTCTCTCTCTCGGTCACTGTGTCTCTCTCTCGGTCCCTGTGTCTCTCTTGGTCCCTGTGTCTCTCTCTCGGTCACTGTGTCTCACTCGGTCCCTGTGTCTCTCTCGGTCCCTGTGTCTCTCTCTCCGTCCCTGTGGCTCTCTCTCGGTGCCTGTGTCTCTCTCTCGGTCCCTCTGACTCTCTCAGTCCCTGTGTCTTTCTCGGTCCCTGTGTCTCTCTCTCGGTCCCTGTGTCTCTCTCTCGGTCCCTGTGTCTCTCACTCGGTCCCTGTGTCTCTATCTCGGTCCCTGTGTCTCTCTCGGTCGCTGTGTCTCTCTCGGTCCCTGTGTCTGTCTCGGTCCCTGTGTCTCCCTCTCACCCCTGTGTCTCACTCGGTCCCTGTGTCTCTCTCGGTCCTTGTGTCTCTCTCTCGGTCCCTGTGTCTCTCTCTGTCTCAGTCCCTGTGTCTCTCTCGGTCACTGTCTCTCTCTCGGTCTCTGTGTCTCACTCGGTCCTTGTGTCTCTCTCGGTCCCTGTGTCTCTCTCTCGCTCCCTGTCTTTCTCTCTCGGACGATTGTGTCTCTCACTCGTTCCCTGTCTCTCACTCGGTCCCTGTCTCTCTCTCGGTCCCTGTCTCTTTCTCGGTCCCTGTGTTTCAGTCGTTCCCTGTCTCTCTCTCTTAGTTTCAGTGTCTCTGTCGGTCCCTGTGACTCTCTCTGGGTCCCTGTGTCTCACTCGGTCCCTGTCACTCACTCGGTCCCTGTGTCTCACTCGGTTCCTGTGTCTCTCTCACTCGGTCCCTGTGTCTCTCTCTCGGTCCCTGTCTCTCTCTCCGTCACTGAGTTTCTCTCGGTCCCTGTGTCTCACTCGGTCCCTGTGTCTCTCCCGGTCCCTGTCTCTCTCTCTCACTCCCTGTGTCTCTCTCTCTGTCCTGGTGTCTCTCTCTCGGTCCATGTGTCTCTCTCTCGGTCCCTGTGTCTCTCTCGGTCCTGGTGTCTCTCTTGGTCCCTGTGTCTCTCTCTCAGTCCCTGTGTCTCTCTCTCAGTCCCTGTGTCTCTCTCGGTCCCTGTGACTCGCTCAGTCCCTGTGTCTCTCTCTCGGTCCCTGTGTCTCTCTCTCTCAGTCCCTGTGTCTCTCTCGGTCCCTGTGACTCGCTCAGTCCCTGTGTCTCTCACTCGGTCCCTGTGTCTCTCTCTCGGTCCCTGTGTCTCTCTCGGTCCCTGTGTTTCTCTCTCGGTCCCTGTGTCTCTCACTCGGTCCCTGTCTCTCTCTCGGTCCTTGTGTCTCTCCCTCGGTCCCTGTGTCTCTCTCTCGGTCCCTGTGTCTCTCTCTCGGTCCCTGTGTCTCTCTTGGTCCCTGTGTCTCTCTCTCTGTCCCTGTGTGTCCCTCGGCCCCTATCTCTCTCTCTGTCCTGGTGTCTCTCTCTCGGTCACTGTGTCTCTCTCTCGGTCCCGGTGTCTCTATTGGTCCCTGTGTCTCTCTCTCGGTCACTGTGTCTCACTCGGTCCCTGTGTCTCTCTCGGTCCCTGTATCTCTCTCTTACCCCTGTGTCTCTCTCGGTCCCTGTGTCTCTCTCTCCGTCCCTGAGTCTCTATCTCAGTCCCTGTCTCTCTCGCTCGGTCACTGTGTCTCTCTCTCGGTCCCTGTGTCTCTCTCTCGGTCCCTGTGTCTCTCTCAGTCCCTGTGTCTCTCTCGGTCCCTGAGTCTCTCTCTCGGACCCTGTGGCTCTCTCGGTCCCTGTGTCTCTCACTCGGTCCCTGTGTCTCCCTCGCGGTCATTGTGTCTCTCTCGGTCCTTGTGTCTCTCTCTCGGTCCCTGTGTCTCTCTCTCTCAGTCCCTGTGTCTCTCTCTCGGTCCCTGTGTCTCTCTCGGTCGCTGTGTGTCTCTCGGTCCCTGTGTCTGTCTCGGTCCCTGTGTCTCCCTCTCACCCCTGTGTCTCACTCGGTCCCTGTGTCTCTCTCGGTCCTTCTGTCTCTCTCTCGGTCCCTGTGTCTCTCTCTCTCTCAGTCCCTGTGTCTCTCTCGGTCCCTGTGTCTCTCTCTCGGACCCTGTGTCTCTCTCGGTCTCTGTGTCTCACTCAGTCCCTGTGTCTCTCTCGGTCCCTCTGTCTCTCTCTCGCTCCCTGTCTTTCTCTCTCGGACGATTGTGTCTCTCTCTCGGTTCCTGTGTCTCACTCGGTCCCTGTCTCTCGCTCTCATTTTCAGTGTCTCACTCGGTCCCTGTCTCTCACTCGGTCCCTGTCTCTCTCTCGGTCCCTGTCTCTTTCTCGGTCCCTGTGTTTCAGTCGTTCCCTGTCTCTCTCTCTCAGTTTCAGTGTCTCTGTCGGTCCCTGTGACTCTCTCTGGGTCCCTGTGTCTCACTCGGTCCCTGTCACTCACTCGGTCCCTGTGTCTCACTCGGTTCCTGTGTCTCTCACACTCGGTCCCTGTGTCTCTTTCTCGGTCCCTGTGTCTCTCTCTCTCTCGGTCCCTGTCTCTCTCTCCGTCACTGAGTTTCTCTCGGTCCCTGTGTCTCACTCGGTCCCTGTGTCTCTCCCGGTCCCTGTCTCTCTCTCTCACTCCCTGTGTCTCTCTCTCTGTCCTGGTGTCTCTCTCTCGGTCCCTGTCTCTCTCTCTCAGTCCCTGTGTCTCTCTCTCTGTCCTGTTGTCTCTCTCGGTCCATGTGTCTCTCTCTCGGTCCCTGTGTCTCTCTCAGTCCCTGTGTCTCTCTCTCAGTCCCTGTGTCTCTCTCGGTCCCTGTGACTCGCTCAGTCCCTGTGTCTCTCTCTCGGTCCCTGTGTCTCTCTCTCAGTCCCTGTGTCTCTCTCGGTCCCTGTGACTCGCTCAGTCCCTGTGTCTCTCACTCGGTCCCTTGGTCTCTCTCTCAGTCCCTGTGTCTCTCGAGGTCCCTGTGTCTCACTCTTGGTCCCTGTGTCTCTCTCGGTCCCTGTGTCTCTCTCGGTCCCTGTATGTCTCTCGGTCCCGGTGTCTCTCTCTCGATCCCTGTGTCTCTCTCTCGGTACCTGTGTCTCTCTCGGTCCCTGTGACTCGCTCAGTCCCTGTGTCTCTCTCGGTCCCTGTCTCTCTCTCGGTCCCTGTGTCTCTCTCTCTTGGTCCCTGTGTCTCTCACTCGGTCCCTGTGTCTCCCTCGCGGTCATTGTGTCTCTCTCGGTCCTTGTGTCTCAATCTTGGTCCCTGTGTCTCTCTCTCTCTCAGTCCCTGTGTCTCTCTCTCGGTCCCTGTGTCTCTCTCGGTCGCTGTGTGTCTCTCGGTCCCTGTGTCTGTCTCGGTCCCTGTGTCTCCCTCTCACCCCTGTGTCTCACTCGGTCCCTGTGTCTCTCTCGGTCCTTCTGTCTCTCTCTCGGTCCCTGTGTCTCTCTCTCTCTCTCAGTCCCTGTGTCTCTCTCGGTCTCGGTCTCTGTGTCTCCCTCTCAGTCCCTGTGTCTCTCTCGGTCCTTGTGTCTCTCTCTCAGTCCCTGTGTCTCTCTCTCTCAGTCCCTGTGTCTCTCTCGGTCCTTCTGTCTCTCTCTCGGTCCCTGTGTATCTCTCTCTCTCAGTCCCTGTGTCTCTCTCGGTCCCTGTGTCTCTCTCGGTCCCTGTGTCTCACTCGGTCCCTGTGTCTCTCTCGGTCCCAGTGTCTCTCTCTCGGACCCTGTGTCTCTCTCGGTCTCTGTGTCTCACTCGGTCCCTGTGTCTCTCTCGGTAGCTGTGTCTCTCTCGGTCCCTCTGTCTCTCTCTCGCTCCCTGTCTTTCTCTCTCGGACGATTGTGTCTCTCTCTCGGTCCCTGTGTCTCACTCGGTCCCTGTCTCTCTCTGTCATTTTCAGTGTCTCTCCCGGTCCCTGTGTCTCTCTCTCGGTCCCTGTGACTCTCTCGGTCCCTGTGTCTCTCTCTAGGTCCTTGTGTCTTTCTCGGTCCCTGTGTCTCTCTCTGGGTCCCTGTGTCTCACTCGATCCTTGTCACTCTCTCGGTCCCTGAGTCTCACTCGGTCCCTGTGTCTCTCTCTCTCGGACCCTGTCTCTCTCTCGGTCCCTGTGTCTCTCTCTCGGTCCCTGTGTCTCTCTCTCGGTCCCTGTGTCTCTCACTCGGTCCCTGTGTCCCTCTCGGTCCCTGTGTCTCTCTCTCGGTCCCTGTGTCTCTTACTCGGACCCTGTGTCTCACTCGGTCCCTGTGTCTCTCTCGGTCACGGTGTCTCTCTCGGTCCCTGTGTCTCTCTCTTGCTCCCTGTGTCTTTCTCGGTACCTGTGTCTCTCCCGGTCCCTGTCTCTCCCTCTCAATCCCTCTGTCTCTGTCTCGGTCACTGTGTCTCTCTCTCGGTCCCTGTGTCTCTCTTGGTCCCTGTGTCTCTCTCTCGGTCACTGTGTCTCACTCGGTCCCTGTGTCTCTCTCGGTCCCTGTGTCTCTCTCTCCGTCCCTGTGGCTCTCTCTCGGTGCCTGTGTCTCTCTCTCGGTCCCTCTGACTCTCTCAGTCCCTGTGTCTTTCTCGGTCCCTGTGTCTCTCTCTCGGTCCCTGTGTCTCTCTCTCGGTCCCTGTGTCTCTCACTCGGTCCCTGTGTCTCTATCTCGGTCCCTGTGTCTCTCTCGGTCGCTGTGTCTCTCTCGGTCCCTGTGTCTGTCTCGGTCCCTGTGTCTCCCTCTCACCCCTGTGTCTCACTCGGTCCCTGTGTCTCTCTCGGTCCTTGTGTCTCTCTCTCGGTCCCTGTGTCTCTCTCTGTCTCAGTCCCTGTGTCTCTCTCGGTCACTGTCTCTCTCTCGGTCTCTGTGTCTCACTCGGTCCTTGTGTCTCTCTCGGTCCCTGTGTCTCTCTCTCGCTCCCTGTCTTTCTCTCTCGGACGATTGTGTCTCTCACTCGTTCCCTGTCTCTCACTCGGTCCCTGTCTCTCTCTCGGTCCCTGTTTCTTTCTCGGTCCCTGTGTTTCAGTCGTTCCCTGTCTCTCTCTCTTAGTTTCAGTGTCTCTGTCGGTCCCTGTGACTCTCTCTGGGTCCCTGTGTCTCACTCGGTCCCTGTCACTCACTCGGTCCCTGTGTCTCACTCGGTTCCTGTGTCTCTCTCACTCGGTCCCTGTGTCTCTCTCTCGGTCCCTGTCTCTCTCTCCGTCACTGAGTTTCTCTCGGTCCCTGTGTCTCACTCGGTCCCTGTGTCTCTCCCGGTCCCTGTCTCTCTCTCTCACTCCCTGTCCTGGTGTCTCTCTCTCGGTCCATGTGTCTCTCTCTCGGTCCCTGTGTCTCTCTCGGTCCTGGTGTCTCTCTTGGTCCCTGTGTCTCTCTCTCAGTCCCTGTGTCTCTCTCTCAGTCCCTGTGTCTCTCTCGGTCCCTGTGACTCGCTCAGTCCCTGTGTCTCTCTCTCGGTCCCTGTGTCTCTCTCTCTCAGTCCCTGTGTCTCTCTCGGTCCCTGTGACTCGCTCAGTCCCTGTGTCTCTCACTCGGTCCCAGTGTCTCTCTCTCGGTCCCTGTGTCTCTCTCGGTCCCTGTGTTTCTCTCTCGGTCCCTGTGTCTCTCACTCGGTCCCTGTCTCTCTCTCGGTCCTTGTGTCTCTCCCTCGGTCCCTGTGTCTCTCTCTCGGTCCCTGTGTCTCTCTCTCGGTCCCTGTGTCTCTCTTGGTCCCTGTGTCTCTCTCTCTGTCCCTGTGTGTCCCTCGGCCCCTATCTCTCTCTCTGTCCTGGTGTCTCTCTCTCGGTCACTGTGTCTCTCTCTCGGTCCCTGTGTCTCTATTGGTCCCTGTGTCTCTCTCTCTGTCACTGTGTCTCACTCGGTCCCTGTGTCTCTCTCGGTCCCTGTATCTCTCTCTTACCCCTGTGTCTCTCTCGGTCCCTGTGTCTCTCTCTCTGTCCCTGAGTGTCTATCTCAGTCCCTGTCTCTCTCGCTCGGTCACTGTGTCTCTCTCTCGGTCCCTGTGTCTCTCTCTCGGTCCCTGTGTCTCTCTCAGTCCCTGTGTCTCTCTCGGTCCCTGAGTCTCTCTCTCGGACCCTGTGGCTCTCTCGGTCCCTGTGTCTCTCACTCGGTCCCTGTGTCTCCCTCGCGGTCATTGTGTCTCTCTCGGTCCTTGTGTCTCTCTCTCGGTCCCTGTGTCTCTCTCTCTCAGTCCCTGTGTCTCTCTCTCGGTCCCTGTGTCTCTCTCGGTCGCTGTGTGTCTCTCGGTCCCTGTGTCTGTCTCGGTCCCTGTGTCTCCCTCTCACCCCTGTGTCTCACTCGGTCCCTGTGTCTCTCTCGGTCCTTCTGTCTCTCTCTCGGTCCCTGTGTCTCTCTCTCTCTCAGTCCCTGTGTCTCTCTCGGTCCCTGTGTCTCTCTCTCGGACCCTGTGTCTCTCTCGGTCTCTGTGTCTCACTCAGTCCCTGTGTCTCTCTCGGTCCCTCTGTCTCTCTCTCGCTCCCTGTCTTTCTCTCTCGGACGATTGTGTCTCTCTCTCGGTTCCTGTGTCTCACTCGGTCCCTGTCTCTCGATCTCATTTTCAGTGTCTCTCTCGGTCCCTGTGTCTCTCTCTCGGTCCCTGTGACTCTCTCGGTCCCTGTGTCTCTCTCTCGGTCCTTGTGTCTTTCTCGGTCCCTTTGTCTCTCTCTGGGTCCCTGTGTCTCACCGATCCCTGTCACTCTCTCGGTCCCTGAGTCTCACTCGGTCCCTGTGTCTCTCTCTCTCGGACCCTGTCTCTCTCTCAGTCCCTGTGTCTCTCTCTCGGTCCCTGTGTCTCTCTCTCGGTCCCTGTGTCTCTCACTTGGTCCCTGTTTCCCTCTCGGTCCCTGTGTCTATCTCTCGGTCCCGGTGTCTCTCACTCGGACCCTGTGTCTCACTCGGTCCCTGTGTCTCTCTCGGTCACGGTGTCTCTCTCGGTCCCTGTGTCTCTCTCTTGCTCCCTGTGTCTTTCTCGGTCCCTGTGTCTCTCCCGGTCCCTGTCTCTCTCTCTCAATCCCTGTGTCTCTCTCTCGGTCCCTGTGTCTCTCTCTCGGTCCCTATCTCTCTCTCTGTCCTGGTGTCTCTCTCCCGGTCACTGTGGCTCTCTCTCGGTCACTGTGTCTCTCTTGGTCCCTGTGTCTCTCTCTCGGTCCCTGTGTCTCTCTCTCCGTCCCTGTGGCTCTATCTCAGTCCCTGTGTCTCTCTCTCGGTCCCTGTGTCTCTCTCGGTCCCTGTGTCTATCTCTCGGTCCCTGTGTCTCTCACTCGGACCCTGTGTCTCACTCGGTCCCTGTGTCTCTCTCTTGCTCCCTGTGTCTCTCTCGGTCCCTGTGTCTATCTCTCGGTCCCTGTGTCTCTCACTCGGACCCTGTGTCTCTCTCGGTCCCTGTCTCTCTCTCGGTCCCTGTGTCTCTCTCTCTTGGTCCCTGTGTCTCTCACTCGGTCCCTGTGTCTCCCTCGCGGTCATTGTGTCTCTCTCGGTCCTTGTGTCTCTCTCTCGGTCCCTGTGTCTCTCTCTCTCAGTCCCTGTGTCTCTCTCTCGGTCCCTGTCTCTCTCTCGGTCCTTGTGTCTCTCCCTCGGTCCCTGTGACTCTCTCTCGGTCCCTGTGTCTCTCTCTCGGTCCCTGTGTCTCTCTTGGTCCCTGTGTCTCTCTCTCTGTCCTGGTGTCTCTCTCTCGGTCACTGTGTCTCTCTCTCGGTCCCTGTGTCTCACTCGGTCCCTGTGTCTCTCTCGGTCCCTGTATCTCTCTCTCACCCCTGTGTCTCTCTCGGTCCCTGTGTCTCTCTCTCCATCCCTGTGTCTCTAACTCAGTCCCTGTCTCTCTCTCTCTCGGTCCCTGTGTCTCTCTCTTGGTCCCTATGTCTCTCTCAGTCCCTGTGTCTCTCTCGGTCCCTGTGTCTCTCTCTCGGACCCTGTGTCTCTCACTCGGTCCCTGTCTCTCTCTCGGTCCCTGTGTCTCTCACTCGGTCCCTGTGTCTCTCTCGGTTCCAGTGTCTCTCTCTCTCGGTCCCTGTGTCTCTCTCGGTCGCTGTGTCTCTCTCGGTCCCTGTGTCTCTCTCAGTCCCTGTGTCTCCCTCTCACCCCTGTGTCTCACTCGGTCCCTGTGTCTCTCTCGGTCCTTGTGTCTCTCTCTCGGTCCCTGTGTCTCTCTTTCTCAGTCCCTGTGTCTCACTCGGTCCCTGTGTCTCTCTCTCGCTCCCTGTCTTTCTCTCTCAGACGATTGTGTCTCTCACTCGGTCCCTGTCTCTCTCTCGGTTCCTGTGTCTCAGTCGCTCCCTGTCACTCTCTCTCAGTTTCAGTTTCTCTGTCGGTCCCTGTGACTCTCTCTGGGTCCCTGTGTCTCACTCAGTCCCTGTCACTCTCTCGGTCCCTGTGTCTCACTCGGTCACTGTGTCTCTCTCTGGGTCCCTGTGTCTCACTCAGTCCCTGTCCCTCTCTCGGTCCCTGTGTCTCACTCGGTCCCTGTGTCTCTCTCTCTCGGACCCTGTCTCTCTCTCTCTGTCCCTGTGTCTCACTCTCGGTCCCTGTCCCTCTCTCTCGGTCACTGTGTTTCTCTCGGTCCCTGTGTCTCACTCGGTCCCTGTGTCTCTCCCGGTCCCTGTCTCTCTCTCTCAGTCCCTGTGTCTCTCTCTCTGTCCTGGTGTCTCTCTCTCGGTCCCTATGTCTCTCTCTCGGTTCCTGTGTCTCTCTCGGTCCCTGTGTCTCTCTCTCAGTCCCTGTGTCTCTCTCTCGGTCCCTGTGTCTCTCTCTCGGTCCCTATGTCTCTCTCTCGGTCCCTGTGTCTCTCCCGGTCCCTGTGTCTCTCTCTCAGTCCCTGTGTCTCTCTCTCTGTCCTGGTGTCTCTCTCTCGGTCCCTATGTCTCTCTCTCGGTCCCTGTGTCTCTCCCGGTCCCTGTCTCTCTCTCTCGGTCCGTATGTCTCTCTCTCGGTCCCTGTGTCCGTCTCGGTCCCTGTGTCTCTCTCGGTCCCTGTGTCTCTCTCTCAGTCCCTGTGTCTCTCTCTCTCTCAGTCCCTGTGTCTCTCTCTCAGTCCCTGTGTCTCTCTCTCTCTCAGTCCCTGTGTCTCTCTCTCAGTCCCTGTGTCTCTCTCTCTCAGACCCTGTGTCTCTCTCTCGGTCCGTGTGTCTCTCTCTCGGTCCGTGTGTCTCTCTATCGGTCAGGGTGTCTCTCTCTCAGTCCCTGTGTCTCTCTCAGTCCCTGTGTCTATCTCTCGGTCCGTGTGTCTCTCTATCGGTCCGGGTGTCTCTCTCTCAGTCCCTGTGTCTCTCTCAGTCCCTGTGTCTCTCTCGGTCCCTGTGTCTCTCTCTCGGTCCCTGTGTCTCTCTCTCGGTCCGTGTGTCTCTCTTGGTCCCTGTGACTCGCTCAGTCCCTATGTCTCTCAC
Organism: Prionace glauca; assembly: GCA_037974335.1. Classification (NCBI taxonomy): domain Eukaryota; kingdom Metazoa; phylum Chordata; class Chondrichthyes; order Carcharhiniformes; family Carcharhinidae; genus Prionace; species Prionace glauca. The sequence continues at coordinate 37,973 of JBBMRE010000184.1, forward strand.
TCGGTCCCTGTGTCTCTCTCTCGGTCACTGTGTCTCTCTCTCTCGGTCCCTGTGTCTCTCTCGGTCCCTGTGTCTCTCTCTCGGTCCCTGTGTCTCTCTCGGTCCTGGTGTCTCTCTTGGTCCCTGTGTCTCTCTCTCAGTCCCTGTGTCTCTCTCTCAGTCCCTGTGTCTCTCTCGGTCCCTGTGACACGCTCAGTCTCTGTGTGTCTCACTTGGTCCCTGTGTCTCTCTCTCGGTCCCTGTGTCTCTCTCGGTCCCTGTGACTCGCTCAGTCCCTGTGTCTCTCACTCGGTCCCTGTGTCTCTCTCTCGGTCCCTGTGTCTCTCTCGGTCCCTGTGTCTCTCTCTCAGTCCCTGTGTCTCTATCTCGGTACCTGTGTCTCTCTCGGTCCCTGTGACTCGCTCAGTCCCTGTGTCTCTCACTCGGTCCCTGTCTCTCTCTCTCTCAGTCCCTGTGTCTCTCTCTCTCGGTCCCTGTGTCTCTCTCGGTCCCTGTGTCTCCCTCTCACCCCTGTGTCTCTCTCGGTCCCTGTGTCTCTCTCGGTCACTGTCTCTCTCTCGGTCCCTGTGTCTCTCTCGGTCTCTGTGTCTCACTCGGTCCCTGTCTCTCTCTCTCGGTCCCTGTGTCTCTCTCGGTCCCTGTGTCTCTCTCTCAGTCCCTGTGTCTCTATCTCGGTACCTGTGTCTCTCTCGGTCCCTGTGACTCGCTCAGTCCCTGTGTCTCTCACTCGGTCCCTGTCTCTCTCTCTCTCAGTCCCTGTGTCTCTCTCTCTCGGTCCCTGTGTCTCTCTCGGTCCCTGTGTCTCCCTCTCACCCCTGTGTCTCTCTCGGTCCCTGTGTCTCTCTCGGTCACTGTCTCTCTCTCGGTCCCTGTGTCTCTCTCGGTCTCTGTGTCTCACTCGGTCCCTGTCTCTCTCTCGGTCCTTGTGTCTCTCCCTCGGTCCCTGTGTCTCTCTCTCGGTCCCTGTGTCTCTCTCTCGGTCCCTGTGTCTCTCTTGGTCCCTGTGTCTCTCTCTCTGTCCCTGTGTGTCCCTCGGCCCCTATCTCTCTCTCTGTCCTGGTGTCTCCCTCTCGGTCACTGTGTCTCTCTCTCGGTCCCTGTGTCTCTCTTGGTCCCTGTGTCTCTCTCTCGGTCACTGTGTCTCACTCGGTCTCTGTGTCTCTCGCGGTCCCTGTATCTCTCTCTCACCCCTGTGTCTCTCTCGGTCCCTGTGTCTCTCTCTCTTCCCTGTGTCTCTATCTCAGTCCCTGTCTCTCTCTCTCGGTCACTGTGTTTCTCTCGGTCCCTGTGTCTCACTCGGTCCCTGTGTCTCTCCCGGTCCCTGTCTCTCTCTCTCAGTCCCTGTGTCTCTCTCTCTGTCCTGGTGTCTCTCTCTCGGTCCCTATGTCTCTCTCTCGGACCCTGTCTCTCTCTCTCTCGGTCCCTGTGTCTCACTCGGTCCCTGTGTCTCTCTCTCGGTCCCTGTGTCTCTCTCTCGGTCCCTGTCCCTCTCTCTCGGTCACTGTGTTTCTCTCGGTCCCTGTGTCTCACTCGGTCCCTGTGTCTCTCCCGGTCCCTGTCTCTCTCTCTGAGATCCTGTGTCTCTCTCTCTGTCCTGGTGTCTCTCTCTCGGTCCCTATGTCTCTCTCTCGGTCCCTGTGTCTCTCCCGGTCTCTGTCTCTCTCTCTCTCAGTCCCTGTCTCTCTCTCTCGGTCTGTATGTCTCTCTCTCGGTCCCTGTGTCTCTCTCGGTCCCTGTGTCTCTCTCGGTCCCTGTGTCTCTCTCTCTCAGTCCCTGTGTCTCTCTCTCAGTCCCTGTGTCTCTCTCTCTCTCAGTCCCTGTGTCTCTCTCTCAGTCCCTGTGTCTCTCTCTCCCTCAGTCCCTGTGTCTCTCTCTCAGTCCCTGTGCCACTCTCTCGGTCCCTTTGTCTCTCTCTCGGTCCGTGTGTCTCTCTCTCGGTCCGTGTGTCTCTCTATCGGCCCGGGTGTCTCTCTCTCAGTCCCTGTGTCTCTCTCAGTCCCTGTGTCTCTCTCTCAGTCCCTGTGTCTCTCTCAGTCCCTGTGTCTCTCTCGGTCCCTGTGTCTCTCTCTCGGTCCGTGTGTCTCTCTATCGGTCCGTGTGTCTCTCTTGGTCCCTGTGACTCGCTCAGTCCCTATGTCTCTCACTCGGTCCCTGTGTCTCTCTCTCGGTCCCTGTGTCTCTCTCTCGCGGTCCCTGTGTCTCTCTCGGTCCCTGTGTCTCTCTCTCGGTCCCTGTGTGTCCCTCGGCCCCTATCTCTCTCTCTGTCCTGGTGTCTCTCTCTCGGTCACTGTGTCTCTCTCTCGGTCCCTGTGTCTCTATTGGTCCCTGTGTCTCTCTCTCGGTCACTGTGTCTCACTCGGTCCCTGTGTCTCTCTCGGTCCCTGTATCTCTCTCTTACCCCAGTGTCTCTCTCGGTCCCTGTGTCTCTCTCTCCGTCCCTGAGTCTCTATCTCAGTCCCTGTCTCTCTCGCTCGGTCACTGTGTCTCTCTCTCGGTCCCTGTGTCTCTCTCTCGGTCCCTGTGTCTCTCTCAGTCCCTGTGTCTCTCTCGGTCCCTGAGTCTCTCTCTCGGACCCTGTGGCTCTCTCGGTCCCTGTGTCTCTCACTCGGTCCCTGTGTCTCTCTCTCCGTCCCTGAGTCTCTATCTCAGTCCCTGTCTCCCTCGCGGTCATTGTGTCTCTCTCGGTCCTTGTGTCTCTCTCTCGGTCCCTGTGTCTCTCTCTCTCAGTCCCTGTGTCTCTCTCTCGGTCCCTGTGTCTCTCTCGGTCGCTGTGTGTCTCTCGGTCCCTTTGTCTGTCTCGGTCCCTGTGTCTCCCTCTCACCCCTGTGTCTCACTCGGTCCCTGTGTCTCTCTCGGTCCTTCTGTCTCTCTCTCGGTCCCTGTGTCTCTCTCTCTCTCAGTCCCTGTGTCTCTCTCGGTCCCTGTGTCTCTCTCTCGGACCCTGTGTCTCTCTCGGTCTCTGTGTCTCACTCAGTCCCTGTGTCTCTCTCGGTCCCTCTGTCTCTCTCTCGCTCCCTGTCTTTCTCTCTCGGACGTTTGTGTCTCTCTCGGTTCCTGTGTCTCACTCGGTCCCTGTCTCTCGCTCTCATTTTCAGTGTCTCTCTCGGTCCCTGTGTCTCTCTCTCGGTCCCTGTGACTCTCTCGGTCCCTGTGTCTCTCTCTCGGTCCTTGTGTCTTTCTCGGTCCCTTTGTCTCTCTCTGGGTCCCTGTGTCTCACCGATCCCTGTCACTCTCTCGGTCCCTGAGTCTCACTCGGTCCCTGTGTCTCTCTCTCTCGGACCCTGTCTCTCTCTCAGTCCCTGTGTCTCTCTCTCGGTCCCTGTGTCTCTCTCTCGGTCCCTGTGTCTCTCACTTGGTCCCTGTTTCCCTCTCGGTCCCTGTGTCTATCTCTCGGTCCCGGTGTCTCTCACTCGGACCCTGTCTCTCTCTCTCGGTCCGTATGTCTCTCTCTCGGTCCCTGTGTCCGTCTCGGTCCCTGTGACTCTCTCAGTCCCTGTGTCTTTCTCGGTCCCTGTGTCTCTCTCTCGGTCCCTGTGTCTCTCTCTCGGTCCCTGTGTCTCTCACTCGGTCCCTGTGTCTCTATCTCGGTCCCTGTGTCTCTCTCGGTCGCTGTGTCTCTCTCGGTCCCTGTGTCTGTCTCGGTCACTGTGTCTCACTCGGTCCTTGTGTCTCTCTCGGTCCCTGTGTCTGTCTCGGTCCCTGTGTCTCTCTCTCGCTCCCTGTCTTTCTCTCTCGGACGATTGTGTCTCTCACTCGGTCCCTGTCTCTCACTCGGTCCCTGTCTCTCTCTCGGTCCCTGTCTCTTTCTCGGTCCCTGTGTTTCAGTCGTTCCCTGTCTCTCTCTCGCAGTTTCAGTGTCTCTGTCGGTCCCTGTGACTCTCTCTGGGTCCCTGTGTCTCACTCGGTCCCTGTCACTCACTCGGTCCCTGTGTCTCACTCGGTCCCTGTGTCTCTCTCACTCGGTCCCTGTGTCTCTCTCTCGGTCCCTGTGTCTCTCTCTCTCTCGGTCCCTGTCTCTCTCTCCGTCACTGAGTTTCTCTCAGTCCCTTTCTCTCTCACTCGGTCCCTGTGTCTCACTCGGTCCCTGTGTCTCTCCCGGTCCCTGTCTCTCTCTCTCAGTCCCTGTGTCTCTCTCTCTGTCCTGGTGTCTCTCTCTCGGTCCCTGTGTCTCTCTCTCGGTCCCTGTGTCTCTCTCGGCCCTGGTGTCTCTCTTGGTCCCTGTGTCTCTCTCTCAGTCCCTGTGTCTCTCACTCAGTCCCTGTGTCTCTCTCGGTCCCTGTGACTCGCTCAGTCGCTGTGTCTCTCTCTCGGTCCCTGTGTCTCTCTCTCAGTCCCTGTGTCTCTCTCGGTCCCTGTGACTCGCTCAGTCCCTGTGTCTCTCACTCGGTCCCTGTGTCACTCTCGCGGTCCCTGTGTCTCTCTCGGTCCCTGTGTCTCTCTCTCGGTCCCTGTGTCTCTATCTCGGTCCCTGTGTCTCTCTCGGTCCCTGTGACTCGCTCAGTCCCTGTGTCTCTCACTCGGTCCCTGTCTCTCTCTCTCTCGGTCCCTGTGTCTCTCTCTCTCTCAGTCCCTGTGTCTCTCTCTCGGTCCCTGTGTCTCTCTCGGTCCCTGTGTCTCCCTCTGACCCCTGTGTCTCTCTCGGTCCCTGTGTCTCTCTCGGTCACTGTCTCTCTCTCGGTCCCTGTGTCTCTCTCGGTCTCTGTGTCTCACTCGGTCCCTGTCTCTCTCTCGGTCCTTGTGTCTCTCCCTCGGTCCCTGTGACTCTCTCTCGGTCCCTGTGTCTCTCTCTCGGTCCCTGTGTCTCTCTTGGTCCCTGTGTCTCTCTCTCTGTCCTGGTGTCTCTCTCTCGGTCACTGTGTCTCTCTCTCGGTCCCTGTGTCTCACTCGGTCCCTGTGTCTCTCTCGGTCCCTGTATCTCTCTCTCACCCCTGTGTCTCTCTCGGTCCCTGTGTCTCTCTCTCCATCCCTGTGTCTCTAACTCAGTCCCTGTCTCTCTCTCTCTCGGTCCCTGTGTCTCTCTCTTGGTCCCTATGTCTCTCTCAGTCCCTGTGTCTCTCTCGGTCCCTGTGTCTCTCTCTCGGACCCTGTGTCTCTCACTCGGTCCCTGTCTCTCTCTCGGTCCCTGTGTCTCTCACTCGGTCCCTGTGTCTCTCTCGGTTCCAGTGTCTCTCTCTCTCGGTCCCTGTGTCTCTCTCGGTCGCTGTGTCTCTCTCGGTCCCTGTGTCTCTCTCAGTCCCTGTGTCTCCCTCTCACCCCTGTGTCTCACTCGGTCCCTGTGTCTCTCTCGGTCCTTGTGTCTCTCTCTCGGTCCCTGTGTCTCTCTTTCTCAGTCCCTGTGTCTCACTCGGTCCCTGTGTCTCTCTCTCGCTCTCTGTCTTTCTCTCTCAGACGATTGTGTCTCTCACTCGGTCCCTGTCTCTCTCTCGGTTCCTGTGTCTCAGTCGCTCCCTGTCACTCTCTCTCAGTTTCAGTTTCTCTGTCGGTCCCTGTGACTCTCTCTGGGTCCCTGTGTCTCACTCAGTCCCTGTCACTCTCTCGGTCCCTGTGTCTCACTCGGTCACTGTGTCTCTCTCTGGGTCCCTGTGTCTCACTCAGTCCCTGTCCCTCTCTCGGTCCCTGTGTCTCACTCGGTCCCTGTGTCTCTCTCTCTCGGACCCTGTCTCTCTCTCTCTGTCCCTGTGTCTCACTCTCGGTCCCTGTCCCTCTCTCTCGGTCACTGTGTTTCTCTCGGTCCCTGTGTCTCACTCGGTCCCTGTGTCTCTCCCGGTCCCTGTCTCTCTCTCTCAGTCCCTGTGTCTCTCTCTCTGTCCTGGTGTCTCTCTCTCGGTCCCTATGTCTCTCTCTCGGTCCCTGTGTCTCTCTCGGTCCCTGTGTCTCTCTCTCAGTCCCTGTGTCTCTCTCTCGGTCCCTGTGTCTCTCTCTCGGTCCCTATGTCTCTCTCTCGGTCCCTGTGTCTCTCCCGGTCCCTGTGTCTCTCTCTCAGTCCCTGTGTCTCTCTCTCTGTCCTGGTGTCTCTCTCTCGGTCCCTATGTCTCTCTCTCGGTCCCTGTGTCTCTCCCGGTCCCTGTCTCTCTCTCTCGGTCCGTATGTCTCTCTCTCGGTCCCTGTGTCCGTCTCGGTCCCTGTGTCTCTCTCGGTCCCTGTGTCTCTCTCTCAGTCCCTGTGTCTCTCTCTCAGTCCCTGTGTCTCTCTCTCTCTCAGTCCCTGTGTCTCTCTCTCAGTCCCTGTGTCTCTCTCTCTCTCAGTCCCTGTGTCTCTCTCTCAGTCCCTGTGTCTCTCTCTCTCAGTCCCTGTGTCTCTCACTCGGTCCCTGTCTCTCTCTCTCTCGGTCCCTGTGTCTCTCTCTCTCTCAGTCCCTGTGTCTCTCTCTCTCGGTCCCTGTGTCTCTCTCGGTCCCTGTGTCTCCCTCTCACCCCTGTGTCTCTCTCGGTCCCTGTGTCTCTCTCGGTCACTGTCTCTCTCTCGGTCCCTGTGTCTCTCTCGGTCTCTGTGTCTCACTCGGTCCCTGTCTCTCTCTCGGTCCTTGTGTCTCTCCCTCGGTCCCTGTGTCTCTCTCTCGGTCCCTGTGTCTCTCTCTCGGTCCCTGTGTCTCTCTTGGTCCCTGTGTCTCTCTCTCTGTCCCTGTGTGTCCCTCGGCCCCTATCTCTCTCTCTGTCCTGGTGTCTCCCTCTCGGTCACTGTGTCTCTCTCTCGGTCCCTGTGTCTCTCTTGGTCCCTGTGTCTCTCTCTCGGTCACTGTGTCTCACTCGGTCTCTGTGTCTCTCGCGGTCCCTGTATCTCTCTCTCACCCCTGTGTCTCTCTCGGTCCCTGTGTCTCTCTCTCTTCCCTGTGTCTCTATCTCAGTCCCTGTCTCTCTCTCTCGGTCACTGTGTTTCTCTCGGTCCCTGTGTCTCACTCGGTCCCTGTGTCTCTCCCGGTCCCTGTCTCTCTCTCTCAGTCCCTGTGTCTCTCTCTCTGTCCTGGTGTCTCTCTCTCGGTCCCTATGTCTCTCTCTCGGACCCTGTCTCTCTCTCTCGGTCCCTGTGTCTCACTCGGTCCCTGTGTCTCTCTCTCGGTCCCTGTGTCTCTCTCTCGGTCCCTGTCCCTCTCTCTCGGTCACTGTGTTTCTCTCGGTCCCTGTGTCTCACTCGGTCCCTGTGTCTCTCCCGGTCCCTGTGTCTCTCTCTCAGTCCCTGTGTCTCTCTCTCTGTCCTGGTGTCTCTCTCTCGGTCCCTATGTCTCTCTCTCGGTCCCTGTGTCTCTCCCGGTCCCTGTCTCTCTCTCTCGGTCCGTATGTCTCTCTCTCGGTCCCTGTGTCCGTCTCGGTCCCTGTGTCTCTCTCGGTCCCTGTGACTCTCTCTCAGTCCCTGTGTCTCTCTCTCAGTCCCTGTGTCTCTCTCTCTCTCAGTCCCTGTGTCTCTCTCTCAGTCCCTGTGTCTCTCTCTCTCTCAGTCCCTGTGTCTCTCTCTCAGTCCCTGTGTCTCTCTCTCTCAGACCCTGTGTCTCTCTCTCGGTCCGTGTGTCTCTCTCTCGGTCCGTGTGTCTCTCTATCGGTCAGGGTGTCTCTCTCTCAGTCCCTGTGTCTCTCTCAGTCCCTGTGTCTCTCTCTCGGTCCGTGTGTCTCTCTATCGGTCCGGGTGTCTCTCTCTCAGTCCCTGTGTCTCTCTCAGTCCCTGTGTCTCTCTCGGTCCCTGTGTCTCTCTCTCGGTCCCTGTGTCTCTCTCTCGGTCCGTGTGTCTCTCTTGGTCCCTGTGACTCGCTCAGTCCCTATGTCTCTCACTCGGTCCCTGTGTCTCTCTCTCGGTCACTGTGTCTCTCTCTCTCGGTCCCTGTGTCTCTCTCGGTCCCTGTGTCTCGCTCTCGGTCCCTGTGTCTCTCTCGGTCCTGGTGTCTCTCTTGGTCCCTGTGTCTCTCTCTCAGTCCCTGTGTCTCTCTCTCAGTCCCTGTGTCTCTCTCGGTCCCTGTGACACGCTCAGTCTCTGTGTGTCTCACTTGGTCCCTGTGTCTCTCTCTCGGTCCCTGTGTCTCTCTCGGTCCCTGTGTCTCTCTCTCAGTCCCTGTGTCTCTATCTCGGTACCTGTGTCTCTCTCGGTCCCTGTGACTCGCTCAGTCCCTGTGTCTCTCACTCGGTCCCTGTCTCTCTCTCTCTCGGTCCCTGTGTCTCTCTCTCTCTCAGTCCCTGTGTCTCTCTCTCTCGGTCCCTGTGTCTCTCTCGGTCCCTGTGTCTCCCTCTCACCCCTGTGTCTCTCTCGGTCCCTGTGTCTCTCTCGGTCACTGTCTCTCTCTCGGTCCCTGTGTCTCTCTCGGTCTCTGTGTCTCACTCGGTCCCTGTCTCTCTCTCGGTCCTTGTGTCTCTCCCTCGGTCCCTGTGTCTCTCTCTCGGTCCCTGTGTCTCTCTCTCGGTCCCTGTGTCTCTCTTGGTCCCTGTGTCTCTCTCTCTGTCCCTGTGTGTCCCTCGGCCCCTATCTCTCTCTCTGTCCTGGTGTCTCCCTCTCGGTCACTGTGTCTCTCTCTCGGTCCCTGTGTCTCTCTTGGTCCCTGTGTCTCTCTCTCGGTCACTGTGTCTCACTCGGTCTCTGTGTCTCTCGCGGTCCCTGTATCTCTCTCTCACCCCTGTGTCTCTCTCGGTCCCTGTGTCTCTCTCTCTTCCCTGTGTCTCTATCTCAGTCCCTGTCTCTCTCTCTCGGTCACTGTGTTTCTCTCGGTCCCTGTGTCTCACTCGGTCCCTGTGTCTCTCCCGGTCCCTGTCTCTCTCTCTCAGTCCCTGTGTCTCTCTCTCTGTCCTGGTGTCTCTCTCTCGGTCCCTATGTCTCTCTCTCGGACCCTGTCTCTCTCTCTCGGTCCCTGTGTCTCACTCGGTCCCTGTGTCTCTCCCGGTCCCTGTCTCTCTCTCTCAGTCCCTGTGTCTCTCTCTCTGTCCTGGTGTCTCTCTCTCGGTCCCTATGTCTCTCTCTCGGACCCTGTCTCTCTCTCTCGGTCCCTGTGTCTCACTCGGTCCCTGTGTCTCTCTCTCGGTCCCTGTGTCTCTCTCTCGGTCCCTGTCCCTCTCTCTCGGTCACTGTGTTTCTCTCGGTCCCTGTGTCTCACTCGGTCCCTGTGTCTCTCCCGGTCCCTGTGTCTCTCTCTCAGTCCCTGTGTCTCTCTCTCTGTCCTGGTGTCTCTCTCTCGGTCCCTATGTCTCTCTCTCGGTCCCTGTGTCTCTCCCGGTCCCTGTCTCTCTCTCTCGGTCCGTATGTCTCTCTCTCGGTCCCTGTGTCCGTCTCGGTCCCTGTGTCTCTCTCGGTCCCTGTGTCTCTCTCTCAGTCCCTGTGTCTCTCTCTCAGTCCCTGTGTCTCTCTCTCTCTCAGTCCCTGTGTCTCTCTCTCAGTCCCTGTGTCTCTCTCTCTCTCAGTCCCTGTGTCTCTCTCTCAGTCCCTGTGTCTCTCTCTCTCAGACCCTGTGTCTCTCTCTCGGTCCGTGTGTCTCTCTCTCGGTCCGTGTGTCTCTCTATCGGTCAGGGTGTCTCTCTCTCAGTCCCTGTGTCTCTCTCAGTCCCTGTGTCTCTCTCTCGGTCCGTGTGTCTCTCTATCGGTCCAGGTGTCTCTCTCTCAGTCCCTGTGTCTCTCTCAGTCCCTGTGTCTCTCTCGGTCCCTGTGTCTCTCTCTCGGTCCCTGTGTCTCTCTCTCGGTCCGTGTGTCTCTCTTGGTCCCTGTGACTCGCTCAGTCCCTATGTCTCTCACTCGGTCCCTGTGTCTCTCTCTCGGTCACTGTGTCTCTCTCTCTCGGTCCCTGTGTCTCTCTCGGTCCCTGTGTCTCGCTCTCGGTCCCTGTGTCTCTCTCGGTCCTGGTGTCTCTCTTGGTCCCTGTGTCTCTCTCTCAGTCCCTGTGTCTCTCTCTCAGTCCCTGTGTCTCTCTCGGTCCCTGTGACACGCTCAGTCTCTGTGTGTCTCACTTGGTCCCTGTGTCTCTCTCTCGGTCCCTGTGTCTCTCTCGGTCCCTGTGTCTCTCTCTCAGTCCCTGTGTCTCTATCTCGGTACCTGTGTCTCTCTCGGTCCCTGTGACTCGCTCAGTCCCTGTGTCTCTCACTCGGTCCCTGTCTCTCTCTCTCTCGGTCCCTGTGTCTCTCTCTCTCTCAGTCCCTGTGTCTCTCTCTCTCGGTCCCTGTGTCTCTCTCGGTCCCTGTGTCTCCCTCTCACCCCTGTGTCTCTCTCGGTCCCTGTGTCTCTCTCGGTCACTGTCTCTCTCTCGGTCCCTGTGTCTCTCTCGGTCTCTGTGTCTCACTCGGTCCCTGTCTCTCTCTCGGTCCTTGTGTCTCTCCCTCGGTCCCTGTGTCTCTCTCTCGGTCCCTGTGTCTCTCTCTCGGTCCCTGTGTCTCTCTTGGTCCCTGTGTCTCTCTCTCTGTCCCTGTGTGTCCCTCGGCCCCTATCTCTCTCTCTGTCCTGGTGTCTCCCTCTCGGTCACTGTGTCTCTCTCTCGGTCCCTGTGTCTCTCTTGGTCCCTGTGTCTCTCTCTCGGTCACTGTGTCTCACTCGGTCTCTGTGTCTCTCGCGGTCCCTGTATCTCTCTCTCACCCCTGTGTCTCTCTCGGTCCCTGTGTCTCTCTCTCTTCCCTGTGTCTCTATCTCAGTCCCTGTCTCTCTCTCTCGGTCACTGTGTTTCTCTCGGTCCCTGTGTCTCACTCGGTCCCTGTGTCTCTCCCGGTCCCTGTCTCTCTCTCTCAGTCCCTGTGTCTCTCTCTCTGTCCTGGTGTCTCTCTCTCGGTCCCTATGTCTCTCTCTCGGACCCTGTCTCTCTCTCTCGGTCCCTGTGTCTCACTCGGTCCCTGTGTCTCTCTCTCGGTCCCTGTGTCTCTCTCTCGGTCCCTGTCCCTCTCTCTCGGTCACTGTGTTTCTCTCGGTCCCTGTGTCTCACTCGGTCCCTGTGTCTCTCCCGGTCCCTGTCTCTCTCTCTCAGATCCTGTGTCTCTCTCTGTCCTGGTGTCTCTCTCTCGGTCCCTATGTCTCTCTCTCGGTCCCTGTGTCTCTCCCGGTCTCTGTCTCTCTCTCTCTCAGTCCCTGTCTCTCTCTCTCGGTCTGTATGTCTCTCTCTCGGTCCCTGTGTCTCTCTCGGTCCCTGTGTCTCTCTCGGTCCCTGTGTCTCTCTCTCTCAGTCCCTGTGTCTCTCTCTCAGTCCCTGTGTCTCTCTCTCTCTCAGTCCCTGTGTCTCTCTCTCAGTCCCTGTGTCTCTCTCTCCCTCAGTCCCTGTGTCTCTCTCTCAGTCCCTGTGCCACTCTCTCGGTCCCTGTGTCTCTCTCTCGGTCCGTGTGTCTCTCTCTCCGTCCGTGTGTCTCTCTATCGGCACGGGTGTCTCTCTCTCAGTCCCTGTGTCTCTCTCAGTCCCTGTGTCTCTCTCTCAGTCCCTGTGTCTCTCTCAGTCCCTGTGTCTCTCTCGGTCCCTGTGTCTCTCTCTCGGTCCGTGTGTCTCTCTATCGGTCCGTGTGTCTCTCTTGGTCCCTGTGACTCGCTCAGTCCCTATGTCTCTCACTCGGTCCCTGTGTCTCTCTCTCGGTCCCTGTGTCTCTCTCTCTCGGTCCCTGTGTCTCTCTCGGTCCCTGTGTCTCTCTCTCGGTCCCTGTGTCTCTCTCGGTCCTGGTGTCTCTCTTGGTCCCTGTGTCTCTCTCTCTCTCAGTCCCTGTGTCTCTCTCTCGGTCCCTGTGTCTCTCTCGGTCCCTGTGTCTCCCTCTCACCCCTGTGTCTCTCTCGGTCCCTGTGTCTCTCTCGGTCACTGTCTCTCTCTCGGTCCCTGTGTCTCTCTCGGTCTCTGTGTCTCACTCGGTCCCTGTCTCTCTCTCGGTCCCTGTGTCTCCCTCTCACCCCTGTGTCTCTCTCGGTCACTGTCTCTCTCTCGGTCTCTGTGTCTCACTCGGTCCTTGTGCCTCTCTCGGTCCCTGTGTCTGTCTCGGTCCCTGTGTCTCTCTCTCGCTCCCTGTCTTTCTCTCTCGGACGATTGTGTCTCTCACTCGGTCCCTGTCTCTCACTCGGTCCCTGTCTCTCTCTCGGTCCCTGTCTCTTTCTCGGTCCCTGTGTTTCAGTCGTTCCCTGTCTCTCTCTCTCAGTTTCAGTGTCTCTGTCGGTCCCTGTGACTCTCTCTGGGTCCCTGTGTCTCACTCGGTCCCTGTCACTCACTCGGTCCCTGTGTCTCACTCGGTCCCTGTGTCTCTCTCTCTCTCGGTCCCTGTCTCTCTCTCCGTCACTGAGTTTCTCTCGGTCCCTGTGTCTCTCTCTCTGTCCCTTTCTCTCTCACTCGGTCCCTGTGTCTCACTCGGTCCCTGTGTCTCACTCGGTCCCTGTGTCTCTCTCTCTGTCCCTTTCTCTCTCACTCGGTCCCTGTGTCTCACTCGGTCCCTGTGTCTCTCCCGGTCCCTGTCTCTCTCTCTCAGTCCCTGTGTCTCTCTCTCTGTCCTGGTGTCTCTCTCTCGGTCCATGTGTCTCTCTCTCGGTCCCTGTGTCTCTCTCGGTCCTGGTGTCTCTCTTGGTCCCTGTGTCTCTCTCTCAGTCCCTGTGTCTCTCTCTCAGTCCCTGTGTCTCTCTCGGTCCCTGTGACTCGCTCAGTTCCTGTCTCTCTCTCTCGGTCCCTGTGTCTCTCTCTCGGTCCCTGTATCTCTCTCGGTCCCTGTGTCTCTCTCGGTCCCTGTGACTCGCTCAGTCCCTGTGTCTCTCACTCGGTCCCTGTGTCTCTCTCTCGGTCCCTGTATCTCTCTCGGTCCCTGTGTCTCTCTCTCGGTCCCTGTGTCTCTCTCTCGGTCCCTGTGTCTCTCACTCGGTCCCTGTCTCTCTCTCTCTCGGTCCCTGTGTCTCTCTCTCTCTCAGTCCCTGTGTCTCTCTCTCGGTCCCTGTGTCTCTCTTGGTCCCTGTGTCTGCCTCTCACCCCTGTGTCTCTCTCTCGGTCCCTGTGTCTCTCTCTCTGTCCCTTTCTCTCTCACTCGGTCCCTGTGTCTCACTCGGTCCCTGTGTCTCTCCCGGTCCCTGTCTCTCTCTCTCAGTCCCTGTGTCTCTCTCTCTGTCCTGGTGTCTCTCTCTCGGTCCATGTGTCTCTCTCTCGGTCCCTGTGTCTCTCTCGGTCCCTGTGTCTCTCTCGGTCCCTGTGTCTCTCTCTCGGACCCTGTGTCTCTCTCGGTCCCTGTGTCTCACTCGGTTCCTGTGTCTCTCTCACTCGGTACCTGTGTCTCTTTCTCGGTCCCTGTGTCTCTCTCTCTCTCGGTCCCTGTCTCTCTCTCCGTCACTGAGTTTCTCTCGGTCCCTGTGTCTCACTCGGTCCCTGTGTCTCTCTCTCTGTCCCTTTCTCTCTCACTCGGTCCCTGTGTCTCACTCGGTCCCTGTGTCTCTCCCGGTCCCTGTCTCTCTCTCTCTCAGTCCCTGTGTCTCTCTCTCTGTCCTGGTGTCTCTCTCTCGGTCCCTGTGTCTCTCTCTCGGTCCGTGTGTCTCTCTATCGGTCCGTGTGTCTCTCTTGGTCCCTGTGTCTCTCTCTCAGTCCCTGTGTCTCTCTCTCGGTCCCTGTGTCTCTCTCTTGGTCCCTATGTCTCTCTCTCGGTCCCTGTGTCTCTCCCGGTCCCTGTGTCTCTCTCTCAGTCCCTGTGTCTCTCTCTCTGTCCTGGTGTCTCTCTCTCGGTCCCTATGTCTCTCTCTCGGTCCCTGTGTCTCTCCCGGTCCCTGTCTCTCTCTCTCGGTCCGTATGTCTCTCTCTCGGTCCCTGTGTCCGTCTCGGTCCCTGTGTCTCTCTCGGTCCCTGTGTCTCTCTCTCAGTCCCTGTGTCTCTCTCTCTCTCAGTCCCTGTGTCTCTCTCTCAGTCCCTGTGTCTCTCTCTCTCTCAGTCCCTGTGTCTCTCTCTCAGTCCCTGTGTCTCTCTCTCAGACCCTGTGTCTCTCTCTCGGTCCGTGTGTCTCTCTCTCGGTCCGTGTGTCTCTCTATCGGTCAGGGTGTCTCTCTCTCAGTCCCTGTGTCTCTCTCAGTCCCTGTGTCTCTCTCTCGGTCCGTGTGTCTCTCTATCGGTCCGGGTGTCTCTCTCTCAGTCCCTGTGTCTCTCTCAGTCCCTGTGTCTCTTTCGGTCCCTGTGTCTCTCTCTCGGTCCCTGTGTCTCTCTCTCGGTCCGTGTGTCTCTCTTGGTCCCTGTGACTCGCTCAGTCCCTATGTCTCTCACTCGGTCCCTGTGTCTCTCTCTCGGTCACTGTGTCTCTCTCTCTCGGTCCCTGTGTCTCTCTCGGTCCCTGTGTCTCTCTCTCGGTCCCTGTGTCTCTCTCGGTCCTGGTGTCTCTCTTGGTCCCTGTGTCTCTCTCTCAGTCCCTGTGTCTCTCTCTCAGTCCCTGTGTCTCTCTCGGTCCCTGTGACACGCTCAGTCTCTGTGTGTCTCACTTGGTCCCTGTGTCTCTCTCTCGGTCCCTGTGTCTCTCTAGGTCCCTGTGACTCGCTCAGTCCCTGTGTCTCTCACTCGGTCCCTGTGTCTCTCTCGGTCCCTGTGTCTCTCTCTCAGTCCCTGTGTCTCTATCTCGGTACCTGTGTCTCTCTCGGTCCCTGTGACTCGCTCAGTCCCTGTGTCTCTCACTCGGTCCCTGTCTCTCTCTCTCTCGGTCCCTGTGTCTCTCTCTCTCTCAGTCCCTGTGTCTCTCTCTCTCGGTCCCTGTGTCTCTCTCGGTCCCTGTGTCTCCCTCTCACCCCTGTGTCTCTCTCGGTCCCTGTGTCTCTCTCGGTCACTGTCTCTCTCTCGGTCCCTGTGTCTCTCTCGGTCTCTGTGTCTCACTCGGTCCCTGTCTCTCTCTCGGTCCTTGTGTCTCTCCCTCGGTCCCTGTGTCTCTCTCTCGGTCCCTGTGTCTCTCTCTCGGTCCCTGTGTCTCTCTTGGTCCCTGTGTCTCTCTCTCTGTCCCTGTGTGTCCCTCGGCCCCTATCTCTCTCTCTGTCCTGGTGTCTCCCTCTCGGTCACTGTGTCTCTCTCTCGGTCCCTGTGTCTCTCTTGGTCCCTGTGTCTCTCTCTCGGTCACTGTGTCTCACTCGGTCTCTGTGTCTCTCGCGGTCCCTGTATCTCTCTCTCACCCCTGTGTCTCTCTCGGTCCCTGTGTCTCTCTCTCTTCCCTGTGTCTCTATCTCAGTCCCTGTCTCTCTCTCTCGGTCACTGTGTTTCTCTCGGTCCCTGTGTCTCACTCGGTCCCTGTGTCTCTCCCGGTCCCTGTCTCTCTCTCTCAGTCCCTGTGTCTCTCTCTCTGTCCTGGTGTCTCTCTCTCGGTCCCTGTGTCTCTCTCTCGGACCCTGTCTCTCTCTCTCGGTCCCTGTGTCTCACTCGGTCCCTGTGTCTCTCTCTCGGTCCCTGTGTCTCTCTCTCGGTCCCTGTCCCTCTCTCTCGGTCACTGTGTTTCTCTCGGTCCCTGTGTCTCACTCGGTCCCTGTGTCTCTCCCGGTCCCTGTCTCTCTCTCTCAAATCCTGTGTCTCTCTCTCTGTCCTGGTGTCTCTCTCTCGGTCCCTATGTCTCTCTCTCGGTCCCTGTGTCTCTCCCGGTCTCTGTCTCTCTCTCTCTCAGTCCCTGTCTCTCTCTCTCGGTCCGTATGTCTCTCTCTCGGTCCCTGTGTCTCTCTCGGTCCCTGTGTCTCTCTCGGTCCCTGTGTCTCTCTCTCTCAGTCCCTGTGTCTCTCTCTCAGTCCCTGTGTCTCTCTCTCTCTCAGTCCCTGTGTCTCTCTCTCAGTCCCTGTGTCTCTCTCTCCCTCAGTCCCTGTGTCTCTCTCTCAGTCCCTGTGCCTCTCTCTCGGTCCCTTAGTCTCTCTCTCGGTCCGTGTGTCTCTCTCTCGGTCCGTGTGTCTCTCTATCGGCCCGGGTGTCTCTCTCTCAGTCCCTGTGTCTCTCTCAGTCCCTGTGTCTCTCTCTCAGTCCCTGTGTCTCTCTCAGTCCCTGTGTCTCTCTCGGTCCCTGTGTCTCTCTCTCGGTCCGTGTGTGTCTCTCTATCGGTCCGTGTGTCTCTCTTGGTCCCTGTGACTCGCTCAGTCCCTATGTCTCTCACTCGGTCCCTGTGTCTCTCTCTCGGTCCCTGTGTCTCTCTCTCTCGGTCCCTGTGTCTCTCTCGGTCCCTGTGTCTCTCTCTCGGTCCCTGTGTCTCTCTCGGTCCTGGTGTCTCTCTTGGTCCCTGTGTCTCTCTCTCTCTCAGTCCCTGTGTCTCTCTCTCGGTCCCTGTGTCTCTCTCGGTCCCTGTGTCTCCCTCTCACCCCTGTGTCTCTCTCGGTCCCTGTGTCTCTCTCGGTCACTGTCTCTCTCTCGGTCCCTGTGTCTCTCTCGGTCTCTGTGTCTCACTCGGTCCCTGTCTCTCTCTCGGTCCCGGTGTCTGTCTCGGTCCCTGTGTCTCTCTCTCGCTCCCTGTCTTTCTCTCTCGGACGATTGTGTCTCTCACTCGGTCCCTGTCTCTCACTCGGTCCCTGTCTCTCTCTCGGTCCCTGTCTCTTTCTCAGTCCCTGTGTTTCAGTCGTTCCCTGTCTCTCTCTCTCAGTTTCAATGTCTCTGTCGGTCCCTGTGACTCTCTCTGGGTCCCTGTGTCTCACTCGGTCCCTGTCACTCACTCGGTCCCTGTGTCTCACTCGGTCCCTGTGTCTCTCTCTCTCTCGGTCCCTGTCTCTCTCTCCGTCACTGAGTTTCTCTCGGTCCCTGTGTCTCACTCGGTCCCTGTGTCTCTCTCTCTGTCCCTTTCTCTCTCACTCGGTCCCTGTGTCTCACTCGGTCCCTGTGTCTCTCCCGGTCCCTGTCTCTCTCTCTCAGTCCCTGTGTCTCTCTCTCTGTCCTGGTGTCTCTCTCTCGGTCCATGTGTCTCTCTCTCGGTCCCTGTGTCTCTCTCGGTCCTGGTGTCTCTCTTGGTCCCTGTGTCTCTCTCTCAGTCCCTGTGTCTCTCTCTCAGTCCCTGTGTCTCTCTCGGTCCCTGTGACTCGCTCAGTCCCTGTGTCTCTCTCTCGGTCCCTGTGTCTCTCTCTCGGTCCCTGTATCTCTCTCGGTCCCTGTGTATCTCTCGGTCCCTGTGACTCGCTCAGTCCCTGTGTCTCTCACTCGGTCCCTGTGTCTCTCTCTCGGTCCCTGTATCTCTCTCGGTCCCTGTGTCTCTCTCTCGGTCCCTGTGTCTCTCTCTCGGTCCCTGTGTCTCTCACTCGGTCCCTGTCTCTCTCTCTCTCGGTCCCTGTGTCTCTCTCTCTCTCAGTCCCTGTGTCTCTCTCTCGGTCCCTGTGTCTCTCTTGGTCCCTGTGTCTCCCTCTCACCCCTGTGTCTCTCTCTCGGTCCCTGTGTCTCTCTCGGTCCCTGTGTCTTTCTCGGTCCCTGTGTCTCTCTCTCGGACCCTGTGTCTCTCTCGGTCTCTGTGTCTCTCACTCGGTCCCTGTGTCTCACTCGGTTCCTGTGTCTCTCTCACTCGGTCCCTGTGTCTCTTTCTCGGTCCCTGTGTCTCTCTCTCTCTCGGTCCCTGTCTCTCTCTCCGTCACTGAGTTTCTCTCGGTCCCTGTGTCTCACTCGGTCCCTGTGTCTCTCTCTCTGTCCCTTTCTCTCTCACTCGGTCCCTGTGTCTCACTCGGTCCCTGTGTCTCTCCCGGTCCCTGTCTCTCTCTCTCAGTCCCTGTGTCTCTCTCTCTGTCCTGGTGTCTCTCTCTCGGTCCCTGTGTCTCTCTCTCGGTCCGTGTGTCTCTCTATCGGTCCGTGTGTCTCTCTTGGTCCCTGTGTCTCTCTCTCAGTCCCTGTGTCTCTCTCTCTTCCCTGTGTCTCTATCTCAGTCCCTGTCTCTCTCTCTCGGTCACTGTGTTTCTCTCGGTCCCTGTGTCTCACTCGGTCCCTGTGTCTCTCCCGGTCCCTGTGTCTCTCTCTCAGTCCCTGTGTCTCTCTCTCTGTCCTGGTGTCTCTCTCTCGGTCCCTATGTCTCTCTCTCGGTCCCTGTGTCTCTCCCGGTCCCTGTCTCTCTCTCTCGGTCCGTATGTCTCTCTCTCGGTCCCTGTGTCCGTCTCGGTCCCTGTGTCTCTCTCGGTCCCTGTGTCTCTCTCTCAGTCCCTGTGTCTCTCTCTCAGTCCCTGTGTCTCTCTCTCTCTCAGTCCCTGTGTCTCTCTCTCAGTCCCTGTGTCTCTCTCTCTCTCAGTCCCTGTGTCTCTCTCTCAGTCCCTGTGTCTCTCTCTCAGACCCTGTGTCTCTCTCTCGGTCCGTGTGTCTCTCTCTCGGTCCGTGTGTCTCTCTATCGGTCAGGGTGTCTCTCTCTCAGTCCCTGTGTCTCTCTCAGTCCCTGTGTCTCTCTCTCGGTCCGTGTGTCTCTCTATCGGTCCGGGTGTCTCTCTCTCAGTCCCTGTGTCTCTCTCAGTCCCTGTGTCTCTCTCGGTCCCTGTGTCTCTCTCTCGGTCCCTGTGTCTCTCTCTCGGTCCGTGTGTCTCTCTTGGTCCCTGTGACTCGCTCAGTCCCTATGTCTCTCACTCGGTCCCTGTGTCTCTCTCTCGGTCACTGTGTCTCTCTCTCTCGGTCCCTGTGTCTCTCTCTCGGTCCCTGTGTCTCTCTCTCGGTCCGTGTGTCTCTCTTGGTCCCTGTGACTCGCTCAGTCCCTATGTCTCTCACTCGGTCCCTGTGTCTCTCTCTCGGTCACTGTGTCTCTCTCTCTCGGTCCCTGTGTCTCTCTCGGTCCCTGTGTCTCTCCCTCGGCCCCTATCTCTCTCTCTGTCCTGGTGTCTCTCTCTCGGTCACTGTGTCTCTCTCTCGGTCCCTGTGTCTCTCTTGGTCCCTGTGTCTCTCTCTCGGTCCCTGTGTCTCTCTCTCCGTCCCTGTGGCTCTATCTCAGTCCCTGTGTCTCTCTCTCGGTGCCTGTGTCTCTCTCTCGGTCCCTGTGACTCTCTCAGTCCCTGTGTCTTTCTCGGTCCCTGTGTCTCTCTCTCGGTCCCTGTGTCTCTCACTCGGTCCCTGTGTCTCTATCTCGGTCCCTGTGTCTCTCTCGGTCGCTGTGTCTCTCTCGGTCCCTGTGTCTGTCTCGGTCACTGTGTCTCACTCGGTCCTTGTGTCTCTCTCGGTCCCTGTGTCTGTCTCGGTCCCTGTGTCTCTCTCTCGCTCCCTGTCTTTCTCTCTCGGACGATTGTGTCTCTCACTCGGTCCCTGTCTCTCACTCGGTCCCTGTCTCTCTCTCGGTCCCTGTCCTCTTTCTCGGTCCCTGTGTTTCAGTCGTTCCCTGTCTCTCTCTCGCAGTTTCAGTGTCTCTGTCGGTCCCTGTGACTCTCTCTGGGTCCCCTGTGTCTCACTCGGTCCCTGTCACTCACTCGGTCCCTGTGTCTCACTCGGTCCCTGTGTCTCTCTCACTCGGTCCCTGTGTCTCTCTCTCAGTCCCTGTGTCTCTCTCTCTCTCGGTCCCTGTCTCTCTCTCCGTCACTGAGTTTCTCTCAGTCCCTTTCTCTCTCACTCGGTCCCTGTGTCTCACTCTGTCCCTGTGTCTCTCCCGGTCCCTGTCTCTCTCTCTCAGTCCCTGTGTCTCTCTCTCTGTCCTGGTGTCTCTCTCTCGGTCCCTGTGTCTCTCTCTCGGTCCCTGTATCTCTCTCGGTCCCTGTGTCTCTCTCTCGGTCCCTGTGTCTCTCTCTCGGTCCCTGTGTCTCTCACTCGGTCCCTGTCTCTCTCTCTCTCGGTCCCTGTGTCTCTCTCTCTCTCAGTCCCTGTGTCTCTCTCTCGGTCCCTGTGTCTCTCATGGTCCCTGTGTCTCCCTCTCACCCCTGTGTCTCTCTCTCGGTCCCTGTGTCTCTCTCGGTCCCTGTGTCTCTCTCGGTCCCTGTGTCTCTCTCTCGGACCCTGTGTCTCTCTCGGTCCCTGTGTCTCTCACTCGGTCCCTGTGTCTCACTCGGTTCCTGTGTCTCTCTCACTCGGTCCCTGTGTCTCTTTCTCGGTCCCTGTGTCTCCTCTCTCTCTCGGTCCCTGTCTCTCTCTCCGTCACTGAGTTTCTCTCGGTCCCTGTGTCTCACTCGGTCCCTGTGTCTCTCTCTCTGTCCCTTTCTCTCTCACTCGGTCCCTGTGTCTCACTCGGTCCCTGTGTCTCTCCCCGGTCCCTGTCTCTCTCTCTCAGTCCCTGTGTCTCTCTCTCTGTCCTGGTGTCTCTCTCTCGGTCCCTGTGTCTCTCTCTCGGTCCGTGTGTCTCTCTATCGGTCCGTGTGTCTCTCTTGGTCCCTGTGTCTCTCTCTCAGTCCCTGTGTCTCTCTCTCGGTCCCTGTGTCTCTCTCTCGGTCCCTATGTCTCTCTCTCGGTCCCTGTGTCTCTCCCGGTCCCTGTGTCTCTCTCTCTGTCCTGGTGTCTCTCTCTCGGTCCCTATGTCTCTCTCTCGGTCCCTGTGCCTCTCCCGGTCCCTGTCTCTCTCTCTCGGTCCGTATGTCTCTCTCTCGGTCCCTGTGTCCGTCTCGGTCCCTGTGTCTCTCTCGGTCCCTGTGTCTCTCTCTCAGTCCCTGTGTCTCTCTCTCAGTCCCTGTGTCTCTCTCTCTCAGTCCCTGTGTCTCTCTCTCAGTCCCTGTGTCTCTCTCTCTCTCAGTCCCTGTGTCTCTCTCTCAGTCCCTGTGTCTCTCTCTCAGACCCTGTGTCTCTCTCTCGGTCCGTGTGTCTCTCTCTCGGTCCGTGTGTCTCTCTATCGGTCAGGGTGTCTCTCTCTCAGTCCCTGTGTCTCTCTCAGTCCCTGTGTCTCTCTCTCGGTCCGTGTGTCTCTCTATCGGTCCGGGTGTCTCTCTCTCAGTCCCTGTGTCTCTCTCAGTCCCTGTGTCTCTCTCGGTCCCTGTGTCTCTCTCTCGGTCCCTGTGTCTCTCTCTCGGTCCGTGTGTCTCTCTTGGTCCCTGTGACTCGCTCAGTCCCTATGTCTCTCACTCGGTCCCTGTGTCTCTCTCCTCGGTCACTGTGTCTCTCTCTCTCGGTCCCTGTGTCTCTCTCTCGGTCCCTGTGTCTCTCTCTCGGTCCCTGTGTCTCTCTCTCGGTCCGTGTGTCTCTCTTGGTCCCTGTGACTCGCTCAGTCCCTATGTCTCTCACTCGGTCCCTGTGTCTCTCTCTCGGTCACTGTGTCTCTCTCTCTCGGTCCCTGTGTCTCTCTCGGTCCCTGTGTCTCTCCCTCGGCCCCTATCTCTCTCTCTGTCCTGGTGTCTCTCTCTCGGTCACTGTGTCTCTCTCTCGGTCCCTGTGTCTCTCTTGGTCCCTGTGTCTCTCTCTCGGTCCCTGTGTCTCTCTCTCCGTCCCTGTGGCTCTATCTCAGTCCCTGTGTCTCTCTCTCGGTGCCTGTGTCTCTCTCTCGGTCCCTGTGACTCTCTCAGTCCCTGTGTCTTTCTCGGTCCCTGTGTCTCTCTCTCGGTCCCTGTGTCTCTCTCTCGGTCTCCCTGTGTCTCTCACTCGGTCCCTGTGTCTCTATCTCGTCCCTGTGTCTCTCTCGGTCCCTGTGTCTGTCACGGTCACTGTGTCTCACTCGGTCCTTGTGTCTCTCTCGGTCCCTGTGTCTGTCTCGGTCCCTGTGTCTCTCTCTCGCTCCCTGTCTTTCTCTCTCGGACGATTGTGTCTCTCACTCGGTCCCTGTCTCTCACTCGGTCCCTGTCTCTCTCTCGGTCCCTGTCTCTTTCTCGGTCCCTGTGTTTCAGTCGTTCCCTGTCTCTCTCTCGCAGTTTCAGTGTCTCTGTCGGTCCCTGTGACTCTCTCTGGGTCCCTGTGTCTCACTCGGTCCCTGTCACTCACTCGGTCCCTGTGTCTCACTCGGTCCCTGTGTCTCTCTCACTCGGTCCCTGTGTCTCTCTCTCAGTCCCTGTGTCTCTCTCTCTCTCGGTCCCTGTCTCTCTCTCCGTCACTGAGTTTCTCTCAGTCCCTTTCTCTCTCACTCGGTCCCTGTGTCTCACTCTGTCCCTGTGTCTCTCCCGGTCCCTGTCTCTCTCTCTCAGTCCCTGTGTCTCTCTCTCTGTCCTGGTGTCTCTCTCTCGGTCCCTGTGTCTCTCTCTCGGTCCCTGTGTCTCTCTCGGTCCTGGTGTCTCTCTTGGTCCCTGTGTCTCTCTCTCAGTCCCTGTGTCTCTCTCTCAGTCCCTGTGTCTCTCTCGGTCCCTGTGACTCGCTCAGTCGCTGTGTCTCTCTCTCTGTCCTGGTGTCTCTCTCTCGGTCCCTATGTCTCTCTCTCGGTCCCTGTGCCTCTCCCGGTCCCTGTCTCTCTCTCTCGGTCCGTATGTCTCTCTCTCGGTCCCTGTGTCCGTCTCGGTCCCTGTGTCTCTCTCGGTCCCTGTGTCTCTCTCTCAGTCCCTGTGTCTCTCTCTCAGTCCCTGTGTCTCTCTCTCTCTCTCAGTCCCTGTGTCTCTCTCTCAGTCCCTGTGTCTCTCTCTCTCTCAGTCCCTGTGTCTCTCTCTCAGTCCCTGTGTCTCTCTCTCAGACCCTGTGTCTCTCTCTCGGTCCGTGTGTCTCTCTCTCGGTCCGTGTGTCTCTCTATCGGTCAGGGTGTCTCTCTCTCAGTCCCTGTGTCTCTCTCAGTCCCTGTGTCTCTCTCTCGGTCCGTGTGTCTCTCTATCGGTCCGTGTGTCTCTCTCTCAGTCCCTGTGTCTCTCTCAGTCCCTGTGTCTCTCTCGGTCCCTGTGTCTCTCTCTCGGTCCCTGTGTCTCTCTCTCGGTCCGTGTGTCTCTCTTGGTCCCTGTGACTCGCTCAGTCCCTATGTCTCTCACTCGGTCCCTGTGTCTCTCTCTCGGTCACTGTGTCTCTCTCTCTCGGTCCCTGTGTCTCTCTCTCGGTCCCTGTGTCTCTCTCTCGGTCCCTGTGTCTCTCTCTCGGTCCGTGTGTCTCTCTTGGTCCCTGTGACTCGCTCAGTCCCTATGTCTCTCACTCGGTCCCTGTGTCTCTCTCTCGGTCACTGTGTCTCTCTCTCTCGGTCCCTGTGTCTCTCTCGGTCCCTGTGTCTCTCCCTCGGCCCCTATCTCTCTCTCTGTCCTGGTGTCTCTCTCTCGGTCACTGTGTCTCTCTCTCGGTCCCTGTGTCTCTCTTGGTCCCTGTGTCTCTCTCTCGGTCCCTGTGTCTCTCTCTCCGTCCCTGTGGCTCTATCTCAGTCCCTGTGTCTCTCTCTCGGTGCCTGTGTCTCTCTCTCGGTCCCTGTGACTCTCTCAGTCCCTGTGTCTTTCTCGGTCCCTGTGTCTCTCTCTCGGTCCCTGTGTCTCTCTCTCGGTCCCTGTGTCTCTCACTCGGTCCCTGTGTCTCTATCTCGGTCCCTGTGTCTCTCTCGGTCGCTGTGTCTCTCTCGGTCCCTGTGTCTGTCTCGGTCACTGTGTCTCACTCGGTCCTTGTGTCTCTCTCGGTCCCTGTGTCTGTCTCGGTCCCTGTGTCTCTCTCTCGCTCCCTGTCTTTCTCTCTCGGACGATTGTGTCTCTCACTCGGTCCCTGTCTCTCACTCGGTCCCTGTCTCTCTCTCGGTCCCTGTCTCTTTCTCGGTCCCTGTGTTTCAGTCGTTCCCTGTCTCTCTCTCGCAGTTTCAGTGTCTCTGTCGGTCCCTGTGACTCTCTCTGGGTCCCTGTGTCTCACTCGGTCCCTGTCACTCACTCGGTCCCTGTGTCTCACTCGGTCCCTGTGTCTCTCTCACTCGGTCCCTGTGTCTCTCTCTCAGTCCCTGTGTCTCTCTCTCTCTCGGTCCCTGTCTCTCTCTCCGTCACTGAGTTTCTCTCAGTCCCTTTCTCTCTCACTCGGTCCCTGTGTCTCACTCTGTCCCTGTGTCTCTCCCGGTCCCTGTCTCTCTCTCTCAGTCCCTGTGTCTCTCTCTCTGTCCTGGTGTCTCTCTCTCGGTCCCTGTGTCTCTCTCTCGGTCCCTGTGTCTCTCTCGGTCCTGGTGTCTCTCTTGGTCCCTGTGTCTCTCTCTCAGTCCCTGTGTCTCTCTCTCAGTCCCTGTGTCTCTCTCGGTCCCTGTGACTCGCTCAGTCGCTGTGTCTCTCTCTCGGTCCCTGTGTCTCTCTCTCAGTCCCTGTGTCTCTCTCGGTCCCTGTGACTCGCTCAGTCCCTGTGTCTCTCACTCGGTCCCTGTGTCACTCTCGCGGTCCCTGTGTCTCTCTCGGTCCCTGTGTCTCTCTCTCGGTCCCTGTGTCTCTATCTCGGTCCCTGTGTCTCTCTCGGTCCCTGTGACTCGCTCAGTCCCTGTGTCTCTCACTCGGTCCCTGTCTCTCTCTCTCTCGGTCCCTGTGTCTCTCTCTCTCTCAGTCCCTGTGTCTCTCTCTCGGTCCCTGTGTCTCTCTCGGTCCCTGTGTCTCCCTCTCACCCCTGTGTCTCTCTCGGTCCCTGTGTCTCTCTCGGTCACTGTCTCTCTCTCGGTCCCTGTGTCTCTCTCGATCTCTGTGTCTCACTCGGTCCCTGTCTCTCTCTCGGTCCTTGTGTCTCTCCCTCGGTCCCTGTGACTCTCTCTCGGTCCCTGTGTCTCTCTCTCGGTCCCTGTGTCTCTCTTGGTCCCTGTGTCTCTCTCTCTGTCCTGGTGTCTCTCTCTCGGTCACTGTGTCTCTCTCTCGGTCCCTGTGTCTCACTCGGTCCCTGTGTCTCTCTCGGTCCCTGTATCTCTCTCTCACCCCTGTGTCTCTCTCGGTCCCTGTGTCTCTCTCTCCATCCCTGTGTCTCTAACTCAGTCCCTGTCTCTCTCTCTCTCGGTCCCTGTGTCTCTCTCTTGGTCCCTATGTCTCTCTCAGTCCCTGTGTCTCTCTCGGTCCCTGTGTCTCTCTCTCGGACCCTGTGTCTCTCACTCGGTCCCTGTCTCTCTCTCGGTCCCTGTGTCTCTCTCGGTCGCTGTGTCTCTCTCGGTCCCTGTGTCTCTCTCGGTCCCTGTGTCTCTCTTTCTCAGTCCCTGTGTCTCACTCGGTCCCTGTGTCTCTCTCTCGCTCCCTGTCTTTCTCTCTCAGACGATTGTGTCTCTCACTCGGTCCCTGTCTCTCTCTCGGTTCCTGTGTCTCAGTCGCTCCCTGTCACTCTCTCTCAGTTTCAGTTTCTCTGTCGGTCCCTGTGACTCTCTCTGGGTCCCTGTGTCTCACTCAGTCCCTGTCACTCTCTCGGTCCCTGTGTCTCACTCGGTCACTGTGTCTCTCTCTGGGTCCCTGTGTCTCACTCAGTCCCTGTCCCTCTCTCGGTCCCTGTGTCTCACTCGGTCCCTGTGTCTCTCTCTCTCGGACGCTGTCTCTCTCTCTCGGTCCCTGTGTCTCACTCTGTCCCTGTGTCTCACTCTCGGTCCCTGTCCCTCTCTCTCGGTCACTGTGTTTCTCTCGGTCCCTGTGTCTCACTCGGTCCCTGTGTCTCTCCCGGTCCCTGTCTCTCTCTCTCAGTCCCTGTGTCTCTCTCTCTGTCCTGGTGTCTCTCTCTCGGTCCCTATGTCTCTCTCTCGGTCCCTGTGTCTCTCTCGGTCCCTGTGTCTCTGTCTCAGTCCCTGTGTCTCTCTCTCGGTCCCTGTGTCTCTCTCTCGGTCCCTATGTCTCTCTCTCGGTCCCTGTGTCTCTCCCGGTCCCTGTGTCTCTCTCTCAGTCCCTGTGTCTCTCTCTCTGTCCTGGTGTCTCTCTCTCGGTCCCTATGTCTCTCTCTCGGTCCCTGTGTCTCTCCCGGTCCCTGTCTCTCTCTCTCGGTCCGTATGTCTCTCTCTCGGTCCCTGTGTCCGTCTCGGTCCCTGTGTCTCTCTCGGTCCCTGTGTCTCTCTCTCAGTCCCTGTGTCTCTCTCTCAGTCCCTGTGTCTCTCTCTCTCTCAGTCCCTGTGTCTCTCTCTCAGTCCCTGTGTCTCTCTCTCTCTCAGTCCCTGTGTCTCTCTCTCAGTCCCTGTGTCTCTCTCTCTCAGACCCTGTGTCTCTCTCTCGGTCCGTGTGTCTCTCTCTCGGTCCGTGTGTCTCTCGGTCCGTGTGTCTCTCTCTCGGTCCGTGTGTCTCTCTATCGGTCAGGGTGTCTCTCTCTCAGTCCCTGTGTCTCTCTCAGTCCCTGTGTCTCTCTCTCGGTCCGTGTGTCTCTCTATCGGTCCGGGTGTCTCTCTCTCAGTCCCTGTGTCTCTCTCAGTCCCTGTGTCTCTCTCGGTCCCTGTGTCTCTCTCTCGGTCTCTGTGTCTCTCTCTCGGTCCGTGTGTCTCTCTTGGTCCCTGTGACTCGCTCAGTCCCTATGTCTCTCACTCGGTCCCTGTGTCTCTCTCTCGGTCACTGTGTCTCTCTCTCTCGGTCCCTGTGTCTCTCTTGGTCCCTGTGTCTCTCTCTCAGTCCCTGTGTCTCTCTCTCAGTCCCTGTGTCTCTCTCGGTCCCTGTGACACGCTCAGTCTCTGTGTGTCTCACTTGGTCCCTGTGTCTCTCTCTCGGTCCCTGTGTCTCTCTCGGTCCCTGTGACTCGCTCAGTCCCTGTGTCTCTCACTCGGTCCCTGTGTCTCTCTCTCGGTCCCTGTGTCTCTCTCGGTCCCTGTGTCTCTCTCTCAGTCCCTGTGTCTCTATCTCGGTACCTGTGTCTCTCTCGGTCCCTGTGACTCGCTCAGTCCCTGTGTCTCTCACTCGGTCCCTGTCTCTCTCTCTCTCGGTCCCTGTGTCTCTCTCTCTCTCAGTCCCTGTGTCTCTCTCTCTCGGTCCCTGTGTCTCTCTCGGTCCCTGTGTCTCCCTCTCACCCCTGTGTCTCTCTCGGTCCCTGTGTCTCTCTCGGTCACTGTCTCTCTCTCGGTCCCTGTGTCTCTCTCGGTCTCTGTGTCTCACTCGGTCCCTGTCTCTCTCTCGGTCCTTGTGTCTCTCCCTCGGTCCCTGTGTCTCTCTCTCGGTCCCTGTGTCTCTCTCTCGGTCCCTGTGTCTCTCTTGGTCCCTGTGTCTCTCTCTCTGTCCCTGTGTGTCCCTCGGCCCCTATCTCTCTCTCTGTCCTGGTGTCTCCCTCTCGGTCACTGTGTCTCTCTCTCGGTCCCTGTGTCTCTCTTGGTCCCTGTGTCTCTCTCTCGGTCAGTGTGTCTCACTCGGTCTCTGTGTCTCTCGCGGTCCCTGTATCTCTCTCTCACCCCTGTGTCTCTCTCGGTCCCTGTGTCTCTCTCTCTTCCCTGTGTCTCTATCTCAGTCCCTGTCTCTCTCTCTCGGTCACTGTGTTTCTCTCGGTCCCTGTGTCTCACTCGGTCCCTGTGTCTCTCCCGGTCCCTGTCTCTCTCTCTCAGTCCCTGTGTCTCTCTCTCTGTCCTGGTGTCTCTCTCTCGGTCCCTGTGTCTCTCTCTCGGACCCTGTCTCTCTCTCTCGGTCCCTGTGTCTCACTCGGTCCCTGTGTCTCTCTCGGTCCCTGTGACTCGCTCAGTCCCTGTGTCTCTCACTCGGTCCCTGTGTCACTCTCGCGGTCCCTGTGTCTCTCTCGGTCCCTGTGTCTCTCTCTCGGTCCCTGTGTCTCTATCTCGGTCCCTGTGTCTCTCTCGGTCCCTGTGACTCGCTCAGTCCCTGTGTCTCTCACTCGGTCCCTGTCTCTCTCTCTCTCGGTCCCTGTGTCTCTCTCTCTCTCAGTCCCTGTGTCTCTCTCTCGGTCCCTGTGTCTCTCTCGGTCCCTGTGTCTCCCTCTCACCCCTGTGTCTCTCTCGGTCCCTGTGTCTCTCTCGGTCACTGTCTCTCTCTCGGTCCCTGTGTCTCTCTCGATCTCTGTGTCTCACTCGGTCCCTGTCTCTCTCTCGGTCCTTGTGTCTCTCCCTCGGTCCCTGTGACTCTCTCTCGGTCCCTGTGTCTCTCTCTCGGTCCCTGTGTCTCTCTTGGTCCCTGTGTCTCTCTCTCTGTCCTGGTGTCTCTCTCTCGGTCACTGTGTCTCTCTCTCGGTCCCTGTGTCTCACTCGGTCCCTGTGTCTCTCTCGGTCCCTGTATCTCTCTCTCACCCCTGTGTCTCTCTCGGTCCCTGTGTCTCTCTCTCCATCCCTGTGTCTCTAACTCAGTCCCTGTCTCTCTCTCTCTCGGTCCCTGTGTCTCTCTCTTGGTCCCTATGTCTCTCTCAGTCCCTGTGTCTCTCTCGGTCCCTGTGTCTCTCTCTCGGACCCTGTGTCTCTCACTCGGTCCCTGTCTCTCTCTCGGTCCCTGTGTCTCTCTCGGTCGCTGTGTCTCTCTCGGTCCCTGTGTCTCTCTCGGTCCCTGTGTCTCTCTTTCTCAGTCCCTGTGTCTCACTCGGTCCCTGTGTCTCTCTCTCGCTCCCTGTCTTTCTCTCTCAGACGATTGTGTCTCTCACTCGGTCCCTGTCTCTCTCTCGGTTCCTGTGTCTCAGTCGCTCCCTGTCACTCTCTCTCAGTTTCAGTTTCTCTGTCGGTCCCTGTGACTCTCTCTGGGTCCCTGTGTCTCACTCAGTCCCTGTCACTCTCTCGGTCCCTGTGTCTCACTCGGTCACTGTGTCTCTCTCTGGGTCCCTGTGTCTCACTCAGTCCCTGTCCCTCTCTCGGTCCCTGTGTCTCACTCGGTCCCTGTGTCTCTCTCTCTCGGACGCTGTCTCTCTCTCTCGGTCCCTGTGTCTCACTCTGTCCCTGTGTCTCACTCTCGGTCCCTGTCCCTCTCTCTCGGTCACTGTGTTTCTCTCGGTCCCTGTGTCTCACTCGGTCCCTGTGTCTCTCCCGGTCCCTGTCTCTCTCTCTCAGTCCCTGTGTCTCTCTCTCTGTCCTGGTGTCTCTCTCTCGGTCCCTATGTCTCTCTCTCGGTCCCTGTGTCTCTCTCGGTCCCTGTGTCTCTCTCTCAGTCCCTGTGTCTCTCTCTCGGTCCCTGTGTCTCTCTCTCGGTCCCTATGTCTCTCTCTCGGTCCCTGTGGCTCTCCCGGTCCCTGTGTCTCTCTCTCAGTCCCTGTGTCTCTCTCTCTGTCCTGGTGTCTCTCTCTCGGTCCCTATGTCTCTCTCTCGGTCCCTGTGTCTCTCCCGGTCCCTGTCTCTCTCTCTCGGTCCGTATGTCTCTCTCTCGGTCCCTGTGTCCGTCTCGGTCCCTGTGTCTCTCTCGGTCCCTGTGTCTCTCTCTCAGTCCCTGTGTCTCTCTCTCAGTCCCTGTGTCTCTCTCTCTCTCAGTCCCTGTGTCTCTCTCTCAGTCCCTGTGTCTCTCTCTCTCTCAGTCCCTGTGTCTCTCTCTCAGTCCCTGTGTCTCTCTCTCTCAGACCCTGTGTCTCTCTCTCGGTCCGTGTGTCTCTCTCTCGGTCCGTGTGTCTCTCTATCGGTCAGGGTGTCTCTCTCTCAGTCCCTGTGTCTCTCTCAGTCCCTGTGTCTCTCTCTCGGTCCGTGTGTCTCTCTATCGGTCCGGGTGTCTCTCTCTCAGTCCCTGTGTCTCTCTCAGTCCCTGTGTCTCTCTCGGTCCCTGTGTCTCTCTCTCGGTCTCTGTGTCTCTCTCTCGGTCCGTGTGTCTCTCTTGGTCCCTGTGACTCGCTCAGTCCCTATGTCTCTCACTCGGTCCCTGTGTCTCTCTCTCGGTCACTGTGTCTCTCTCTCTCGGTCCCTGTGTCTCTCTTGGTCCCTGTGTCTCTCTCTCAGTCCCTGTGTCTCTCTCTCAGTCCCTGTGTCTCTCTCGGTCCCTGTGACACGCTCAGTCTCTGTGTGTCTCACTTGGTCCCTGTGTCTCTCTCTCGGTCCCTGTGTCTCTCTCGGTCCCTGTGACTCGCTCAGTCCCTGTGTCTCTCACTCGGTCCCTGTGTCTCTCTCTCGGTCCCTGTGTCTCTCTCGGTCCCTGTGTCTCTCTCTCAGTCCCTGTGTCTCTATCTCGGTACCTGTGTCTCTCTCGGTCCCTGTGACTCGCTCAGTCCCTGTGTCTCTCACTCGGTCCCTGTCTCTCTCTCTCTCGGTCCCTGTGTCTCTCTCTCTCTCAGTCCCTGTGTCTCTCTCTCTCGGTCCCTGTGTCTCTCTCGGTCCCTGTGTCTCCCTCTCACCCCTGTGTCTCTCTCGGTCCCTGTGTCTCTCTCGGTCACTGTCTCTCTCTCGGTCCCTGTGTCTCTCTCGGTCTCTGTGTCTCACTCGGTCCCTGTCTCTCTCTCGGTCCTTGTGTCTCTCCCTCGGTCCCTGTGTCTCTCTCTCGGTCCCTGTGTCTCTCTCTCGGTCCCTGTGTCTCTCTTGGTCCCTGTGTCTCTCTCTCTGTCCCTGTGTGTCCCTCGGCCCCTATCTCTCTCTCTGTCCTGGTGTCTCCCTCTCGGTCACTGTGTCTCTCTCTCGGTCCCTGTGTCTCTCTTGGTCCCTGTGTCTCTCTCTCGGTCACTGTGTCTCACTCGGTCTCTGTGTCTCTCGCGGTCCCTGTATCTCTCTCTCACCCCTGTGTCTCTCTCGGTCCCTGTGTCTCTCTCTCTTCCCTGTGTCTCTATCTCAGTCCCTGTCTCTCTCTCTCGGTCACTGTGTTTCTCTCGGTCCCTGTGTCTCACTCGGTCCCTGTGTCTCTCCCGGTCCCTGTCTCTCTCTCTCAGTCCCTGTGTCTCTCTCTCTGTCCTGGTGTCTCTCTCTCGGTCCCTATGTCTCTCTCTCGGACCCTGTCTCTCTCTCTCGGTCCCTGTGTCTCACTCGGTCCCTGTGTCTCTCTCTCGGTCCCTGTGTCTCTCTCTCGGTCCCTGTCCCTCTCTCTCGGTCACTGTGTTTCTCTCCGTCCCTGTGTCTCACTCGGTCCCTGTGTCTCTCCCGGTCCCTGTCTCTCTCTCTCAGATCCTGTGTCTCTCTCTCTGTCCTGGTGTCTCTCTCTCGGTCCCTATGTCTCTCTCTCGGTCCCTGTGTCTCTCCCGGTCTCTGTCTCTCTCTCTCTCAGTCCCTGTCTCTCTCTCTCGGTCCGTATGTCTCTCTCTCGGTCCCTGTGTCTCTCTCGGTCCCTGTGTCTCTCTCGGTCCCTGTGTCTCTCTCTCTCAGTCCCTGTGTCTCTCTCTCAGTCCCTGTGTCTCTCTCTCTCTCAGTCCCTGTGTCTCTCTCTCAGTCCCTGTGTCTCTCTCTCCCTCAGTCCCTGTGTCTCTCTCTCAGTCCCTGTGCCACTCTCTCGGTCCCTGTGTCTCTCTCTCGGTCCGTGTGTCTCTCTCTCGGTCCGTGTGTCTCTCTATCGGCCCGGGTGTCTCTCTCTCAGTCCCTGTGTCTCTCTCAGTCCCTGTGTCTCTCTCTCAGTCCCTGTGTCTCTCTCAGTCCCTGTGTCTCTCTCGGTCCCTGTGTCTCTCTCTCGGTCCGTGTGTCTCTCTATCGGTCCGTGTGTCTCTCTTGGTCCCTGTGACTCGCTCAGTCCCTATGTCTCTCACTCGGTCCCTGTGTCTCTCTCTCGGTCCCTGTGTCTCTCTCTCTCGGTCCCTGTGTCTCTCTCGGTCCCTGTGTCTCTCTCTCGGTCCCTGTGTCTCTCTCGGTCCTGGTGTCTCTCTTGGTCCCTGTGTCTCTCTCTCTCTCAGTCCCTGTGTCTCTCTCTCGGTCCCTGTGTCTCTCTCGGTCCCTGTGTCTCCCTCTCACCCCTGTGTCTCTCTCGGTCCCTGTGTCTCTCTCGGTCACTGTCTCTCTCTCGGTCCCTGTGTCTCTCTCGGTCTCTGTGTCTCACTCGGTCCCTGTCTCTCTCTCGGTCCCTGTGTCTCTCTCGGTCTCTGTGTCTCTCTCGGTCACTGTCTCTCTCTCGGTCTCTGTGTCTCACTCGGTCCTTGTGCCTCTCTCGGTCCCTGTGTCTGTCTCGGTCCCTGTGTCTCTCTCTCGCTCCCTGTCTTTCTCTCTCGGACGATTGTGTCTCTCACTCGGTCCCTGTCTCTCTCTGGGTCCCTGTCTCTTTCTCGGTCCCTGTGTTTCAGTCGTTCCCTGTCTCTCTCTCTCAGTTTCAGTGTCTCTGTCGGTCCCTGTGACTCTCTCTGGGTCCCTGTGTCTCACTCGGTTCCTGTCACTCACTCGGTCCCTGTGTCTCACTCGGTCCCTGTGTCTCTCTCTCTCTCGGTCCCTGTCTCTCTCTCCGTCACTGAGTTTCTCTCGGTCCCTGTGTCTCACTCGGTCCCTGTGTCTCTCTCTCTGTCCCTTTCTCTCTCACTCGGTCCCTGTGTCTCACTCGGTCCCTGTGTCTCACTCGGTCCCTGTGTCTCTCTCTCTCTCGGTCCCTGTCTCTCTCTCCGTCACTGAGTTTCTCTCGGTCCCTGTGTCTCACTCGGTCCCTGTGTCTCTCTCTCTGTCCCTTTCTCTCTCACTCTGTCCCTGTGTCTCACTCGGTCCCTGTGTCTCTCCCGGTCCCTGTCTCTCTCTCTCAGTCCCTGTGTCTCTCTCTCTGTCCTGGTGTCTCTCTCTCGGTCCCTGTGTCTCTCTCAGTCCCTGTGTCTCTCTCTCAGTCCCTGTGTCTCTCTCTCGGTCCCTGTGTCTCTCTCGGTCCTGGTGTCTCTCTTGGTCCCTGTGTCTCTCTCTCAGTCCCTGTGTCTCTCTCTCAGTCCCTGTGTCTCTCTCGGTCCCTGTGACTCGCTCAGTCCCTGTGTCTCTCTCTCGGTCCCTGTGTCTCTCTCTCGGTCCCTGTATCTCTCTCGGTCCCTGTGTCTCTCTCGGTCCCTGTGACTCGCTCAGTCCCTGTGTCTCTTACTCGGTCCCTGTGTCTCTCTCTCGGTCCCTGTATCTCTCTCGGTCCCTGTGTCTCTCTCTCGGTCCCTGTGTCTCTCTCTCGGTCCCTGTGTTTCTCACTCGGTCCCTGTCTCTCTCTCTCTCGGTCCCTGTGTCTCTCTCTCTCTCAGTCCCTGTGTCTCTCTCTCGGTCCCTGTGTCTCTCTTGGTCCCTGTGTCTCCCTCTCACCCCTGTGTCTCTCTCTCGGTCCCTGTGTCTCTCTCGGTCCCTGTGTCTCTCTCGGTCCCTGTGTCTCTCTCTCGGACCCTGTGTCTCTCTCGGTCCCTGTGTCTCTCACTCGGTCCCTGTGTCTCACTCGGTTCCTGTGTCTCTCTCACTCGGTCCCTGTGTCTCTTTCTCGGTCCCTGTGTCTCTCTCTCTCTCGGTCCCTGTCTCTCTCTCCGTCACTGAGTTTCTCTCGGTCCCTGTGTCTCACTCGGTCCCTGTGTCTCTCTCTCTGTCCCTTTCTCTCTCACTCGGTCCCTGTGTCTCACTCGGTCCCTGTGTCTCTCCCGGTCCCTGTCTCTCTCTCTCTCAGTCCCTGTGTCTCTCTCTCTGTCCTGGTGTCTCTCTCTCGGTCCCTGTGTCTCTCTCTCGGTCCCTGTGTCTCTCTCTCGGTCCGTGTGTCTCTCTCGGTCCCTGTCTCTCTCTCCGTCACTGAGTTTCTCTCGGTCCCTGTGTCTCACTCGGTCCCTGTGTCTCTCTCTCTGTCCCTTTCTCTCTCACTCGGTCCCTGTGTCTCACTCGGTCCCTGTGTCTCTCCCGGTCCCTGTCTCTCTCTCTCTCAGTCCCTGTGTCTCTCTCTCTGTCCTGGTGTCTCTCTCTCGGTCCCTGTGTCTCTCTCTCGGTCCGTGTGTCTCTCTATCGGTCCGTGTGTCTCTCTTGGTCCCTGTGTCTCTCTCTCTCAGTCCCTGTGTCTCTCTCTCGGTCCCTGTGTCTCTCTCTCGGTCCCTATGTCTCTCTCTCGGTCCCTGTGTCTCTCCCGGTCCCTGTGTCTCTCTCTCAGTCCCT
The DNA here is from genome assembly GCA_037974335.1 of Prionace glauca. Classification (NCBI taxonomy): domain Eukaryota; kingdom Metazoa; phylum Chordata; class Chondrichthyes; order Carcharhiniformes; family Carcharhinidae; genus Prionace; species Prionace glauca. The sequence continues at coordinate 71,368 of JBBMRE010000184.1, forward strand.
GTGTCTCTCTCTCTGTCCTGGTGTCTCTCTCTCAGTCCCTGTGTCTCTCTCTCTCTCAGTCCCTGTGTCTCTCTCTCAGTCCCTGTGTCTCTCTCTCTCTCAGTCCCTGTGTCTCTCTCTCAGTCCCTGTGTCTCTCTCTCAGACCCTGTGTCTCTCTCTCGGTCCGTGTGTCTCTCTCTCGGTCCGTGTGTCTCTCTATCGGTCAGGGTGTCTCTCTCTCAGTCCCTGTGTCTCTCTCAGTCCCTGTGTCTCTCTCTCGGTCCGTGTGTCTCTCTATCGGTCCGGGTGTCTCTCTCTCAGTCCCTGTGTCTCTCTCAGTCCCTGTGTCTCTCTCGGTCCCTGTGTCTCTCTCTCGGTCCCTGTGTCTCTCTCTCGGTCCGTGTGTCTCTCTTGGTCCCTGTGACTCGCTCAGTCCCTATGTCTCTCACTCGGTCCCTGTGTCTCTCTCTCGGTCACTGTGTCTCTCTCTCTCGGTCCCTGTGTCTCTCTCGGTCCCTGTGTCACTCTCTCGGTCCCTGTGTCTCTCTCGGTCCTGGTGTCTCTCTTGGTCCCTGTGTCTCTCTCTCAGTCCCTGTGTCTCTCTCTCAGTCCCTGTGTCTCTCTCGGTCCCTGTGACACGCTCAGTCTCTGTGTGTCTCACTTGGTCCCTGTGTCTCTCTCTCGGTCCCTGTGTCTCTCTCGGTCCCTGTGACTCGCTCAGTCCCTGTGTCTCTCACTCGGTCCCTGTGTCTCTCTCGGTCCCTGTGTCTCTCTCTCAGTCCCTGTGTCTCTATCTCGGTACCTGTGTCTCTCTCGGTCCCTGTGACTCGCTCAGTCCCTGTGTCTCTCACTCGGTCCCTGTCTCTCTCTCTCTCGGTCCCTGTGTCTCTCTCTCTCTCAGTCCCTGTGTCTCTCTCTCTCGGTCCCTGTGTCTCTCTCGGTCCCTGTGTCTCCCTCTCACCCCTGTGTCTCTCTCGGTCCCTGTGTCTCTCTCGGTCACTGTCTCTCTCTCGGTCCCTGTGTCTCTCTCGGTCTCTGTGTCTCACTCGGTCCCTGTCTCTCTCTCGGTCCTTGTGTCTCTCCCTCGGTCCCTGTGTCTCTCTCTCGGTCCCTGTGTCTCTCTCTCGGTCCCTGTGTCTCTCTTGGTCCCTGTGTCTCTCTCTCTGTCCCTGTGTGTCCCTCGGCCCCTATCTCTCTCTCTGTCCTGGTGTCTCCCTCTCGGTCACTGTGTCTCTCTCTCGGTCCCTGTGTCTCTCTTGGTCCCTGTGTCTCTCTCTCGGTCACTGTGTCTCACTCGGTCTCTGTGTCTCTCGCGGTCCCTGTATCTCTCTCTCACCCCTGTGTCTCTCTCGGTCCCTGTGTCTCTCTCTCTTCCCTGTGTCTCTATCTCAGTCCCTGTCTCTCTCTCTCGGTCACTGTGTTTCTCTCGGTCCCTGTGTCTCACTCGGTCCCTGTGTCTCTCCCGGTCCCTGTCTCTCTCTCTCAGTCCCTGTGTCTCTCTCTCTGTCCTGGTGTCTCTCTCTCGGTCCCTATGTCTCTCTCTCGGACCCTGTCTCTCTCTCTCGGTCCCTGTGTCTCACTCGGTCCCTGTGTCTCTCTCTCGGTCCCTGTGTCTCTCTCTCGGTCCCTGTCCCTCTCTCTCGGTCACTGTGTTTCTCTCGGTCCCTGTGTCTCACTCGGTCCCTGTGTCTCTCCCGGTCCCTGTCTCTCTCTCTCAGATCCTGTGTCTCTCTCTCTGTCCTGGTGTCTCTCTCTCGGTCCCTATGTCTCTCTCTCGGTCCCTGTGTCTCTCCCGGTCTCTGTCTCTCTCTCTCTCAGTCCCTGTCTCTCTCTCTCGGTCCGTATGTCTCTCTCTCGGTCCCTGTGTCTCTCTCGGTCCCTGTGTCTCTCTCGGTCCCTGTGTCTCTCTCTCTCAGTCCCTGTGACTCTCTCTCAGTCCCTGTGTCTCTCTCTCTCTCAGTCCCTGTGTCTCTCTCTCAGTCCCTGTGTCTCTCTCTCCCTCAGTCCCTGTGTCTCTCTCTCAGTCCCTGTGCCTCTCTCTCGGTCCCTGTGTCTCTCTCTCGGTCCGTGTGTCTCTCTCTCGGTCCGTGTGTCTCTCTATCGGCCCGGGTGTCTCTCTCTCAGTCCCTGTGTCTCTCTCAGTCCCTGTGTCTCTCTCTCAGTCCCTGTGTCTCTCTCAGTCCCTGTGTCTCTCTCGGTCCCTGTGTCTCTCTCTCGGTCCGTGTGTCTCTCTATCGGTCCGTGTGTCTCTCTTGGTCCCTGTGACTCGCTCAGTCCCTATGTCTCTCACTCGGTCCCTGTGTCTCTCTCTCGGTCCCTGTGTCTCTCTCTCTCGGTCCCTGTGTCTCTCTCGGTCCCTGTGTCTCTCTCTCGGTCCCTGTGTCTCTCTCGGTCCTGGTGTCTCTCTTGGTCCCTGTGTCTCTCTCTCTCTCAGTCCCTGTGTCTCTCTCTCGGTCCCTGTGTCTCTCTCGGTCCCTGTGTCTCCCTCTCACCCCTGTGTCTCTCTCGGTCCCTGTGTCTCTCTCGGTCACTGTCTCTCTCTCGGTCCCTGTGTCTCTCTCGGTCTCTGTGTCTCACTCGGTCCCTGTCTCTCTCTCGGTCCCTGTGTCTCCCTCTCACCCCTGTGTCTCTCTCGGTCACTGTCTCTCTCTCGGTCTCTGTGTCTTACTCGGTCCTTGTGCCTCTCTCGGTCCCTGTGTCTGTCTCGGTCCCTGTGTCTCTCTCTCGCTCCCTGTCTTTCTCTCTCGGACGATTGTGTCTCTCACTCGGTCCCTGTCTCTCACTCGGTCCCTGTCTCTCTCTCGGTCCCTGTCTCTTTCTCAGTCCCTGTGTTTCAGTCGTTCCCTGTCTCTCTCTCTCAGTTTCAGTGTCTCGGTCGGTCCCTGTGACTCTCTCTGGGTCCCTGTGTCTCACTCGGTCCCTGTCACTCACTCGGTCCCTGTGTCTCACTCGGTCCCTGTGTCTCTCTCTCTCTCGGTCCCTGTCTCTCTCTCCGTCACTGAGTTCCTCTCGGTCCCTGTGTCTCACTCGGTCCCTGTGTCTCTCTCTCTGTCCCTTTCTCTCTCACTCGGTCCCTGTGTCTCACTCGGTCCCTGTGTCTCTCCCGGTCCCTGTCTCTCTCTCTCAGTCCCTGTGTCTCTCTCTCTGTCCTGGTGTCTCTCTCTCGGTCCATGTGTCTCTCTCTCGGTCCCTGTGTCTCTCTCGGTCCTGGTGTCTCTCTTGGTCCCTGTGTCTCTCTCTCAGTCCCTGTGTCTCTCTCTCAGTCCCTGTGTCTCTCTCGGTCCCTGTGACTCGCTCAGTCCCTGTGTCTCTCTCTCGGTCCCTGTGTCTCTCTCTCGGTCCCTGTATCTCTCTCGGTCCCTGTGTCTCTCTCGGTCCCTGTGTCTCTCTCTCGGTCCCTGTGTCTCTCACTCGGTCCCTGTCTCTCTCTCTCTCGGTCCCTGTGTCTCTCTCTCTCTCAGTCCCTGTGTCTCTCTCTCGGTCCCTGTGTCTCTCTTGGTCCCTGTGTCTCCCTCTCACCCCTGTGTCTCTCTCTCGGTCCCTGTGTCTCTCTCGGTCCCTGTGTCTCTCTCGGTCCCTGTGTCTCTCTCTCGGACCCTGTGTCTCTCTCGGTCCCTGTGTCTCTCACTCGGTCCCTGTGTCTCACTCGGTCCTTGTGTCTCTCTCGGTCCCTGTCTCTCACTCGGTCCCTGTGTCTCTTTCTCGGTCCCTGTGTCTCTCTCTCTCTCGGTCCCTGTGTCTCTCCCGGTCCCTGTCTCTCTCTCTCGGTCCGTATGTCTCTCTCTCGGTCCCTGTGTCCGTCTCGGTCCCTGTGTCTCTCTCGGTCCCTGTGTCTCTCTCTCAGTCCCTGTGTCTCTCTCTCAGTCCCTGTGTCTCTCTCTCTCTCAGTCCCTGTGTCTCTCTCTCAGTCCCTGTGTCTCTCTCTCTCTCAGTCCCTGTGTCTCTCTCTCAGTGCCTGTGTCTCTCTCTCAGACCCTGTGTCTCTCTCTCGGTCCGTGTGTCTCTCTCTCGGTCCGTGTGTCTCTCTATCGGTCAGGGTGTCTCTCTCTCAGTCCCTGTGTCTCTCTCAGTCCCTGTGTCTCTCTCTCGGTCCGTGTGTCTCTCTATCGGTCCGGGTATCTCTCTCTCAGTCCATGTGTCTCTCTCAGTCCCTGTGTCTCTCTCGGTCCCTGTGTCTCTCTCTCGGTCCCTGTGTCTCTCTCTCGGTCCGTGTGTCTCTCTTGGTCCCTGTGACTCGCTCAGTCCCTATGTCTCTCACTCGGTCCCTGTGTCTCTCTCTCGGTCACTGTGTCTCTCTCTCTCGGTCCCTGTGTCTCTCTCGGTCCCTGTGTCTCTCTTTCGGTCCCTGTGTCGCTCTCGGTCCTGGTGTCTCTCTTGGTCCCTGTGTCTCTCTCTCAGTCCCTGTGTCTCTCTCTCAGTCCCTGTGTCTCTCTCGGTCCCTGTGACACGCTCAGTCTCTGTGTGTCTCACTTGGTCCCTGTGTCTCTCTCTCGGTCCCTGTGTCTCTCTAGGTCCCTGTGACTCGCTCAGTCCCTGTGTCTCTCACTCGGTCCCTGTGTCTCTCTCGGTCCCTGTGTCTCTCTCTCAGTCCCTGTGTCTCTATCTCGGTACCTGTGTCTCTCTCGGTCCCTGTGACTCGCTCAGTCCCTGTGTCTCTCACTCGGTCCCTGTCTCTCTCTCTCTCGGTCCCTGTGTCTCTCTCTCTCTCAGTCCCTGTGTCTCTCTCTCTCGGTCCCTGTGTCTCTCTCGGTCCCTGTGTCTCCCTCTCACCCCTGTGTCTCTCTCGGTCCCTGTGTCTCTCTCGGTCACTGTCTCTCTCTCGGTCCCTGTGTCTCTCTCGGTCTCTGTGTCTCACTCGGTCCCTGTCTCTCTCTCGGTCCTTGTGTCTCTCCCTCGGTCCCTGTGTCTCTCTCTCGGTCCCTGTGTCTCTCTCTCGGTCCCTGTGTCTCTCTTGGTCCCTGTGTCTCTCTCTCTGTCCCTGTGTGTCCCTCGGCCCCTATCTCTCTCTCTGTCCTGGTGTCTCCCTCTCGGTCACTGTGTCTCTCTCTCGGTCCCTGTGTCTCTCTTGGTCCCTGTGTCTCTCTCTCGGTCACTGTGTCTCACTCGGTCTCTGTGTCTCTCGCGGTCCCTGTATCTCTCTCTCACCCCTGTGTCTCTCTCGGTCCCTGTGTCTCTCTCTCTTCCCTGTGTCTCTATCTCAGTCCCTGTCTCTCTCTCTCGGTCACTGTGTTTCTCTCGGTCCCTGTGTCTCACTCGGTCCCTGTGTCTCTCCCCGTCCCTGTCTCTCTCTCTCAGTCCCTGTGTCTCTCTCTCTGTCCTGGTGTCTCTCTCTCGGTCCCTATCTCTCTCTCTCGGACCCTGTCTCTCTCTCTCGGTCCCTGTGTCTCACTCGGTCCCTGTGTCTCTCTCTCGGTCCCTGTGTCTCTCTCTCGGTCCCTGTCCCTCTCTCTCGGTCACTGTGTTTCTCTCGGTCCCTGTGTCTCACTCGGTCCCTGTGTCTCTCCCGGTCCCTGTCTCTCTCTCTCAGATCCTGTGTCTCTCTCTCTGTCCTGGTGTCTCTCTCTCGGTCCCTATGTCTCTCTCTCGGTCCCTGTGTCTCTCCCGGTCTCTGTCTCTCTCTCTCTCAGTCCCTGTCTCTCTCTCTCGGTCCGTATGTCTCTCTCTCGGTCCCTGTGTCTCTCTCGGTCCCTGTGTCTCTCTCGGTCCCTGTGTCTCTCTCTCTCAGTCCCTGTGTCTCTCTCTCAGTCCCTGTGTCTCTCTCTCTCTCAGTCCCTGTGTCTCTCTCTCAGTCCCTGTGTCTCTCTCTCCCTCAGTCCCTGTGTCTCTCTCTCAGTCCCTGTGCCACTCTCTCGGTCCCTGTGTGTCTCTCTCGGTCCGTGTGTCTCTCTCTCGGTCCGTGTGTCTCTCTATCGGCCCGGGTGTCTCTCTCTCAGTCCCTGTGTCTCTCTCAGTCCCTGTGTCTCTCTCTCAGTCCCTGTGTCTCTCTCAGTCCCTGTGTCTCTCTCGGTCCCTGTGTCTCTCTCTCGGTCCGTGTGTCTCTCTATCGGTCCGTGTGTCTCTCTTGGTCCCTGTGACTCGCTCAGTCCCTATGTCTCTCACTCGGTCCCTGTGTCTCTCTCTCGGTCCCTGTGTCTCTCTCTCTCGGTCCCTGTGTCTCTCTCGGTCCCTGTGTCTCTCTCTCGGTCCCTGTGTCTCTCTCGGTCCTGGTGTCTCTCTTGGTCCCTGTGTCTCTCTCTCTCTCAGTCCCTGTGTCTCTCTCTCGGTCCCTGTGTCTCTCTCGGTCCCTGTGTCTCCCTCTCACCCCTGTGTCTCTCTCGGTCCCTGTGTCTCTCTCGGTCACTGTCTCTCTCTCGGTCCCTGTGTCTCTCTCGGTCTCTGTGTCTCACTCGGTCCCTGTCTCTCTCTCGGTCCCTGTGTCTCCCTCTCACCCCTGTGTCTCTCTCGGTCACTGTCTCTCTCTCGGTCTCTGTGTCTCACTCGGTCCTTGTGCCTCTCTCGGTCCCTGTGTCTGTCTCGGTCCCTGTGTCTCTCTCTCGCTCCCTGTCTTTCTCTCTCGGACGATTGTGTCTCTCACTCGGTCCCTGTCTCTCACTCGGTCCCTGTCTCTCTCTTGGTCCCTGTCTCTTTCTCGGTCCCTGTGTTTCAGTCGTTCCCTGTCTCTCTCTCTCAGTTTCAGTGTCTCTGTCGGTCCCTGTGACTCTCTCTGGGTCCCTGTGTCTCACTCGGTTCCTGTCACTCACTCGGTCCCTGTGTCTCACTCGGTCCCTGTGTCTCTCTCTCTCTCGGTCCCTGTCTCTCTCTCCGTCACTGAGTTTCTCTCGGTCCCTGTGTCTCACTCGGTCCCTGTGTCTCTCTCTCTGTCCCTTTCTCTCTCACTCGGTCCCTGTGTCTCACTCGGTCCCTGTGTCTCACTCGGTCCCTGTGTCTCTCTCTCTCTCGGTCCCTGTCTCTCTCTCCGTCACTGAGTTTCTCTCGGTCCCTGTGTCTCACTCGGTCCCTGTGTCTCTCTCTCTGTCCCTTTCTCTCTCACTCTGTCCCTGTGTCTCACTCGGTCCCTGTGTCTCTCCCGGTCCCTGTCTCTCTCTCTCAGTCCCTGTGTCTCTCTCTCTGTCCTGGTGTCTCTCTCTCGGTCCATGTGTCTCTCTCTCGGTCCCTGTGTCTCTCTCGGTCCTGGTGTCTCTCTTGGTCCCTGTGTCTCTCTCTCAGTCCCTGTGTCTCTCTCTCAGTCCCTGTGTCTCTCTCGGTCCCTGTGACTCGCTCAGTCCCTGTGTCTCTCTCTCGGTCCCTGTGTCTCTCTCTCGGTCCCTGTATCTCTCTCGGTCCCTGTGTCTCTCTCGGTCCCTGTGACTCGCTCAGTCCCTGTGTCTCTTACTCGGTCCCTGTGTCTCTCTCTCGGTCCCTGTATCTCTCTCGGTCCCTGTGTCTCTCTCTCGGTCCCTGTGTCTCTCTCTCGGTCCCTATGTTTCTCACTCGGTCCCTGTCTCTCTCTCTCTCTGTCCCTGTGTCTCTCTCTCTCTCAGTCCCTGTGTCTCTCTCTCGGTCCCTGTGTCTCTCTTGGTCCCTGTGTCTCCCTCTCACCCCTGTGTCTCTCTCTCGGTCCCTGTGTCTCTCTCGGTCCCTGTGTCTCTCTCGGTCCCTGTGTCTCTCTCTCGGACCCTGTGTCTCTCTCGGTCCCTGTGTCTCTCACTCGGTCCCTGTGTCTCACTCGGTTCCTGTGTCTCTCTCACTCGGTCCCTGTGTCTCTTTCTCGGTCCCTGTGTCTCTCTCTCTCTCGGTCCCTGTCTCTCTCTCCGTCACTGAGTTTCTCTCGGTCCCTGTGTCTCACTCGGTCCCTGTGTCTCTCTCTCTGTCCCTTTCTCTCTCACTCGGTCCCTGTGTCTCACTCGGTCCCTGTGTCTCTCCCGGTCCCTGTCTCTCTCTCTCTCAGTCCCTGTGTCTCTCTCTCTGTCCTAGTGTCTCTCTCTCGGTCCCTGTGTCTCTCTCTCGGTCCCTGTGTCTCTCTCTCGGTCCGTGTGTCTCTCTCGGTCCCTGTCTCTCTCTCCGTCACTGAGTTTCTCTCGGTCCCTGTGTCTCACTCGGTCCCTGTGTCTCTCTCTCTGTCCCTTTCTCTCTCACTCGGTCCCTGTGTCTCACTCGGTCCCTGTGTCTCTCCCGGTCCCTGTCTCTCTCTCTCTCAGTCCCTGTGTCTCTCTCTCTGTCCTGGTGTCTCTCTCTCGGTCCCTGTGTCTCTCTCTCGGTCCGTGTGTCTCTCTATCGGTCCGTGTGTCTCTCTTGGTCCCTGTGTCTCTCTCTCTCAGTCCCTGTGTCTCTCTCTCGGTCCCTGTGTCTCTCTCTCGGTCCCTATGTCTCTCTCTCGGTCCCTGTGTCTCTCCCGGTCCCTGTGTCTCTCTCTCAGTCCCTGTGTCTCTCTCTCTGTCCTGGTGTCTCTCTCTCGGTCCCTATGTCTCTCTCTCGGTCCGTGTGTCTCTCTCTCGGTCCGTGTGTCTCTCTATCGGTCAGGGTGTCTCTCTCTCAGTCCCTGTGTCTCTCTCAGTCCCTGTGTCTCTCTCGGTCCCTGTGTCTCTCTCTCAGTCCCTGTGTCTCTCTCTCAGTCCCTGTGTCTCTCTCTCTCTCAGTCCCTGTGTCTCTCTCTCAGTCCCTGTGTCTCTCTCTCTCTCAGTCCCTGTGTCTCTCTCTCAGTCCCTGTGTCTCTCTCTCAGATCCTGTGTCTCTCTCTCGGTCCGTGTGTCTCTCTCTCGGTCCGTGTGTCTCTCTATCGGTCAGGGTGTCTCTCTCTCAGTCCCTGTGTCTCTCTCAGTCCCTGTGTCTCTCTCTCGGTCCGTGTGTCTCTCTATCGGTCCGGGTGTCTCTCTCTCAGTCCCTGTGTCTCTCTCAGTCCCTGTGTCTCTCTCGGTCCCTGTGTCTCTCTCTCGGTCCCTGTGTCTCTCTCTCGGTCCGTGTGTCTCTCTTGGTCCCTGTGACTCGCTCAGTCCCTATGTCTCTCACTCGGTCCCTGTGTCTCTCTCTCGGTCACTGTGTCTCTCTCTCTCGGTCCCTGTGTCTCTCTCGGTCCTTGTGTCTCTCTCTCGGTCCCTGTGTCTCTCTCGGTCCTGGTGTCTCTCTTGGTCCCTGTGTCTCTCTCTCAGTCCCTGTGTCTCTCTCTCAGTCCCTGTGTCTCTCTCGGTCCCTGTGACACGCTCAGTCTCTGTGTGTCTCACTTGGTCCCTGTGTCTCTCTCTCGGTCCCTGTGTCTCTCTCGGTCCCTGTGACTCGCTCAGTCCCTGTGTCTCTCACTCGGTCCCTGTGTCTCTCTCGGTCCCTGTGTCTCTCTCTCAGTCCCTGTGTCTCTATCTCGGTACCTGTGTCTCTCTCGGTCCCTGTGACTCGCTCAGTCCCTGTGTCTCTCACTCGGTCCCTGTCTCTCTCTCTCTCGGTCCCTGTGTCTCTCTCTCTCTCAGTCCCTGTGTCTCTCTCTCTCGGTCCCTGTGTCTCTCTCGGTCCCTGTGTCTCCCTCTCACCCCTGTGTCTCTCTCGGTCCCTGTGTCTCTCTCGGTCACTGTCTCTCTCTCGGTCCCTGTGTCTCTCTCGGTCTCTGTGTCTCACTCGGTCCCTGTCTCTCTCTCGGTCCTTGTGTCTCTCCCTCGGTCCCTGTGTCTCTCTCTCGGTCCCTGTGTCTCTCTCTCGGTCCCTGTGTCTCTCTTGGTCCCTGTGTCTCTCTCTCTGTCCCTGTGTGTCCCTCGGCCCCTATCTCTCTCTCTGTCCTGGTGTCTCCCTCTCGGTCACTGTGTCTCTCCCTCGGTCCCTGTGTCTCTCTTGGTCCCTGTGTCTCTCTCTCGGTCACTGTGTCTCACTCGGTCTCTGTGTCTCTCGCGGTCCCTGTATCTCTCTCTCACCCCTGTGTCTCTCTCGGTCCCTGTGTCTCTCTCTCTTCCCTGTGTCTCTATCTCAGTCCCTGTCTCTCTCTCTCGGTCACTGTGTTTCTCTCGGTCCCTGTGTCTCACTCGGTCCCTGTGTCTCTCCCGGTCCCTGTCTCTCTCTCTCAGTCCCTGTGTCTCTCTCTCTGTCCTGGTGTCTCTCTCTCGGTCCCTATGTCTCTCTCTCGGACCCTGTCTCTCTCTCTCGGTCCCTGTGTCTCACTCGGTCCCTGTGTCTCTCTCTCGGTCCCTGTGTCTCTCTCTCGGTCCCTGTCCCTCTCTCTCGGTCACTGTGTTTCTCTCGGTCCCTGTGTCTCACTCGGTCCCTGTGTCTCTCCCGGTCCCTGTCTCTCTCTCTCAGATCCTGTGTCTCTCTCTCTGTCCTGGTGTCTCTCTCTCGGTCCCTATGTCTCTCTCTCGGTCCCTGTGTCTCTCCCGGTCTCTGTCTCTCTCTCTCTCAGTCCCTGTCTCTCTCTCTCGGTCCGTATGTCTCTCTCTCGGTCCCTGTGTCTCTCTCGGTCCCTGTGTCTCTCTCGGTCCCTGTGTCTCTCTCTCTCAGTCCCTGTGACTCTCTCTCAGTCCCTGTGTCTCTCTCTCTCTCAGTCCCTGTGTCTCTCTCTCAGTCCCTGTGTCTCTCTCTCCCTCAGTCCCTGTGTCTCTCTCTCAGTCCCTGTGCCTCTCTCTCGGTCCCTGTGTCTCTCTCTCGGTCCGTGTGTCTCTCTCTCCGTCCGTGTGTCTCTCTATCGGCACGGGTGTCTCTCTCTCAGTCCCTGTGTCTCTCTCAGTCCCTGTGTCTCTCTCTCAGTCCCTGTGTCTCTCTCAGTCCCTGTGTCTCTCTCGGTCCCTGTGTCTCTCTCTCGGTCCGTGTGTCTCTCTATCGGTCCGTGTGTCTCTCTTGGTCCCTGTGACTCGCTCAGTCCCTATGTCTCTCACTCGGTCCCTGTGTCTCTCTCTCGGTCCCTGTGTCTCTCTCTCTCGGTCCCTGTGTCTCTCTCGGTCCCTGTGTCTCTCTCTCGGTCCCTGTGTCTCTCTCGGTCCTGGTGTCTCTCTTGGTCCCTGTGTCTCTCTCTCTCTCAGTCCCTGTGTCTCTCTCTCGGTCCCTGTGTCTCTCTCGGTCCCTGTGTCTCCCTCTCACCCCTGTGTCTCTCTCGGTCCCTGTGTCTCTCTCGGTCACTGTCTCTCTCTCGGTCCCTGTGTCTCTCTCGGTCTCTGTGTCTCACTCGGTCCCTGTCTCTCTCTCGGTCCCTGTGTCTCCCTCTCACCCCTGTGTCTCTCTCGGTCACTGTCTCTCTCTCGGTCTCTGTGTCTCACTCGGTCCTTGTGCCTCTCTCGGTCCCTGTGTCTCTCTCGGTCCCTGTGTCTCTCTCTCGCTCCCTGTCTTTCTCTCTCGGACGATTGTGTCTCTCACTCGGTCCCTGTCTCTCACTCGGTCCCTGTCTCTCTCTTGGTCCCTGTCTCTTTCTCGGTCCCTGTGTCTCAGTCGTTCCCTGTCTCTCTCTCTCAGTTTCAGTGTCTCTGTCGGTCCCTGTGACTCTCTCTGGGTCCCTGTGTCTCACTCGGTTCCTGTCACTCACTCGGTCCCTGTGTCTCACTCGGTCCCTGTGTCTCTCTCTCTCTCGGTCCCTGTCTCTCTCTCCGTCACTGAGTTTCTCTCGGTCCCTGTGTCTCACTCGGTCCCTGTGTCTCTCTCTCTGTCCCTTTCTCTCTCACTCGGTCCCTGTGTCTCACTCGGTCCCTGTGTCTCACTCGGTCCCTGTGTCTCTCTCTCTCTCGGTCCCTGTCTCTCTCTCCGTCACTGAGTTTCTCTCGGTCCCTGTGTCTCACTCGGTCCCTGTGTCTCTCTCTCTGTCCCTTTCTCTCTCACTCTGTCCCTGTGTCTCACTCGGTCCCTGTGTCTCTCCCGGTCCCTGTCTCTCTCTCTCAGTCCCTGTGTCTCTCTCTCTGTCCTGGTGTCTCTCTCTCGGTCCATGTGTCTCTCTCTCGGTCCCTGTGTCTCTCTCGGTCCTGGTGTCTCTCTTGGTCCCTGTGTCTCTCTCTCAGTCCCTGTGTCTCTCTCTCAGTCCCTGTGTCTCTCTCGGTCCCTGTGACTCGCTCAGTCCCTGTGTCTCTCTCTCGGTCCCTGTGTCTCTCTCTCGGTCCCTGTATCTCTCTCGGTCCCTGTGTCTCTCTCGGTCCCTGTGACTCGCTCAGTCCCTGTGTCTCTTACTCGGTCCCTGTGTCTCTCTCTCGGTCCCTGTATCTCTCTCGGTCCCTGTGTCTCTCTCTCGGTCCCTGTGTCTCTCTCTCGGTCCCTATGTTTCTCACTCGGTCCCTGTCTCTCTCTCTCTCGGTCCCTGTGTCTCTCTCTCTCTCAGTCCCTGTGTCTCTCTCTCGGTCCCTGTTTCTCTCTTGGTCCCTGTGTCTCCCTCTCACCCCTGTGTCTCTCTCTCGGTCCCTGTGTCTCTCTCGGTCCCTGTGTCTCTCTCGGTCCCTGTGTCTCTCTCTCGGACCCTGTGTCTCTCTCGGTCCCTGTGTCTCTCACTCGGTCCCTGTGTCTCACTCGGTTCCTGTGTCTCTCTCACTCGGTCCCTGTGTCTCTTTCTCGGTCCCTGTGTCTCTCTCTCTCTCGGTCCCTGTCTCTCTCTCCGTCACTGAGTTTCTCTCGGTCCCTGTGTCTCACTCGGTCCCTGTGTCTCTCTCTCTGTCCCTTTCTCTCTCACTCGGTCCCTGTGTCTCACTCGGTCCCTGTGTCTCTCCCGGTCCCTGTCTCTCTCTCTCTCAGTCCCTGTGTCTCTCTCTCTGTCCTAGTGTCTCTCTCTCGGTCCCTGTGTCTCTCTCTCGGTCCCTGTGTCTCTCTCTCGGTCCGTGTGTCTCTCTCGGTCCCTGTCTCTCTCTCCGTCACTGAGTTTCTCTCGGTCCCTGTGTCTCACTCGGTCCCTGTGTCTCTCTCTCTGTCCCTTTCTCTCTCACTCGGTCCCTGTGTCTCACTCGGTCCCTGTGTCTCTCCCGGTCCCTGTCTCTCTCTCTCTCAGTCCCTGTGTCTCTCTCTCTGTCCTGGTGTCTCTCTCTCGGTCCCTGTGTCTCTCTCTCGGTCCGTGTGTCTCTCTATCGGTCCGTGTGTCTCTCTTGGTCCCTGTGTCTCTCTCTCTCAGTCCCTGTGTCTCTCTCTCGGTCCCTGTGTCTCTCTCTCGGTCCCTATGTCTCTCTCTCGGTCCCTGTGTCTCTCCCGGTCCCTGTGTCTCTCTCTCAGTCCCTGTGTCTCTCTCTCTGTCCTGGTGTCTCTCTCTCGGTCCCTATGTCTCTCTCTCGGTCCGTGTGTCTCTCTCTCGGTCCGTGTGTCTCTCTATCGGTCAGGGTGTCTCTCTCTCAGTCCCTGTGTCTCTCTCAGTCCCTGTGTCTCTCTCGGTCCCTGTGTCTCTCTCTCAGTCCCTGTGTCTCTCTCTCAGTCCCTGTGTCTCTCTCTCTCTCAGTCCCTGTGTCTCTCTCTCAGTCCCTGTGTCTCTCTCTCTCTCAGTCCCTGTGTCTCTCTCTCAGTCCCTGTGTCTCTCTCTCAGATCCTGTGTCTCTCTCTCGGTCCGTGTGTCTCTCTCTCGGTCCGTGTGTCTCTCTATCGGTCAGGGTGTCTCTCTCTCAGTCCCTGTGTCTCTCTCAGTCCCTGTGTCTCTCTCTCGGTCCGTGTGTCTCTCTATCGGTCCGGGTGTCTCTCTCTCAGTCCCTGTGTCTCTCTCAGTCCCTGTGTCTCTCTCGGTCCCTGTGTCTCTCTCTCGGTCCCTGTGTCTCTCTCTCGGTCCGTGTGTCTCTCTTGGTCCCTGTGACTCGCTCAGTCCCTATGTCTCTCACTCGGTCCCTGTGTCTCTCTCTCGGTCACTGTGTCTCTCTCTCTCGGTCCCTGTGTCTCTCTCGGTCCTTGTGTCTCTCTCTCGGTCCCTGTGTCTCTCTCGGTCCTGGTGTCTCTCTTGGTCCCTGTGTCTCTCTCTCAGTCCCTGTGTCTCTCTCTCAGTCCCTGTGTCTCTCTCGGTCCCTGTGACACGCTCAGTCTCTGTGTGTCTCACTTGGTCCCTGTGTCTCTCTCTCGGTCCCTGTGTCTCTCTCGGTCCCTGTGACTCGCTCAGTCCCTGTGTCTCTCACTCGGTCCCTGTGTCTCTCTCGGTCCCTGTGTCTCTCTCTCAGTCCCTGTGTCTCTATCTCGGTACCTGTGTCTCTCTCGGTCCCTGTGACTCGCTCAGTCCCTTTGTCTCTCACTCGGTCCCTGTCTCTCTCTCTCTCGGTCCCTGTGTCTCTCTCTCTCTCAGTCCCTGTGTCTCTCTCTCTCGGTCCCTGTGTCTCTCTCGGTCCCTGTGTCTCCCTCTCACCCCTGTGTCTCTCTCGGTCCCTGTGTCTCTCTCGGTCACTGTCTCTCTCTCGGTCCCTGTGTCTCTCTCGGTCTCTGTGTCTCACTCGGTCCCTGTCTCTCTCTCGGTCCTTGTGTCTCTCCCTCGGTCCCTGTGTCTCTCTCTCGGTCCCTGTGTCTCTCTCTCGGTCCCTGTGTCTCTCTTGGTCCCTGTGTCTCTCTCTCTGTCCCTGTGTGTCCCTCGGCCCCTATCTCTCTCTCTGTCCTGGTGTCTCCCTCTCGGTCACTGTGTCTCTCCCTCGGTCCCTGTGTCTCTCTTGGTCCCTGTGTCTCTCTCTCGGTCACTGTGTCTCACTCGGTCTCTGTGTCTCTCGCGGTCCCTGTATCTCTCTCTCACCCCTGTGTCTCTCTCGGTCCCTGTGTCTCTCTCTCTTCCCTGTGTCTCTATCTCAGTCCCTGTCTCTCTCTCTCGGTCACTGTGTTTCTCTCGGTCCCTGTGTCTCACTCGGTCCCTGTGTCTCTCCCGGTCCCTGTCTCTCTCTCTCAGTCCCTGTGTCTCTCTCTCTGTCCTGGTGTCTCTCTCTCGGTCCCTATGTCTCTCTCTCGGACCCTGTCTCTCTCTCTCGGTCCCTGTGTCTCACTCGGTCCCTGTGTCTCTCTCTCGGTCCCTGTGTCTCTCTCTCGGTCCCTGTCCCTCTCTCTCGGTCACTGTGTTTCTCTCGGTCCCTGTGTCTCACTCGGTCCCTGTGTCTCTCCCGGTCCCTGTCTCTCTCTCTCAGATCCTGTGTCTCTCTCTCTGTCCTGGTGTCTCTCTCTCGGTCCCTATGTCTCTCTCTCGGTCCCTGTGTCTCTCCCGGTCTCTGTCTCTCTCTCTCTCAGTCCCTGTCTCTCTCTCTCGGTCCGTATGTCTCTCTCTCGGTCCCTGTGTCTCTCTCGGTCCCTGTGTCTCTCTCGGTCCCTGTGTCTCTCTCTCTCAGTCCCTGTGACTCTCTCTCAGTCCCTGTGTCTCTCTCTCTCTCAGTCCCTGTGTCTCTCTCTCAGTCCCTGTGTCTCTCTCTCCCTCAGTCCCTGTGTCTCTCTCTCAGTCCCTGTGCCTCTCTCTCGGTCCCTGTGTCTCTCTCTCGGTCCGTGTGTCTCTCTCTCGGTCCGTGTGTCTCTCTATCGGCCCGGGTGTCTCTCTCTCAGTCCCTGTGTCTCTCTCAGTCCCTGTGTCTCTCTCTCAGTCCCTGTGTCTCTCTCAGTCCCTGTGTCTCTCTCGGTCCCTGTGTCTCTCTCTCGGTCCGTGTGTCTCTCTATCGGTCCGTGTGTCTCTCTTGGTCCCTGTGACTCGCTCAGTCCCTATGTCTCTCACTCGGTCCCTGTGTCTCTCTCTCGGTCCCTGTGTCTCTCTCTCTCGGTCCCTGTGTCTCTCTCGGTCCCTGTGTCTCTCTCTCGGTCCCTGTGTCTCTCTCGGTCCTGGTGTCTCTCTTGGTCCCTGTGTCTCTCTCTCTCTCAGTCCCTGTGTCTCTCTCTCGGTCCCTGTGTCTCTCTCGGTCCCTGTGTCTCCCTCTCACCCCTGTGTCTCTCTCGGTCCCTGTGTCTCTCTCGGTCACTGTCTCTCTCTCGGTCCCTGTGTCTCTCTCGGTCTCTGTGTCTCACTCGGTCCCTGTCTCTCTCTCGGTCCCTGTGTCTCCCTCTCACCCCTGTGTCTCTCTCGGTCACTGTCTCTCTCTCGGTCTCTGTGTCTCACTCGGTCCTTGTGCCTCTCTCGGTCCCTGTGTCTGTCTCGGTCCCTGTGTCTCTCTCTCGCTCCCTGTCTTTCTCTCTCGGACGATTGTGTCTCTCACTCGGTCCCTGTCTCTCACTCGGTCCCTGTCTCTCTCTCGGTCCCTGTCTCTTTCTCAGTCCCTGTGTTTCAGTCGTTCCCTGTCTCTCTCTCTCAGTTTCAGTGTCTCGGTCGGTCCCTGTGACTCTCTCTGGGTCCCTGTGTCTCACTCGGTCCCTGTCACTCACTCGGTCCCTGTGTCTCACTCGGTCCCTGTGTCTCTCTCTCTCTCGGTCCCTGTCTCTCTCTCCGTCACTGAGTTTCTCTCGGTCCCTGTGTCTCACTCGGTCCCTGTGTCTCTCTCTCTGTCCCTTTCTCTCTCACTCGGTCCCTGTGTCTCACTCGGTCCCTGTGTCTCTCCCGGTCCCTGTCTCTCTCTCTCAGTCCCTGTGTCTCTCTCTCTGTCCTGGTGTCTCTCTCTCGGTCCATGTGTCTCTCTCTCGGTCCCTGTGTCTCTCTCGGTCCTGGTGTCTCTCTTGGTCCCTGTGTCTCTCTCTCAGTCCCTGTGTCTCTCTCTCAGTCCCTGTGTCTCTCTCGGTCCCTGTGACTCGCTCAGTCCCTGTGTCTCTCTCTCGGTCCCTGTGTCTCTCTCTCGGTCCCTGTATCTCTCTCGGTCCCTGTGTCTCTCTCGGTCCCTGTGACTCGCTCAGTCCCTGTGTCTCTCACTCGGTCCCTGTGTCTCTCTCTCGGTCCCTGTATCTCTCTCGGTCCCTGTGTCTCTCTCTCGGTCCCTGTGTCTCTCTCTCGGTCCCTGTGTCTCTCACTCGGTCCCTGTCTCTCTCTCTCTCGGTCCCTGTGTCTCTCTCTCTCTCAGTCCCTGTGTCTCTCTCTCGGTCCCTGTGTCTCTCTTGGTCCCTGTGTCTCCCTCTCACCCCTGTGTCTCTCTCTCGGTCCCTGTGTCTCTCTCGGTCCCTGTGTCTCTCTCGGTCCCTGTGTCTCTCTCTCGGACCCTGTGTCTCTCTCGGTCCCTGTGTCTCTCACTCGGTCCCTGTGTCTCACTCGGTCCTTGTGTCTCTCTCGGTCCCTGTCTCTCACTCGGTCCCTGTGTCTCTTTCTCGGTCCCTGTGTCTCTCTCTCTCTCGGTCCCTGTCTCTCTCTCCGTCACTGAGTTTCTCTCGGTCCCTGTGTCTCACTCGGTCCCTGTGTCTCTCTCTCTGTCCCTTTCTCTCTCACTCGGTCCCTGTGTCTCACTCGGTCCCTGTGTCTCTCCCGGTCCCTGTCTCTCTCTCTCTCAGTCCCTGTGTCTCTCTCTCGGTCCCTGTGTCTGTCTCTCGGTCCGTGTGTCTCTCTATCGGTCCGTGTGTCTCTCTTGGTCCCTGTGTCTCTCTCTCAGTCCCTGTGTCTCTCTCTCGGTCCCTGTGTCTCTCTCTCGGTCCCTATGTCTCTCTCTCGGTCCCTGTGTCTCTCCCGGTCCCTGTGTCTCTCTCTCAGTCCCTGTGTCTCTCTCTCTGTCCTGGTGTCTCTCTCTCGGTCCCTATGTCTCTCTCTCGGTCCCTGTGTCTCTCCCGGTCCCTGTCTCTCTCTCTCGGTCCGTATGTCTCTCTCTCGGTCCCTGTGTCCGTCTCGGTCCCTGTGTCTCTCTCGGTCCCTGTGTCTCTCTCTCAGTCCCTGTGTCTCTCTCTCAGTCCCTGTGTCTCTCTCTCTCTCAGTCCCTGTGTCTCTCTCTCAGTCCCTGTGTCTCTCTCTCTGTCAGTCCCTGTGTCTCTCTCTCAGTCCCTGTGTCTCTCTCTCAGACCCTGTGTCTCTCTCTCGGTCCGTGTGTCTCTCTCTCGGTCCGTGTGTCTCTCTATCGGTCAGGGTGTCTCTCTCTCAGTCCCTGTGTCTCTCTCAGTCCCTGTGTCTCTCTCTCGGTCCGTGTGTCTCTCTATCGGTCCGGGTGTCTCTCTCTCAGTCCATGTGTCTCTCTCAGTCCCTGTGTCTCTCTCGGTCCCTGTGTCTCTCTCTCGGTCCCTGTGTCTCTCTCTCGGTCCGTGTGTCTCTCTTGGTCCCTGTGACTCGCTCAGTCCCTATGTCTCTCACTCGGTCCCTGTGTCTCTCTCTCGGTCACTGTGTCTCTCTCTCTCGGTCCCTGTGTCTCTCTCGGTCCCTGTGTCTCTCTTTCGGTCCCTGTGTCGCTCTCGGTCCTGGTGTCTCTCTTGGTCCCTGTGTCTCTCTCTCAGTCCCTGTGTCTCTCTCTCAGTCCCTGTGTCTCTCTCGGTCCCTGTGACACGCTCAGTCTCTGTGTGTCTCACTTGGTCCCTGTGTCTCTCTCTCGGTCCCTGTGTCTCTCTCGGTCCCTGTGTCTCTCTCTCAGTCCCTGTGTCTCTATCTCGGTACCTGTGTCTCTCTCGGTCCCTGTGACTCGCTCAGTCCCTGTGTCTCTCACTCGGTCCCTGTCTCTCTCTCTCTCGGTCCCTGTGTCTCTCTCTCTCTCAGTCCCTGTGTCTCTCTCTCTCTCGGTCCCTGTGTCTCTCTCGGTCCCAGTGTCTCCCTCTCACCCCTGTGTCTCTCTCGGTCCCTGTGTCTCTCTCGGTCACTGTCTCTCTCTCGGTCCCTGTGTCTCTCTCGGTCTCTGTGTCTCACTCGGTCCCTGTCTCTCTCTCGGTCCTTGTGTCTCTCCCTCGGTCCCTGTGTCTCTCTCTCGGTCCCTGTGTCTCTCTCTCGGTCCCTGTGTCTCTCTTGGTCCCTGTGTCTCTCTCTCTGTCCCTGTGTGTCCCTCGGCCCCTATCTCTCTCTCTGTCCTGGTGTCTCCCTCTCGGTCACTGTGTCTCTCTCTCGGTCCCTGTGTCTCTCTTGGTCCCTGTGTCTCTCTCTCGGTCACTGTGTCTCACTCGGTCTCTGTGTCTCTCGCGGTCCCTGTATCTCTCTCTCACCCCTGTGTCTCTCTCGGTCCCTGTGTCTCTCTCTCTTCCCTGTGTCTCTATCTCAGTCCCTGTCTCTCTCTCTCGGTCACTGTGTTTCTCTCGGTCCCTGTGTCTCACTCGGTCCCTGTGTCTCTCCCGGTCCCTGTCTCTCTCTCTCAGTCCCTGTGTCTCTCTCTCTGTCCTGGTGTCTCTCTCTCGGTCCCTATGTCTCTCTCTCGGACCCTGTCTCTCTCTCTCGGTCCCTGTGTCTCACTCGGTCCCTGTGTCTCTCTCTCGGTCCCTGTGTCTCTCTCTCTCGGTCCCTGTGTCTCTCTCTCTCGGTCCCTGTGTCTCTCTCGGTCCCTGTGTCTCTCTCTCGGTCCCTGTGTCTCTCTCGGTCCTGGTGTCTCTCTTGGTCCCTGTGTCTCTCTCTCAGTCCCTGTGTCTCTCTCTCAGTCCCTGTGTCTCTCTCGGTCCCTGTGACACGCTCAGTCTCTGTGTGTCTCACTTGGTCCCTGTGTCTCTCTCTCGGTCCCTGTGTCTCTCTCGGTCCCTGTGACTCGCTCAGTCCCTGTGTCTCTCACTCGGTCCCTGTGTCTCTCTCTCGGTCCCTGTGTCTCTCTCGGTCCCTGTGTCTCTCTCTCAGTCCCTGTGTCTCTATCTCGGTACCTGTGTCTCTCTCGGTCCCTGTGACTCGCTCAGTCCCTGTGTCTCTCACTCGGTCCCTGTCTCTCTCTCTCTCGGTCCCTGTGTCTCTCTCTCTCTCAGTCCCTGTGTCTCTCTCTCTCGGTCCCTGTGTCTCTCTCGGTCCCTGTGTCTCCCTCTCACCCCTGTGTCTCTCTCGGTCCCTGTGTCTCTCTCGGTCACTGTCTCTCTCTCGGTCCCTGTGTCTCTCTCGGTCTCTGTGTCTCACTCGGTCCCTGTCTCTCTCTCGGTCCTTGTGTCTCTCCCTCGGTCCCTGTGTCTCTCTCTCGGTCCCTGTGTCTCTCTCTCGGTCCCTGTGTCTCTCTTGGTCCCTGTGTCTCTCTCTCTGTCCCTGTGTGTCCCTCGGCCCCTATCTCTCTCTCTGTCCTGGTGTCTCCCTCTCGGTCACTGTGTCTCTCTCTCGGTCCCTGTGTCTCTCTTGGTCCCTGTGTCTCTCTCTCGGTCACTGTGTCTCACTCGGTCTCTGTGTCTCTCTCGGTCCCTGTATCTCTCTCTCACCCCTGTGTCTCTCTCGGTCCCTGTGTCTCTCTCTCTTCCCTGTGTCTCTATCTCAGTCCCTGTCTCTCTCTCTCGGTCACTGTGTATCTCTCGGTCCCTGTGTCTCACTCGGTCCCTGTGTCTCTCCCGGTCCCTGTCTCTCTCTCTCAGTCCCTGTGTCTCTCTCTCTGTCCTGGTGTCTCTCTCTCGGTCCCTATGTCTCTCTCTCGGACCCTGTCTCTCTCTCTCGGTCCCTGTGTCTCACTCGGTCCCTGTGTCTCTCTCTCGGTCCCTGTGTCTCTCTCTCGGTCCCTGTCCCTCTCTCTCGGTCACTGTGTTTCTCTCGGTCCCTGTGTCTCACTCGGTCCCTGTGTCTCTCCCGGTCCCTGTCTCTCTCTCTCAGATCCTGTGTCTCTCTCTCTGTCCTGGTGTCTCTCTCTCGGTCCCTATGTCTCTCTCTCGGTCCCTGTGTCTCTCCCGGTCTCTGTCTCTCTCTCTCTCAGTCCCTGTCTCTCTCTCTCGGTCCGTATGTCTCTCTCTCGGTCCCTGTGTCTCTCTCGGTCCCTGTGTCTCTCTCGGTCACTGTGTCTCTCTCTCTCAGTCCCTGTGTCTCTCGCTCAGTCCCTGTGTCTCTCTCTCTCTCAGTCCCTGTGTCTCTCTCTTAGTCCCTGTGTCTCTCTCTCCCTCAGTCCCTGTGTCTCTCTCTCAGTCCCTGTGCCTCTCTCTCGGTCCCTGTGTCTCTCTCTCGGTCCGTGTGTCTCTCTCTCGGTCCGTGTGTCTCTCTATCGGCCCGGGTGTCTCTCTCTCAGTCCCTGTGTCTCTCTCAGTCCCTGTGTCTCTCTCTCAGTCCCTGTGTCTCTCTCAGTCCCTGTGTCTCTCTCGGTCCCTGTGTCTCTCTCTCGGTCCGTGTGTCTCTCTATCGGTCCGTGTGTCTCTCTTGGTCCCTGTGACTCGCTCAGTCCCTATGTCTCTCACTCGGTCCCTGTGTCTCTCTCTCGGTCCCTGTGTCTCTCTCTCTCGGTCCCTGTGTCTCTCTCGGTCCCTGTGTCTCTCTCTCGGTCCCTGTGTCTCTCTCGGTCCTGGTGTCTCTCTTGGTCCCTGTGTCTCTCTCTCTCTCAGTCCCTGTGTCTCTCTCTCGGTCCCTGTGTCTCTCTCGGTCCCTGTGTCTCCCTCTCACCCCTGTGTCTCTCTCGGTCCCTGTGTCTCTCTCGGTCACTGTCTCTCTCTCGGTCCCTGTGTCTCTCTCGGTCTCTGTGTCTCACTCGGTCCCTGTCTCTCTCTCGGTCCCTGTGTCTCCCTCTCACCCCTGTGTCTCTCTCGGTCACTGTCTCTCTCTCGGTCTCTGTGTCTCACTCGGTCCTTGTTTCTCTCTCGGTCCCTGTGTCTGTCTCGGTCCCTGTGTCTCTCTCTCGCTCCCTGTCTTTCTCTCTCGGACGATTGTGTCTCTCACTCGGTCCCTGTCTCTCACTCGGTCCCTGTCTCTCTCTCGGTCCCTGTCTCTTTCTCGGTCCCTGTGTTTCAGTCGTTCCCTGTCTCTCTCTCTCAGTTTCAGTGTCTCTGTCGGTCCCTGTGACTCTCTCTGGGTCCCTGTGTCTCACTCGGTCCCTGTCACTCACTCGGTCCCTGTGTCTCACTCGGTCCCTGTGTCTCTCTCTCTCTCAGTCCCTGTGTCTCTCTCTCCGTCACTGAGTTTCTCTCGGTCCCTGTGTCTCACTCGGTCCCTGTGTCTCTCTCTCACTCGGTCCCTGTCTCTCTCTCTCAGTCCCTGTGACTCTCTCTCTGTCCTGGTGTCTCTCTCTCGGTCCATGTGTCTCTCTCTCGGTCCCTGTGTCTCTCTCTCAGTCCCTGTGTCTCTCTCTCAGTCCCTCTGTCTCTCTCGGTCCCTGTGACTCGCTCAGTCCCTGTGTCTCTCTCTCGGTCCCTGTGTCTCTCTCTCAGACCCTGTGTCTCTCTCTGTCCCTGTGACTCGCTCAGTCCCTGTGTCTCTCACTCGGTCCCAGTGTCTCTCTCTCGGTCCCTGTATCTCTCTCGGTCCCTGTGTCTCTCTCTCGGTCCCTGTGTCTCTCTCTCGGTCCCTGTGTCTTTCACTCGGTCCCTGTCTCTCTCTCTCTCGGTCCCTGTGTCTCTCTCTCTCTCAGTCCCTGTGTCTCTCTCTCGGTCCCTGTGTCTCTCTTGGTCCCTGTGTCTCCCTCTCACCCCTGTGTCTCTCTCTCGGTCCCTGTGTCTCTCTCGGTCCCTGTGTCTCTCTCGGTCCCTGTGTCTCTCTCTCGGACCCTGTGTCTCTCTCGGTCCCTGTGTCTCTCACTCGGTCCCTGTGTCTCACTCGGTTCCTGTGTCTCTCTCACTCGGTCCCTGTGTCTCTTTCTCGGTCCCTGTGTCTCTCTCTCTCTCGGTCCCTGTCTCTCTCTCCGTCACTGAGTTTCTCTCGGTCCCTGTGTCTCACTCGGTCCCTGTGTCTCACTCGGTCCCTGTGTCTCTCCCGGTCCCTGTCTCTCTCTCTCTCAGTCCCTGTGTCTCTCTCTCTGTCCTGGTGTCTCTCTCTCGGTCCATGAGTCTCTCTCTCGGTCCCTGTGTCTCTCTCGGTCCTGGTGTCTCTCTTGGTCCCTGTGTCTCTCTCTCAGTCCCTGTGTCTCTCTCTCAGTCCCTGTGTCTCTCTCGGTCCCTGTGACTCGCTCAGTCCCTGTGTCTCTCTCTCGGTCCCTGTGTCTCTCTCTCAGTCCCTGTGTCTCTCTCGGTCCCTGTGACTCGCTCAGTCCCTGTGTCTCTCACTCGGTCCCTGTGTCTCTCTCTCGGTCCCTGTGTCTCTCTCGGTCCCTGTGTCTCTCTCTCGTCCCTGTGTCTCTCTCTCGGTCCCTGTGTCTCTCACTCGGTCCCTGTCTCTCTCTCTCTCGGTCCCTGTGTCTCTCTCGGTCCCTGTGTCTCCCTCTCACCCCTGTGTCTCTCTCGGTCCCTGTGTCTCTCTCGGTCACTGTCTCTCTCTCGGTCCCTGTGTCTCTCTCGGTCTCTGTGTCTCACTCGGTCCCTGTCTCTCTCTCGGTCCTTGTGTCTCTCCCTCGGTCCCTGTGTCTCTCTCTCGGTCCCTGTGTCTCTCTCTCGGTCCCTGTGTCTCTCTTGGTCCCTGTGTCTCTCTCTCTCTGTCCCTGTGTGTCCCTCGGCCCCTATCTCTCTCTCTGTCCTGGTCTCTCTCTCTCGGTCACTGTGTCTCTCTCTCGGTCCCTGTGTCTCTCTCGGTCCCTGTGTCTCTCTCTCCGTCCCTGTGTCTCTATCTCAGTCCCTGTCTCTCTCTCTCGGTCCCTGTGTCTCTCTCTCGGTCCCTGTGTCTCTCTCAGTCCCTGTGTCTCTCTCGGTCCCTGTGTCTCTCTCTCGGACCCTGTGTCTCTCTCGGTCCCTGTGTCTCTCACTCGGTCCCTGTGTCTCCCTCGCGGTCATTGTGTCTCTCTCGGTCCTTGTGTCTCTCTCTCGGTCCCTGTGTCTCTCTCTCTCAGAGCCTGTGTCTCTCTCTCGGTCCCTGTGTCTCTCTCGGTCGCTGTGTGTCTCTCGGTCCCTGTGTCTGTCTCGGTCCCTGTGTCTCCCTCTCACCCCTGTGTCTCACTCGGTCCCTGTGTCTCTCTCTGTCCTTCTGTCTCTCTCTCGGTCCCTGTGTCTCTCTCTCTCAGTCCCTGTGTCTCTCTCGGTCCCTGTGTCTCTCTCTCGGACCCTGTGTCTCTCTCGGTCTCTGTGTCTCACTCAGTCCCTGTGTCTCTCTCGGTCCCTCTGTCTCTCTCTCGCTCCCTGTCTTTCTCTCTCGGACGATTGTGTCTCTCTCTCGGTCCCTGTGTCTCACTCGGTCCCTGTCTCTCTCTCTCATTTTCAGTTTCTCTCTCGGTCCCTGTGTCTCTCTCTCGGTCCCTGTGACTCTCTCGGTCCCTGTGTCTCTCTCTAGGTCCTTGTGTCTTTCTCGGTCCCTGTGTCTCTCTCTGGGTCCCTGTGTCTCACTCGATCCCTGTCGCTCTCTCGGTCCCTGAGTCTCACTTGGTCCCTGTGTCTCACTCTCGGTCACTGTGTCTCTCTCTCGGTCCCTGTGTCTCTCTTGGTCCCTGTGTCTCTCTCGGTCCCTGTATCTCTCTCTCACCCATGTGTCTCTCTCGATCCCTGTGTCTCTCTCGGTCCCTGTGTCTCTCTCGGTCCCTGTTTCTCTCTCGGACCCTGTCTCTCTCTCGGTCCCTGTGTCTCTCTCTCGGTCCCTGTGTCTCTCTCTCGGTCCCTGAGTCTCTCTCGGTCCCTGTGTCTATCTCTCGGTCCCTGTGTCTCTCACTCGGACCCTGTGTCTCACTCGGTCCCTGTGTCTCTCTCTGTCCCTGTGTCTCTCTCGGTCACGGTGTCTCTCTCGGTCCCTGTGCCTCTCTCTTGCTCCCTGTGTCTTTCTCGGTCCCTGTGTCTCTCCCGGTCCCTGTCTCTCTCTCTCAATCCCTGTGTCTCTCTCTCGGTCCCTGTGTCTCTCTCTCGGTCCCTATCTCTCTCTCTGTCCTGGTGTCTCTCTCCCGGTCACTGTGGCTCTCTCTCGGTCCCTGTGTCTCTCCTGGTCCCTGTGTCTCTCTCTCTGTCCCTGTGTCTCCCTCGGCCCCTATCTCTCTCTCTGTCCTGGTGTCTCTCTCTCGGTCACTGTGTTTCTCTCTCGGTCCCTGTGTCTCTCTTGGTCCCTGTGTCTCTCTCTCGGTCCCTGTGTCTCTCTCTCCGTCCCTGTGGCTCTATCTCAGTCCCTGTGTCTCTCTCTCGGTGCCTGTGTCTCTCTCTCGGTCCCTGTGACTCTCTCAGTCCCTGTGTCTTTCTCGGTCCCTGTGTCTCTCTCTCGGTCCCTGTGTTTCTCTCTCGGTCCCTGTGTCTGTCACTCGGTCCCTGTGTCTCTATCTCGGTCCCTGTGTCTCTCTCGGTCGCTGCGTCACTCTCGGTCCCTGTGTCTGTCTCGGTCACTGTGTCTCACTCGGTCCTTGTGTCTCTCTCGGTCCCTGTGTCTGTCTCGGTCCCTGTGTCTCTCTCTCGCTCCCTGATTTTCTCTCTCGGACGATTGTGTCTCTCACTCGGTACGTGTCTCTCACTCGGTCCCTGTCTCTCTCTCGGTCCCTATCTCTTTCTCGGTCCCTGTGTTTCAGTCGTTCCCTGTCTCTCTCTCTCAGTTTCAGTGTCCCTGTCGGTCCCTGTGTCTCTCTCTCGGTCCCTGTGTCTCACTCGGTCCCTGTCACTCACTCGGTCCCTGTATCTCACTCGGTCCCTGTGTCTCTCTCACTCGGTCCCTGTGTCTCTCTCTCTGTCCCTTTCTCTCTCACTCGGTCCCTGTGTCTCACTCGGTCCCTGTGTCTCTCCCGGTCCCTGTCTCTCTCTTTCAGTCCCTGTGTCTCTCTCTCTGTCCTGGTGACTCTCTCTCGGTCCCTGTGTCTCTCTCTCGGTCCCTGTGTCTCTCTCGGTCCTGGTGTCTCTCTTGGTCCCTGTGTCTCTCTCTCAGTCCCTGTGTCTCTCTCGGTCCCTGTGACTCGCTCAGTCGCTGTGTCTCTCTCTCGGTCCCTGTGTCTCTCTCTCAGTCCCTGTGTCTCTCTCGGTCCCTGTGACTCGCTCAGTCCCTGTGTCTCTCACTCGGTCCCTGTGTCTCTCTCTCGGTCCCTGTGTCTCTCTCGGTCCCTGTGTCTCCAGCTCGGTCCCTGTGTCTCTCTTGGTCCCTGTGACTCGCTCAGTCCCTGTGTCTCTCACTCGGTCCCTGTCTCTCTCTCTCTCGGTCCCTGTGTCTCTCTCTCTCTCTCAGTCACTGTGTCTCTCTCTCGGTCCCTGTGTCTCTCTCGGTCCCTGTGTCTCCCTCTCACCCCTGTGTCTCTCTCGGACCCTGTGTCTCTCTCGGTCACTGTCTCTCTCTCGGTCCCTGTGTCTCTCTCGGTCCCTGTGTCTCTCTCTCGGACCCTGTGTCTCTCTCGGTCCCTGTGTCTCTCACTCGGTCCCTGTGTCTCCCTCGCGGTCATTGTGTCTCTCTCGGTCCTTGTGTCTCTCTCTCGGTCCCTGTGTCTCTCTCTCTCAGAGCCTGTGTCTCTCTCTCGGTCCCTGTGTCTCTCTCGGTCGCTGTGTGTCTCTCGGTCCCTGTGTCTGTCTCGGTCCCTGTGTCTCCCTCTCACCCCTGTGTCTCACTCGGTCCCTGTGTCTCTCTCTGTCCTTCTGTCTCTCTCTCGGTCCCTGTGTCTCTCTCTCTCAGTCCCTGTGTCTCTCTCGGTCCCTGTGTCTCTCTCTCGGACCCTGTGTCTCTCTCGGTCTCTGTGTCTCACTCAGTCCCTGTGTCTCTCTCGGTCCCTCTGTCTCTCTCTCGCTCCCTGTCTTTCTCTCTCGGACGATTGTGTCTCTCTCTCGGTCCCTGTGTCTCACTCGGTCCCTGTCTCTCTCTCTCATTTTCAGTTTCTCTCTCGGTCCCTGTGTCTCTCTCTCGGTCCCTGTGACTCTCTCGGTCCCTGTGTCTCTCTCTAGGTCCTTGTGTCTTTCTCGGTCCCTGTGTCTCTCTCTGGGTCCCTGTGTCTCACTCGATCCCTGTCGCTCTCTCGGTCCCTGAGTCTCACTTGGTCCCTGTGTCTCACTCTCGGTCACTGTGTCTCTCTCTCGGTCCCTGTGTCTCTCTTGGTCCCTGTGTCTCTCTCGGTCCCTGTATCTCTCTCTCACCCATGTGTCTCTCTCGATCCCTGTGTCTCTCTCGGTCCCTGTGTCTCTCTCGGTCCCTGTTTCTCTCTCGGACCCTGTCTCTCTCTCGGTCCCTGTGTCTCTCTCTCGGTCCCTGTGTCTCTCTCTCGGTCCCTGAGTCTCTCTCGGTCCCTGTGTCTATCTCTCGGTCCCTGTGTCTCTCACTCGGACCCTGTGTCTCACTCGGTCCCTGTGTCTCTCTCTGTCCCTGTGTCTCTCTCGGTCACGGTGTCTCTCTCGGTCCCTGTGCCTCTCTCTTGCTCCCTGTGTCTTTCTCGGTCCCTGTGTCTCTCCCGGTCCCTGTCTCTCTCTCTCAATCCCTGTGTCTCTCTCTCGGTCCCTGTGTCTCTCTCTCGGTCCCTATCTCTCTCTCTGTCCTGGTGTCTCTCTCCCGGTCACTGTGGCTCTCTCTCGGTCCCTGTGTCTCTCCTGGTCCCTGTGTCTCTCTCTCTGTCCCTGTGTCTCCCTCGGCCCCTATCTCTCTCTCTGTCCTGGTGTCTCTCTCTCGGTCACTGTGTTTCTCTCTCGGTCCCTGTGTCTCTCTTGGTCCCTGTGTCTCTCTCTCGGTCCCTGTGTCTCTCTCTCCGTCCCTGTGGCTCTATCTCAGTCCCTGTGTCTCTCTCTCGGTGCCTGTGTCTCTCTCTCGGTCCCTGTGACTCTCTCAGTCCCTGTGTCTTTCTCGGTCCCTGTGTCTCTCTCTCGGTCCCTGTGTTTCTCTCTCGGTCCCTGTGTCTGTCACTCGGTCCCTGTGTCTCTATCTCGGTCCCTGTGTCTCTCTCGGTCGCTGCGTCACTCTCGGTCCCTGTGTCTGTCTCGGTCACTGTGTCTCACTCGGTCCTTGTGTCTCTCTCGGTCCCTGTGTCTGTCTCGGTCCCTGTGTCTCTCTCTCGCTCCCTGATTTTCTCTCTCGGACGATTGTGTCTCTCACTCGGTACGTGTCTCTCACTCGGTCCCTGTCTCTCTCTCGGTCCCTATCTCTTTCTCGGTCCCTGTGTTTCAGTCGTTCCCTGTCTCTCTCTCTCAGTTTCAGTGTCCCTGTCGGTCCCTGTGTCTCTCTCTCGGTCCCTGTGTCTCACTCGGTCCCTGTCACTCACTCGGTCCCTGTATCTCACTCGGTCCCTGTGTCTCTCTCACTCGGTCCCTGTGTCTCTCTCTCTGTCCCTTTCTCTCTCACTCGGTCCCTGTGTCTCACTCGGTCCCTGTGTCTCTCCCGGTCCCTGTCTCTCTCTTTCAGTCCCTGTGTCTCTCTCTCTGTCCTGGTGACTCTCTCTCGGTCCCTGTGTCTCTCTCTCGGTCCCTGTGTCTCTCTCGGTCCTGGTGTCTCTCTTGGTCCCTGTGTCTCTCTCTCAGTCCCTGTGTCTCTCTCGGTCCCTGTGACTCGCTCAGTCGCTGTGTCTCTCTCTCGGTCCCTGTGTCTCTCTCTCAGTCCCTGTGTCTCTCTCGGTCCCTGTGACTCGCTCAGTCCCTGTGTCTCTCACTCGGTCCCTGTGTCTCTCTCTCGGTCCCTGTGTCTCTCTCGGTCCCTGTGTCTCCATCTCGGTCCCTGTGTCTCTCTTGGTCCCTGTGACTCGCTCAGTCCCTGTGTCTCTCACTCGGTCCCTGTCTCTCTCTCTCTCGGTCCCTGTGTCTCTCTCTCTCTCTCAGTCACTGTGTCTCTCTCTCGGTCCCTGTGTCTCTCTCGGTCCCTGTGTCTCCCTCTCACCCCTGTGTCTCTCTCGGACCCTGTGTCTCTCTCGGTCACTGTCTCTCTCTCGGTCCCTGTGTCTCTCTCGGTCTCTGTGTCTCACTCGGTCCCTGTCTCTCTCTCGGTCCTTCTGTCTCTCCCTCGGTTCCTGTGTCTCTCTCTCGGTCCCTGTGTCTCTCTCTCGGTCCCTGTGTCTCTCTTGGCCCCAGTGTCTCTCTCTCTGTCCCTGTGTGTCCCTCGGCCCCTATCTCTCTCTCTGTCCTGGTGTCTCTCTCTCGGTCACTGTGTCTCTCTCTCGGTCCCTGTGTCTCACTCGGTCCCTGTGTCTCTCTCGGTCCCTGTATCTCTCTCTCACCCCTGTGTCTCTCTCGGTCCCTGTGTCTCTCTCTCCGTCCCTGTGTCTCTAACTCAGTCCCTGTCTCTCTCTCTCGGTCCCTGTGTCTCTCTCTTGGTCCCTGTGTCTCTCTCAGTCCCTGTGTCTCTCTCAGTCCCTGTGTCTCTCTCTCGGACCCTGTGTCTCTCACTCGGTCCCTGTCTCTCTCTCGGTCCCTGTGTCTCTCACTCGGTCCCTGTGTCTCTCTCGGTTCCAGTGTCTCTCTCTCTCGGTCCCTGTGTCTCTCTCAGTCCCTGTGTCTCCCTCTCACCCCTGTGTCTCACTCGGTCCCTGTGTCTCTCTCGGTCCTTGTGTCTCTCTCTCGATCCCTGTGTCTCTCTCTCTCAGTCCCTGTGTCTCACTCGGTCCCTGTGTCTCTCTCTCGCTCCATGTCTTTCTCTCTCAGACGATTGTGTCTCTCACTCGGTCCCTGTGTCTCTCTCGGTCCCTGTGACTCTCTCTGGGTCCCTGTGTCTCACTCAGTCCCTGTCACTCTCTCGGTCCCTGTGTCTCACTCGGTCACTGTGTCTCTCTCTGGGTCCCTGTGTCTCACTCAGTCCCTGTCACTCTCTCGGTCCCTGTGTCTCACTCGGTCCCTCTGTCTCTCTCTCTCGGACCCTGTCTCTCTCTCTCGGTCCCTGTGTCTCACTCGGTCCCTGTGTCTCTCTCTCGGTCCCTGTGTCTCTCTCTCGGTCCCTGTCGCTCTCTCTCGGTCACTGTGTCTCACTCGGTCCCTGTGTCTCTCTCTCAGTCCCTGTGTGTCTCTCTCTGTCCTGGTGTCTGTCTCTCGGTCCCTCTGTCTCTCTCTCGGTCCCTGTGTCTCTCTCGCTCCCTGTGTCTCTCTCTCAGTCCCTGTGTCTCTCTCTCTCTGTCCAGGTGTCTCTCTCTCGGTCCCTGTGTCTCTCTCGGTCCCTGTGTCTCTCTCGGTCCCTGTGTCTCTCTCTCAGTCCCTGTGTCTCTCTCTCAGTCCCTGTGTCTCTCTCTCTCTCAGTCCCTGTGTCTCTCTCTCAGTCCCTGTGTCTCTCTCTCTCTCAGTCCCTGTGTCTCTCTCTCAGTCCCTGTGTCTCTCTCTCGGTCCGTGTGTCTCTCTCTCGGTCCGTGTGTCTCTCTATCGGTCCGGGTGTCTCTCTCTCGGTCCCTGTGTCTCTCTCAGTCCCTGTGTCTCTCTCTCGGTCCGTGTGCCTCTCTATCGGTCCGGGTGTCTCTCTCTCAGTCCCTGTGTCTCTCTCAGTCCCTGTGTCTCTCTCGGTCCCTGTGTCTCTCTCTCGTTCCCTGTGTCTCTCTCTCGGTCCGTGTGTCTCTCTTGGTCCCTGTGACTCGCTCAGTCCCTATGTCTCTCACTCGGTCCCTGTGTCTCTCTCTCGGTCCCTGTGTCTCTCTCTCTCGGTCCCTGTGTCTCTCTCTCGGTCCCTGTGTCTCTCTCTCTCGGTCCCTTTGTCTCTCTCGGTCCCTGTGTCTCTCTCTCGGTCCCTGTGTCTCTCTCGGTCCTGGTGTCTCTCTTGGTCCCTGTGTCTCTCTCTCAGTCCCTGTGTCTATCTCTCAGTCCCTGTGTCTCTCTCGGTCCCTGTGACTCGCTCAGTCCCTGTGTCTCTCACTCGGTCCCTGTCTCTCTCTCTCTCGGTCCCTGTGTCTCTCTCTCTCTCAGTCCCTGTGTCTCTCTCTCGGTCCCTGTGTCTCTCTCGGTCCCTGTGTCTCCCTCTCACCCCTGTGTCTCTCTCGGTCCCTGTGTCTCTCTCGGTCACTGTCTCTCTCTCGGTCCCTGTGTCTCTCTCGGTCTCTGTGTCTCACTCGGTCCCTGTCTCTCTCTCGGTCCTTGTGTCTCTCCCTCGGTCCCTGTGTGTCTCTCTCGGTCCCTGTGTCTCTCTCTCGGTCCCTGTGTATCTCTTGGTCCCAGTATCTCTCTCTCTGTCCCTGTGTGTCCCTCGGCCCCTATCTCTCTCTCTGTCCTGGTGTCTCTCTCTCGGTCACTGTTTCTCTCTCTCGGTCCCTGTGTCTCTCTTGGTACCTGTGTCTCTCTCTCGGTCACTGTGTCTCACTCGGTCCCTGTGTCTCTCCCGGTCCCTGTCTCTCTCTCGCTCAGTCCCTGTCTCTCTTTCTCGGTCCGTATGTCTCTCTCTCGGTCCCTGTGTCTCTCTCGGTCCCTGTGTCTCTCTCGGTCCCTGTGTCTCTCTCTCTCAGTCCCTGTGTCTCTCTCTCAGTCCCTGTGTCTCTCTCTCTCTCAGTCCCTGTGTCTCTCTCTCAGTCCCTGTGTCTCTCTCTCTCTCAGTCCCTGTGTCTCTCTCTCAGTCCCTGTGTCTCTCTCTCGGTCCGTGTGTCTCTCTCTCGGTCCGTGTGTCTCTCTATCGGTCCGGGTGTCTCTCTCTCAGTCCCTGTGTCTCTCTCAGTCCCTGTGTCTCTCTCTCAGTCCCTGTGTCTCTCTCGGTCCCTGTGTCTCTCTCTCGGTCCATGTGTCTCTCTATTGGTCCGTGTGTCTCTCTTGGTCCCTGTGACTCGCTCAGTCCCTATGTCTCTCACTCGGTCCCTGTGTCTCTCTCTCGGTCCCTGTGTCTCTCTCTCTCGGTCCCTGTGTCTCTCTCGGTCCCTGTGTCTCTCTCTCGGTCCCTGTGTCTCTCTCGGTCCTGGTGTCTCTCTTGGTCCCTGTGTCTCTCTCTCTCTCAGTCCCTGTGTCTCGCTCTCGGTCCCTGTGTCTCTCTCGGTCCCTGTGTCTCCCTCTCACCCCTGTGTCTCTCTCGGTCCCTGTGTCTCTCTCGGTCACTGTCTCTCTCTCGGTCCCTGTGTCTCTCTCGGTCTCTGTGTCTCACTCGGTCCCTGTCTCTCTCTCGGTCTCTGTGTCTCTCTCTCGGTCCCTGTGTCTCTCTTGGTCCCTGTGTCTCTCTCTCTGTCCCTGTGTGTCCCTCGGCCCCTATCTCTCTCTC
Source organism: Prionace glauca (assembly GCA_037974335.1). Lineage (NCBI taxonomy): Eukaryota > Metazoa > Chordata > Chondrichthyes > Carcharhiniformes > Carcharhinidae > Prionace > Prionace glauca. The sequence continues at coordinate 103,014 of JBBMRE010000184.1, forward strand.
TGTCCTGGTGTCTCTCTCTCGGTCACTGTGTCTCTCTCTCGGTCCCTGTGTCTCACTCGGTCCCTGTGTCTCTCTCGGTCACTGTATCTCTCTCTCACCCCTGTGTCTCTCTCGGTCCCTGTGTCTCTCTCTCCGTCCCTGTGTCTCTAACTCAGTCCCTGTCTCTCTCTCTCTCGGTCCCTGTGTCTCTCTCTTGGTCCCTGTGTCTCTCTCAGTCCCTGTGTCTCTCTCGGTCCCTGTGTCTCTCTCTCGGTCCGTGTGTCTCTCTATCGGTCCGTGTGTCTCTCTTGGTCCCTGTGACTCGCTCAGTCCCTATGTCTCTCACTCGGTCCCTGTGTCTCTCTCTCGGTCCCTGTGTCTCTCTCTCTCGATCCCTGTGTCTCTCTCGGTCCCTGTGTCTCTCTCTCGGCCCTGGTGTCTCTCTTGGTCCCTGTGTCTGTCTCTCGGACCCTGTGTCTCTCTCGGTCCCTGTGTCTCTCACTCGGTCCCTGTGTCTCCCTCGCGGTCATTGTGTCTCTCTCGGTCCTTGTGTCTCTCTCTCGGTCCCTGTGTCTCTCTCGGTCGCTGTGTGTCTCTCGGTCCCTGTGTCTGTCTCGGTCCCTGTGTCTCCCTCTCACCCCTGTGTCTCACTCGGTCCCTGTGTCTCTCTCGGTCCTTCTGTCTCTCTCTCGGTCCCTGTGTCTCTCTCTCTCTCAGTCCCTGTGTCTCTCTCGGTCCCTGTGTCTCTCTCTCGGACCCTGTGTCTCTCTCGGTCTCTGTGTCTCACTCAGTCCCTGTGTCTCTCTCGGTCCCTCTGTCTCTCTCTCGCTCCCTGTCTTTCTCTCTCGGACGATTGTGTCTCTCTCTCGGTCCCTGTGTCTCACTCGGTCCCTGTCTCTCTCTCTCATTTTCAGTGTCTCTCTCGGTCCCTGTGTCTCTCTCTCGGTCCCTGTGACTCTCTCGGTCCCTGTGTCTCTCTCTAGGTCCTTGTGTCTTTCTCGGTCCCTGTGTCTCTCTCTGGGTCCCTGTGTCTCACTCGATCCCTGTCACTCTCTCGGTCCCTGAGTCTCACTCGGTCACTGTGTCTCTCTCTCGGTCCCTGTGTCTCACTCTCGGTCACTGTGTCTCTCTCTCGGTCCCTGTGTCTCTCTTGGTCCCTGTGTCTCTCTCTCGGACCCTGTGTCTCTCTCGGTCCCTGTGTCTCTCACTCGGTCCCTGTGTCTCACTCGGTTCCTGTGTCTCTCTCACTCGGTCCCTGTGTCTCTTTCTCGGTCCCTGTGTCTCTCTCTCTCTCGGTCCCTGTCTCTCTCTCCGTCACTGAGTTTCTCTCGGTCCCTGTGTCTCACTCGGTCCCTGTGTCTCTCTCTCTGTCCCTTTCTCTCTCACTCGGTCCCTGTGTCTCACTCGGTCCCTGTGTCTCTCCCGGTCCCTGTCTCTCTCTCTCTCAGTCCCTGTGTCTCTCTCTCTGTCCTGGTGTCTCTCTCTCGGTCCATGTGTCTCTCTCTCGGTCCCTGTGTCTCTCTCGGTCCTGGTGTCTCTCTTGGTCCCTGTGTCTCTCTCTCAGTCCCTGTGTCTCTCTCTCAGTCCCTGTGTCTCTCTCGGTCCCTGTGTCTCTCTCTCAGTCCCTGTGTCTCTCTCGGTCCCTGTGACTCGCTCAGTCCCTGTGTCTCTCACTCGGTCCCTGTGTCTCTCTCTCGGTCCCTGTGTCTCTCTCGGTCCCTGTGTCTCTCTCTCGTCCCTGTGTCTCTCTCTCGGTCCCTGTGTCTCTCTCTCGGTCCCTGTGTCTCTCTCTCTCTCAGTCCCTGTGTCTCTCTCTCGGTCCCTGTGTCTCTCTCGGTCCCTGTGTCTCCCTCTCACCCCTGTGTCTCTCTCGGTCCCTGTGTCTCTCTCGGTCACTGTCTCTCTCTCGGTCCCTGTGTCTCTCTCGGTCTCTGTGTCTCACTCGGTCCCTGTCTCTCTCTCGGTCCTTGTGTCTCTCCCTCGGTCCCTGTGTCTCTCTCTCGGTCCCTGTGTCTCCCTCTCGGTCCCTGTGTCTCTCTTGGTCCCTGTGTCTCTCTCTCTCTGTCCCTGTGTGTCCCTCGGCCCCTATCTCTCTCTCTGTCCTGGTCTCTCTCTCTCGGTCACTGTGTCTCTCTCTCGGTCCCTGTGTCTCTCTCGGTCCCTGTGTCTCTCTCTCCGTCCCTGTGTCTCTATCTCAGTCCCTGTCTCTCTCTCTCGGTCCCTGTGTCTCTCTCTCGGTCCCTGTGTCTCTCTCAGTCCCTGTGTCTCTCTCGGTCCCTGTGTCTCTCTCTCGGACCCTGTGTCTCTCTCGGTCCCTGTGTCTCTCACTCGGTCCCTGTGTCTCCTCGCGGTCATTGTGTCTCTCTCGGTCCTTGTGTCTCTCTCTCGGTCCCTGTGTCTCTCTCTCTCAGAGCCTGTGTCTCTCTCTCGGTCCCTGTGTCTCTCTCGGTCGCTGTGTGTCTCTCGGTCCCTGTGTCTGTCTCGGTCCCTGTGTCTCCCTCTCACCCCTGTGTCTCACTCGGTCCCTGTGTCTCTCTCGGTCCTTCTGTCTCTCTCTCGGTCCCTGTGTCTCTCTCTCTCAGTCCCTGTGTCTCTCTCGGTCCCTGTGTCTCTCTCTCGGACCCTGTGTCTCTCTCGGTCTCTGTGTCTCACTCAGTCCCTGTGTCTCTCTCGGTCCCTCTGTCTCTCTCTCGCTCCCTGTCTTTCTCTCTCGGACGATTGTGTCTCTCTCTCGGTCCCTGTGTCTCACTCGGTCCCTGTCTCTCTCTCTCATTTTCAGTGTCTCTCTCGGTCCCTGTGTCTCTCTCTCGGTCCCTGTGACTCTCTCGGCCCCTGTGTCTCTCTCTAGGTCCTTGTGTCTTTCTCGGTCCCTGTGTCTCTCTCTGGGTCCCTGTGTCTCACTCGATCCCTGTCACTCTCTCGGTCCCTGAGTCTCACTCGGTCCCTGTGTCTCACTCTCGGTCACTGTGTCTCTCTCTCGGTCCCTGTGTCTCTCTTGGTCCCTGTGTCTCTCTCGGTCCCTGTATCTCTCTCTCACCCATGTGTCTCTCTCTATCCCTGTGTCTCTCTCGGTCCCTGTGTCTCTCTCGGTCCCTGTTTCTCTCTCGGACCCTGTCTCTCTCTCGGTCCCTGTGTCTCTCTCTCGGTCCCTGTGTCTCTCTCTCGGTCCCTGTGTCTCTCTCGGTCCCTGTGTCTATCTCTCAGTCCCTGTGTCTCTCACTCGGACCCTATGTCTCACTCGGTCCCTGTGTCTCTCTCTGTCCCTGTGTCTCTCTCGGTCACGGTGTCTCTCTCGGTCCCTGTGCCTCTCTCTTGCTCCCTGTGTCTTTCTCGGTCCCTGTGTCTCTCCCGGTCCCTGTCTCTCTCTCTCAATCCCTGTGTCTCTCTCTCGGTCCCTGTGTCTCTCTCTCGGTCCCTGTGTCTCTCCTGGTCCCTGTGTCTCTCTCTCTCTGTCCCTGTGTCTCCCTCGGCCCCTATCTCTCTCTCTGTCCTGGTGTCTCTCTCTCGGTCACTGTGTTTCTCTCTCGGTCCCTGTGTCTCTCTTGGTCCCTGTGTCTCTCTCTCGGTCCCTGTGTCTCTCTCTCCGTCCCTGTGGCTCTATCTCAGTCCCTGTGTCTCTCTCTCGGTGCCTGTGTCTCTCTCTCGGTCCCTGTGACTCTCTCAGTCCCTGTGTCTTTCTCGGTCCCTGTGTCTGTCTCTCGGTCCCTGTGTCTCTCTCTCGGTCCCTGTGTCTGTCACTCGGTCCCTGTGTCTCTATCTCGGTCCCTGTGTCTGTCTCGGTCACTGTGTCTCACTCGGTCCTTGTGTCTCTCTCGGTCCCTGTGTCTGTCTCGGTCCCTGTGTCTCTCTCTCGCTCCCTGATTTTCTCTCTCGGACGATTGTGTCTCTCACTCGGTATGTGTCTCTCACTCGGTCCCTGTCTCTTTCTCGGTCCCTGTGTTTCAGTCGTTCCCTGTCTCTCTCTCTCAGTTTCAGTGTCTCTGTCGGTCCCTGTGTCTCTCTCTCGGTCCCTGTGTCTCACTCGGTCCCTGTGTCTCTCTCACTCGGTCCCTGTGTCTCTCTCTCTGTCCCTTTCTCTCTCACTCGGTCCCTGTGTCTCACTCGGTCCCTGTGTCTCTCCCGGTCCCTGTCTCTCTCTTTCAGTCCCTGTGTCTCTCTCTCTGTCCTGGTGACTCTCTCTCGGTCCCTGTGTCTCTCTCTCAGTCCCTGTGTCTCTCTCGGTCCTGGTGTCTCTCTTGGTCCCTGTGTCTCTCTCTCAGTCCCTGTGTCTCTCTCGGTCCCTGTGACTCGCTCAGTCCCTGTGTCTCTCACTCGGTCCCTGTGTCTCTCTCTCGGTCCCTGTGTCTCTCTCGGTCCCTGTGTCTCCATCTCGGTCCCTGTGTCTCTCTTGGTCCCTGTGACTCGCTCAGTCCCTGTGTCTCTCACTCGGTCCCTGTCTCTCTCTCTCTCTCTCGGTCCCTGTGTCTCTCTCTCTCTCTCAGTCCCTGTGTCTCTCTCTCGGTCCCTGTGTCTCTCTCGGTCCCTGTGTCTCCCTCTCACCCCTGTGTCTCTCTCGGTCCCTGCGTCTCTCTCGGTCACTGTCTCTCTCTCGGTCCCTGTGTCTCTCTCGGTCTCTGTGTCTCACTCGGTCCCTGTCTCTCTCTCGGTCCTTCTGTCTCTCCCTCGGTTCCTGTGTCTCTCTCTCGGTCCCTGTGTCTCTCTCTCGGTCCCTGTGTCTCTCTTGGTCCCAGTGTCTCTCTCTCTGTCCCTGTGTGTCCCTCGGCCCCTATCTCTCTCTCTGTCCTGGTGTCTCTCTCTCGGTCACTGTGTCTCTCTCTCGGTCCCTGTGTCTCACTCGGTCCCTGTGTCTCTCTCGGTCCCTGTATTTCTCTCTCACCCCTGTGTCTTTCTCGGTCCCTGTGTCTCTCTCTCGGTCCCTGTGTCTCTAACTCAGTCCCTGTCTCTCTCTCTCGGTCCCTGTGTCTCTCTCTTGGTCCCTGTGTCTCTCTCAGTCCCTGTGTCTCTCTCAGTCCCTGTGTCTCTCTCTCGGACCCTGTGTCTCTCACTCGGTCCCTGTCTCTCTCTCGGTCCCTGTGTCTCTCACTCGGTCCCTGTGTCTCTCTCGGTTCCAGTGTCTCTCTCTCTCGGTCCCTGTGTCTCTCTCAGTCCCTGTGTCTCCCTCTCACCCCTGTGTCTCACTCGGTCCCTGTGTCTCTCTCGGTCCTTGTGTCTCTCTCTCGATCCCTGTGTCTCTCTCTCTCAGTCCCTGTGTCTCACTCGGTCCCTGTGTCTCTCTCTCGCTCCATGTCTTTCTCTCTCAGACGATTGTGTCTCTCACTCGGTCCCTGTGTCTCTCTCGGTCCCTGTGACTCTCTCTGGGTCCCTGTGTCTCACTCAGTCCCTGTCACTCTCTCGGTCCCTGTGTCTCACTCGGTCACTGTGTCTCTCTCTGGGTCCCTGTGTCTCACTCAGTCCCTGTCACTCTCTCGGTCCCTGTGTCTCACTCGGTCCCTCTGTCTCTCTCTCTCGGACCCTGTCTCTCTCTCTCGGTCCCTGTGTCTCTCTCGGTCCCTGTGTCTCTCTCTCGGTCCCTGTGTCTCTCCCGGTCCCTGTCTCTCTCTCTCAGTCCCTGTGTCTCTCTCTCAGTCCCTGTGTCTCTCTCTCTCTCAGTCCCTGTGTCTCTCTCTCAGTCCCTGTGTCTCTCTCTCGGTCCGTGTGTCTCTCTCTCGGTCCGTGTGTCTCTCTATCGGTCCGGGTGTCTCTCTCTCAGTCCCTGTGTCTCCCGCAGTCCCTGTGTCTCTCTCTCGGTCCGTGTGCCTCTCTATCGGTCCGGGTGTCTCTCTCTCAGTCCCTGTGTCTCTCTCAGTCCCTGTGTCTCTCTCGGTCCCTGTGTCTCTCTCTCGTTCCCTGTGTCTCTCTCTCGGTCCGTGTGTCTCTCTTGGTCCCTGTGACTCGCTCAGTCCCTATGTCTCTCACTCGGTCCCTGTGTCTCTCTCTCGGTCCCTGTGTCTCTCTCTCTCGGTCCCTTTGTCTCTCTCGGTCCCTGTGTCTCTCTCTCGGTCCCTGTGTCTCTCTCGGTCCTGGTGTCTCTCTTGGTCCCTGTGTCTCTCTCTCAGTCCCTGTGTCTATCTCTCAGTCCCTGTGTCTCTCTCGGTCCCTGTGACTCGCTCAGTCCCTGTGTCTCTCACTCGGTCCCTGTCTCTCTCTCTCTCGGTCCCTGTGTCTCTCTCTCTCTCAGTCCCTGTGTCTCTCTCTCGGTCCCTGTGTCTCTCTCGGTCCCTGTGTCTCCCTCTCACCCCTGTGTCTCTCTCGGTCCCTGTGTCTCTCTCGGTCACTGTCTCTCTCTTGGTCCCTGTGTCTCTCTCGGTCTCTGTGTCTCACTCGGTCCCTGTCTCTCTCTCGGTCCTTGTGTCTCTCCCTCGGTCCCTGTGTCTCTCTCTCGGTCCCTGTGTCTCTCTCTCGGTCCCTGTGTCTCTCTTGGTCCCTGTGTCTCTCTCTCTGTCCCTGTGTGTCCCTCGGCCCCTATCTCTCTCTCTGTCCTGGTGTCTCTCTCTCGGTCACTGTTTCTCTCTCTCGGTCCCTGTGTCTCTCGTGGTCCCTGTGTCTCTCTCTCGGTCACTGTGTCTCACTCGGTCCCTGTGTCTCTCTCGGTCCCTGTATCTCTCTCTCACCCCTGTGTCTCTCTCGGTCCCTGTGTCTCTATCTCAGTCCCTGTCTCTCTCTCTCGGTCACTGTGTTTCTCTCGGTTCCTGTGTCTCACTCGGTCCCTGTGTCTCTCCCGGTCCCTGTCTCTCTCTCTCAGTCCCTGTGTCTCTCTCTCTGTCCTGGTGTCTCTCTCTCGGTCCCTATGTCTCTCTCTCGGTCCCTGTGTCTCTCTCGGTCCCTGTGTCTCTCTCTCAGTCCCTGTGTCTCTCTCTCTGTCCTGGTGTCTCTCTCTCGGTCCCTATGTCTCTCTCTCGGTCCCTGTGTCTCTCCCGGTCCCTGTCTCTCTCTCTCTCAGTCCCTGTCTCTCTTTCTCGGTCCGTATGTCTCTCTCTCGGTCCCTGTGTCTCTCTCGGTCCCTGTGTCTCTCTCGGTCCCTGTGTCTCTCTCTCTCAGTCCCTGTGTCTCTCTCTCAGTCCCTGTGTCTCTCTCGGTCCCTGTCTCTCTCTCTCGGTCCCTGTGTCTCTCTCTCGGTCCCTGTGTCTCTCTCTCGGTCACTGTGTCTCTCTCTCAGTCCCTGTGTCTCTCTCTCAGTCCCTGTGTCTCTCTCTCTCTCAGTCCCTGTGTCTCTCTCTCAGTCCCTGTGTCTCTCTCTCGGTCCGTGTGTCTCTCTCTCGGTCCGTGTGTCTCTCTATCGGTCCGGGTGTCTCTCTCTCAGTCCCTGTGTCTCTCTCAGTCCCTGTGTCTCTCTCTCAGTCCCTGTGTCTCTCTCGGTCCCTGTGTCTCTCTCTCGGTCCGTGTGTCTCCCTATTGGTCCGTGTGTCTCTCTTGGTCCCTGTGACTCGCTCAGTCCCTATGTCTCTCACTCGGTCCCTGTGTCTCTCTCTCGGTCCCTGTGTCTCTCTCTCTCGGTCCCTGTGTCTCTCTCGGTCCCTGTGTCTCTCTCTCGGTCCCTGTGTCTCTCTCGGTCCTGGTGTCTCTCTTGGTCCCTGTGTCTCTCTCTCTCTCAGTCCCTGTGTCTCTCTCTCGGTCCCTGTGTCTCTCTCGGTCCCTGTGTCTCCCTCTCACCCCTGTGTCTCTCTCGGTCCCTGTGTCTCTCTCGGTCACTGTCTCTCTCTCGGTCCCTGTGTCTCTCTCGGTCTCTGTGTCTCACTCGGTCCCTGTCTCTCTCTCAGTCTCTGTGTCTCTCTCTCGGTCCCTGTGTCTCTCTTGGTCCCTGTGTCTCTCTCTCTGTCCCTGTGTGTCCCTCGGCCCCTATCTCTCTCTCTGTCCTGGTGTCTCTCTCTCGGTCCCTGTGTCTCACTCGGTCCCTGTGTCTCTCTCGGTCACTGTATCTCTCTCTCACCCCTGTGTCTCTCTCGGTCCCTGTGTCTCTCTCTCCGTCCCTGTGTCTCTAACTCAGTCCCTGTCTCTCTCTCTCGGTCCCTGTGTCTCTCTCTTGGTCCCTGTGTCTCTCTCAGTCCCTGTGTCTCTCTCTCGGTCCCTGTGTCTCTCTCTCGGTCCGTGTGTCTCTCTATCGGTCCGTGTGTCTCTCTTGGTCCCTGTGACTCGCTCAGTCCCTATGTCTCTCACTCGGTCCCTGTGTCTCTCTCTCGGTTCAAGTGTCTCTTTCTCTCGGTCCCTGTGTCTCTCTCGGTCCCTGTGTCTCTCTCTCGGTCCCTGTGTCTCTCTCGGCCCTGGTGTCTCTCTTGGTCCCTGTGTCTGTCTCTCGGACCCTGTGTCTCTCTCGGTCCCTGTGTCTCTCACTCGGTCCCTGTGTCTCCCTCGCGGTCATTGTGTCTCTCTCGGTCCTTGTGTCTCTCTCTCGGTCCCTGTGTCTCTCTCTCTCAGTCCCTGTGTCTCTCTCTCGGTCCCTGTGTCTCTCTCGGTCGCTGTGTGTCTCTCGGTCCCTGTGTCTGTCTCGGTCCCTGTGTCTCCCTCTCACCCCTGTGACTCACTCGGTCCCTGTGTCTCTCTCGGTCCTTCTGTCTCTCTCTCGGTCCCTGTGTCTCTCTCTCTCTCAGTCCCTGTGTCTCTCTCGGTCCCTGTGTCTCTCTCTCGGACCCTGTGTCTCTCTCGGTCTCTGTGTCTCACTCAGTCCCTGTGTCTCTCTCGGTCCCTCTGTCTCTCTCTCGCTCCCTGTCTTTCTCTCTCGGACGATTGTGTCTCTCTCTCGGTCCCTGTGTCTCACTCGGTCCCTGTCTCTCTCTCTCATTTTCAGTGTCTCTCTCGGTCCCTGAGTCTCACTCGGTCACTGTGTCTCTCTCTCGGTCCCTGTGTCTCACTCTCGGTCACTGTGTCTCTCTCTCGGTCCCTGTGTCTCTCTTGGTCCCTGTGTCTCTCTCGGTCCCTGTATCTCTCTCTCACCCCTGTGTCTCTCTCGGTCCCTGTGTATCTCTCGGTCCCTGTGTCTCTCTCGGTCCCTGTTTCTCTCTCGGACCATGTCTCTCTCTCGGTCCCTGTGTCTCTCTCTCGGTCCCTGTGTCTCTCTCTCGGTCCCTGTGTCTCTCTCGGTCCCTGTGTCTATCTCTCGGTCCCTGTGTCTCTCACTCGGACCCTGTGTCTCACTCGGTCCCTGTGTCTCTCTCTTGCTCCCTGTGTCTTTCTCGGTCCCTGTGTCTCTCCCGTTCCCCGTCTCTCTCTCTCAATCCCTGTGTCTCTCTCTCGGTCCCTGTGTCTCTCTCTCGGTCCCTATCTCTCTCTCTGTCCTGGTGTCTCTCTCCCGGTCACGGTGGCTCTCTCTCGGTCCCTGTGTCTCTCTTGGTCCCTGTGTCTCTCTCTCGGTCCCTGTGTCTCTCTCTCCGTCCCTGTGGCTCTATCTCAGTCCCTGTGTCTCTCTCTCGGTGCCTGTGTCTCTCTCTCGGTCCCTGTGACTCTCTCAGTCCCTGTGTCTTTCTCGGTCCCTGTGTCTCTCTCTCGGTCCCTGTGTCTCTCTCTCGGTCCCTCTGTCTCTCACTCGGTCCCTGTGTCTCTATCTCGGTCCCTGTGTCTCTCTCGGTCGCTGTGTCTCTCTCGGTCCCTGTGTCTGTCTCGGTCACTGTGTCTCACTCGGTCCTTGTGTCTCTCTCGGTCCCTGTGTCTGTCTCGGTCCCTGTGTCTCTCTCTCGCTCCCTGTTTTTCTCTCTCGGACGATTGTGTCTCTCACTCGGTCCCTGTCTCTCACTCGGTCCCTGTCTCTCTCTCGGTCCCTGTCTCTTTCTCGGTCCCTGTGTTTCACTCGTTCCCTGTCTCTCTCTCTCAGTTTCAGTGTCTCTGTCGGTCCCTGTGTCTCTCTCTCAGTCCCTGTGTCTCACTCGGTCCCTGTCACTCACTCGGTCCGTGTGTCTCTCTCTCGGTCCCTGTGTCTCTCTCTCTCTCGGTCCCTGTCTCTCTCTCCGTCACTGAGTTTCTCTCGGTCCCTGTGTCTCACTCGGTCCCTGTGTCTCTCTCTCTCTGTCCCTTTCTCTCTCACTCGGTCCCTGTGTCTCACTCGGTCCCTGTGTCTCTCCCGGTCCCTGTCTCTCTCTCTCAGTCCCTGTGTCTCTCTCTCTGTCCTGGTGTCTCTCTCTCGGTCCCTGTGTCTCTCTCTCAGTCCCTGTGTCTCTCTCGGTCCTGGTGTCTCTCTTGGTCCCTGTGTCTCTCTCTCAGTCCCTGTGTCTCTCTCTCAGTCCCTGTGTCTCTCTCGGTCCCTGTGACTCGCTCAGTCGCTGTGTCTCTCTCTCGGTCCCTGTGTCTCTCTCTCAGTCCCTGTGTCTCGTGACTCGCTCAGTCCCTGTGACTCTCACTCGGTCCCTGTGTCTCTCTCTCGGTCCCTGTGTCTCTCTCGGTCTCGGTGTCTCACTCGGTCCCTGTCTCTCTCTCGGTCTCTGTGTCTCTCTCTCGGTCCCTGTGTCTCTCTTGGTCCCTGTGTCTCTCTCTCTGTCCCTGTGTGTCCCTCGGCCCCTATCTCTCTCTCTGTCCTGGTGTCTCTCTCTCGGTCCCTGTGTCTCACTCGGTCCCTGTGTCTCTCTCGGTCACTGTATCTCTCTCTCACCCCTGTGCCTCTCTCGGTCCCTGTGTCTCTCTCTCCGTCCCTGTGTCTCTAACTCAGTCCCTGTCTCTCTCTCTCGGTCCCTGTGTCTCTCTCTTGGTCCCTGTGTCTCTCTCTCTCGGTCCCTGTGTCTCTCTCGGTCCCTGTGTCTCTCTCGGTCCCTGTGTCTCTCTCTCAGTCCCTGTGTCTCTCTCGGTCCTGGTGTCTCTCTTGGTCCCTGTGTCTCTCTCTCAGTCCCTGTGTCTCTCTCTCAGTCCCTGTGTCTCTCTCGGTCCCTGTGACTCGCTCAGTCGCTGTGTCTCTCTCTCGGTCCCTGTGTCTCTCTCTCAGTCCCTGTGTCTCTCTCGGCCCCTGTGACTCGCTCAGTCCCTGTGTCTCTCACTCGGTCCCTGTGTCTCTCTCTCGGTCCCTGTGTCTCTCTCGGTCTCTGTGTCTCACTCGGTCCCTGTCTCTCTCTCGGTCTCTGTGTCTCTCTCTCGGTCCCTGTGTCTCTCTTGGTCCCTGTGTCTCTCTCTCTGTCCTTGTGTGTCCCTCGGCCCCTATCTCTCTCTCTGTCCTGGTGTCTCTCTCTCGGTCACTGTGTCTCTCTCTCGGTCCCTGTGTCTCACTCGGTCCCTGTGTCTCTCTCGGTCACTGTATCTCTCTCTCACCCCTGTGCCTCTCTCGGTCCCTGTGTCTCTCTCTCCGTCCCTGTGTCTCTAACTCAGTCCCTGTCTCTCTCTCTCGGTCCCTGTGTCTCTCTCTTGGTCCCTGTGTCTCTCTCAGTCCCTGTGTCTCTCTCGGTCCCTGTGTCTCTCTCTCGGTCCGTTTGTCTCTCTATCGGTCCGTGTGTCTCTCTTGGTCCCTGTGACTCGCTCAGTCCCTATGTCTCTCACTCGGTCCCTGTGTCTCTCTCTCGGTCCCTGTGTCTCTCTCTCTCGATCCCTGTGTCTCTCTCTCGGTCCCTGTGTCTCTCTCGGCCCTGGTGTCTCTCTTGGTCCCTGTGTCTGTCTCTCGGACCCTGTGTCTCTCTCGGTCCCTGTGTCTCTCACTCGGTCCCTGTGTCTCCCTCGCGGTCATTGTGTCTCTCTCGGTCCTTGTGTCTCTCTCTCGGTCCCTGTGTCTCTCTCTCTCAGTCCCTGTGTCTCTCTCTCGGTCCCTGTGTCTCTCTCGGTCGCTGTGTGTCTCTCGGTCCCTGTGTCTGTCTCGGTCCCTGTGTCTCCCTCTCACCCCTGTGTCTCACTCGGTCCCTGTGTCTCTCTCGGTCCTTCTGTCTCTCTCTCGGTCCCTGTGTCTCTCTCGGTCGCTGTGTGTCTCTCGGTCCCTTTGTCTGTCTCGGTCCCTGTGTCTCCCTCTCACCCCTGTGTCTCACTCGGTCCCTGTGTCTCTCTCGGTCCTTCTGTCTCTCTCTCGGTCCCTGTGTCTCTCTCTCTCTCAGTCCCTGTGTCTCTCTCGGTCCCTGTGTCTCTCTCTCGGACCCTGTGTCTCTCTCGGTCTCTGTGTCTCACTCAGTCCCTGTGTCTCTCTCGGTCCCTCTGTCTCTCTCTCGCTCCCTGTCTTTCTCTCTCGGACGATTGTGTCTCTCTCTCGGTCCCTGTGTCTCATTCGGTCCCTGTCTCTCTCTCTCATTTTCAGTGTCTCTCTCGGTCCCTGTGTCTCTCTCTCGGTCCCTGTGACTCTCTCGGTCCCTGTGTCTCTCTCTAGGTCCTTGTGTCTTTCTCGGTCCCTGTGTCTCTCTCTGGGTCCCTGTGTCTCACTCGATCCCTGTCACTCTCTCGGTCCCTGAGTCTCACTCGGTCACTGTGTCTCTCTCTCGGTCCCTGTGTCTCACTCTCGGTCACTGTGTCTCTCTCTCGGTCCCTGTGTCTCTCTTGGTCCCTGTGTCTCTCTCGGTCCCTGTATCTCTCTCTCACCCCTGTGTCTCTCTCGGTCCCTGTGTCTCTCTCGGTCCCTATGTCTCTCTCGGTCCCTGTTTCTCTCTCGGACCCTGTCTCTCTCTCGGTCCCTGTGTCTCTCTCTCGGTCCCTGTGTCTCTCTCTCGGTCCCTGTGTCTCTCTCGGTCCCTGTGTCTATCTCTCGGTCCCTGTGTCTCTCACTCGGACCCTGTGTCTCACTCGGTCCCTGTGTCTCTCTCTTGCTCCCTGTGTCTTTCTCGGTTCCTGTGTCTCTCCCGTTCCCCGTCTCTCTCTCTCAATCCCTGTGTCTCTCTCTCTGTCCTGGTGTCTCTCTCCCGGTCACTGTGGCTCTCTCTCGGTCCCTGTGTCTCTCTTGGTCCCTGTGTCTCTCTCTCTGTCCCTCTGTTTCCCTCGGCCCCTATCTCTCTCTCTGTCCTGGTTGTCTCTCTCTCGGTCACTGTGTCTCTCTCTCGGTCCCTGTGTCTCTCTTGGTCCCTGTGTCTCTCTCTCGGTCCCTGTGTCTCTCTCTCCGTCCCTGTGGCTCTATCTCAGTCCCTGTGTCTCTCTCTCGGTGCCTGTGTCTCTCTCTCGGTCCCTGTGACTCTCTCTCGGTCCCTCTGTCTCTCACTCGGTCCCTGTGTCTCTATCTCGGTCCCTGTGTCTCTCTCGGCCGCTGTGTCTCTCTCGGTCCCTGTGTCTGTCTCGGTCACTGTGTCTCACTCGGTCCTTGTGTCTCTCTCGGTCCCTGTGTCTGTCTCGGTCCCTGTGTCTCTCTCTCGCTCCCTGTTTTTCTCTCTCGGACGATTGTGTCTCTCACTCGGTCCCTGTCTCTCACTCGGTCCCTGTCTCTCTCTCGGTCCCTGTCTCTTTCTCGGTCCCTGTGTTTCACTCGTTCCCTGTCTCTCTCTCTCAGTTTCAGTGTCTCTGTCGGTCCCTGTGTCTCTCTCTCGGTCCCTGTGTCTCACTCGGTCCCTGTCACTCACTCGGTCCGTGTGTCTCTCTCTCGGTCCCTGTGTCTCTCTCTCTCTCGGTCCCTGTTTCTCTCTCCGTCACTGAGTTTCTCTCGGTCCCTGTGTCTCACTCGGTCCCTGTGTCTCTCTCTCTGTCCCTTTCTCTCTCACTCGGTCCCTGTGTCTCACTCGGTCCCTGTGTCTCTCCCGGTCCCTGTCTCTCTCTCTCAGTCCCTGTGTCTCTCTCTCTGTCCTGGTGTCTCTCTCTCGGTCCCTGTGTCTCTCTCTCAGTCCCTGTGTCTCTCTCGGTCCTGGTGTCTCTCTTGGTCCCTGTGTCTCTCTCTCAGTCCCTGTGTCTCTCTCTCAGTCCCTGTGTCTCTCTCGGTCCCTGTGACTCGCTCAGTCGCTGTGACTCTCTCTCGGTCCCTGTGTCTCTCTCTCAGTCCCTGTGTCTCTCTCGGCCCCTGTGACTCGCTCAGTCCCTGTGTCTCTCACTCGGTCCCTGTGTCTCTCTCTCGGTCCCTGTGTCTCTCTCGGTCCCTGTGTCTCTATCTCGGTCCCTGTGTCTCTCTCGGTCCCTGTGACTCGCTCAGTCCCTGTGTCTCTCACTTGGTCCCTGTCTCTCTCTCTCTCTCGGTCCCTGTGTCTCTCTCTCTCTCAGTCCCTGTGTCTCTCTCTCGGTCCCTGTGTCTCTCTCGGTCCCTGTGTCTCCCTCTCACCCCTGTGTCTCTCTCGGTCTCTGTGACTCTCTCGGTCACTGTCTCTCTCTCGGTCCCTGTGTCTCTCTCGGTCTCTGTGTCTCACTCGGTCCCTGTCTCTCTCTCGGTCCTTCTGTCTCTCCCTCGGTCCCTGTGTCTCTCTCTCGGTCCCTGTGTCTCTCTCTCGGTCCCTGTGTCTCTCTTGGTCCCTGTGTCTCTCTCGGTCACTGTATCTCTCTCTCGGTCCCTGTGTCTCACTCGGTCCCTGTGTCTCTCTCGGTCACTGTATCTCTCTCTCGGTCCCTGTGTCTCTCTCTCGGTCCCTGTGTCTCTCTCTCGGTCACTGTGTCTCTCTCTCAGTCCCTGTGTCTCTCTCTCAGTCCCTGTGTCTCTCTCTCTCTCTCAGTCCCTGTGTCTCTCTCTCAGTCCCTGTGTCTCTCTCTCGGTCCGTGTGTCTCTCTCTCGGTCCGTGTGTCTCTCTATCGGTCCGGGTGTCTCTCTCTCAGTCCCTGTGTCTCTCTCAGTCCCTGTGTCTCTCTCTCAGTCCCTGTGTCTCTCTCGGTCCCTGTGTCTCTCTCTCGGTCCGTGTGTCTCTCTATTGGTCCGTGTGTCTCTCTTGGTCCTGTGACTCGCTCAGTCCCTATGTCTCTCACTCGGTCCCTGTGTCTCTCTCTCGGTCCCCTGTGTCTCTCTCTCGGTCCCTGTGTCTCTCTCGGTCCCTGTGTCTCTCTCTCGGTCCCTGTGTCTCTCTCGGTCCTGGTGTCTCTCTTGGTCCCTGTGTCTCTCTCTCTCTCAGTCCCTGTGTCTCTCTCTCGGTCCCTGTGTCTCTCTCGGTCCCTGTGTCTCCCTCTCACCCCTGTGGTCTCTCTCGGTCCCTGTGTCTCTCTCGGTCACTGTCTCTCTCTCGGTCCCTGTGTCTCTCTCGGTCTCTGTGTCTCACTCGGTCCCTGTCTCTCTCTCAGTCTCTGTGTCTCTCTCTCGGTCCCTGTGTCTCTCTTGGTCCCTGTGTCTCTCTCTCTGTCCCTGTGTGTCCCTCGGCCCCTATCTCTCTCTCTGTCCTGGTGTCTCTCTCTCGGTCACTGTGTCTCTCTCTCGGTCCCTGTGTCTCACTCGGTCCCTGTGTCTCTCTCGGTCACTTTAACTCTCTCTCACCCCTGTGTCTCTCTCGGTCCCTGTGTCTCTCTCTCCGTCCCTGTGTCTCTAACTCAGTCCCTGTCTCTCTCTCTCGGTCCCTGTGTCTCTCTCGGTCCTTCTGTCTCTCTCTCGGTCCCTGTGTCTCTCTCTCTCTCAGTCCCTGTGTCTCTCTCGGTCCCTGTGTCTCTCTCTCGGACCCTGTGTCTCTCTCGGTCCTCTGTGTCTCACTCAGTCCCTGTGTCTCTCTCGGTCCCTCTGTCTCTCTCTCGCTCCCTGTCTTTCTCTCTCGGACGATTGTGTCTCTCTCTCGGTCCCTGTGTCTCACTCGGTCCCTGTCTCTCTCTCTCTCATTTTCAGTGTCTCTCTCGGTCCCTGTGTCTCTCTCTCGGTCCCTGTGACTCTTTCGGGTCCCTGTGTCTCTCTCTAGGTCCTTGTGTCTTTCTCGGTCCCTGTGTCTCTCTCTGGGTCCCTGTGTCTCACTCGATCCCTGTCACTCTCTCGGTCCCTGAGTCTCACTCGGTCACTGTGTCTCTCTCTCGGTCCCTGTGTCTCACTCTCGGTCACTGTGTCTCTCTCTCGGTCCCTGTGTCTCTCTTGGTCCCTGTGTCTCTCTCGGTCCCTGTATCTCTCTCTCACCCCTGTGTCTCTCTCGGTCCCTGTGTCTCTCTCGGTCCCTATGTCTCTCTCGGCTCCCTGTTTCTCTCTCGGACCCTGTCTCTCTCTCGGTCCCTGTGTCTCTCTCTCGGTCCCTGTGTCTCTCTCTCGGTCCCTGTGTCTCTCTCGGTCCCTGTGTCTATCTCTCGGTCCCTGTGTCTCTCACTCGGACCCTGTGTCTCACTCGGTCCCTGTGTCTCTCTCTTGCTCCCTGTGTCTTTCTCGGTTCCTGTGTCTCTCCCGTTCCCCGTCTCTCTCTCTCAATCCCTGTGTCTCTCTCTCTGTCCTGGTGTCTCTCTCCCGGTCACTGTGGCTCTCTCTCGGTCCCTGTGTCTCTCTTGGTCCCTGTGTCTCTCTCTCTGTCCCTGTGTTTCCCTCGGCCCCTATCTCTCTCTCTGTCCTGGTTGTCTCTCTCTCGGTCACTGTGTCTCTCTCTCGGTCCCTGTGTCTCTCTCTCCGTCCCTGTGGCTCTATCTCAGTCCCTGTGTCTCTCTCTCGGTGCCTGTGTCTCTCTCTCGGTCCCTGTGACTCTCTCTCGGTCCCTCTGTCTCTCACTCGGTCCCTGTGTCTCTATCTCGGTCCCTGTGTCTCTCTCGGCCGCTGTGTCTCTCTCGGTCCCTGTGTCTGTCTCGGTCACTGTGTCTCACTCGGTCCTTGTGTCTCTCTCGGTCCCTGTGTCTGTCTCGGTCCCTGTGTCTCTCTCTCGCTCCCTGTTTTTCTCTCTCGGACGATTGTGTCTCTCACTCGGTCCCTGTCTCTCACTCGGTCCCTGTCTCTCTCTCGGTCCCTGTCTCTTTCTCGGTCCCTGTGTTTCACTCGTTCCCTGTCTCTCTCTCTCTCAGTTTCAGTGTCTCTGTCGGTCCCTGTGTCTCTCTCTCGGTCCCTGTGTCTCACTCGGTCCCTGTCACTCACTCGGTCCGTGTGTCTCTCTCTCGGTCCCTGTGTCTCTCTCTCTCTCGGTCCCTGTTTCTCTCTCCGTCACTGAGTTTCTCTCGGTCCCTGTGTCTCACTCGGTCCCTGTGTCTCTCTCTCTGTCCCTTTCTCTCTCACTCGGTCCCTGTGTCTCACTCGGTCCCTGTGTCTCTCCCGGTCCCTGTCTCTCTCTCTCAGTCCCTGTGTCTCTCTCTCTGTCCTGGTGTCTCTCTCTCGGTCCCTGTGTCTCTCTCTCAGTCCCTGTGTCTCTCTCGGTCCTGGTGTCTCTCTTGGTCCCTGTGTCTCTCTCTCAGTCCCTGTGTCTCTCTCTCAGTCCCTGTGTCTCTCTCGGTCCCTGTGACTCGCTCAGTCGCTGTGTCTCTCTCTCGGTCCCTGTGTCTCTCTCTCAGTCCCTGTGTCTCTCTCGGCCCCTGTGACTCGCTCAGTCCCTGTGTCTCTCACTCGGTCCCTGTGTCTCTCTCTCGATCCCTGTGTCTCTCTCGGTCCCTGTGTCTCTATCTCGGTCCCTGTGTCTCTCTCGGTCCCTGTGACTCGCTCAGTCCCTGTGTCTCTCACTTGGTCCCTGTCTCTCTCTCTCTCTCGGTCCCTGTGTCTCTCTCTCTCTCAGTCCCTGTGTCTCTCTCTCGGTCCCTGTGTCTCTCTCGGTCCCTGTGTCTCCCTCTCACCCCTGTGTCTCTCTCGGTCTCTGTGACTCTTTCGGTCACTGTCTCTCTCTCGGTCCCTGTGTCTCACTCGGTCCCTGTCTCTCTCTCGGTCCTTCTGTCTCTCCCTCGGTCCCTGTGTCTCTCTCTCGGTCCCTGTGTCTCTCTCTCGGTCCCTGTGTCTCTCTTGGTCCCTGTGTCTCTCTCGGTCACTGTATCTCTCTCTCGGTCCCTGTGTCTCACTCGGTCCCTGTGTCTCTCTCGGTCACTGTATCTCTCTCTCGGTCCCTGTGTCTCTCTCTCGGTCCCTGTGTCTCTCTCTCGGTCACTGTGTCTCTCTCTCAGTCCCTGTGTCTCTCTCTCAGTCCCTGTGTCTCTCTCTCTCTCAGTCCCTGTGTCTCTCTCTCAGTCCCTGTGTCTCTCTCTCGGTCCGTGTGTCTCTCTCTCGGTCCGTGTGTCTCTCTATCGGTCCGGGTGTCTCTCTCTCAGTCCCTGTGTCTCTCTCAGTCCCTGTGTCTCTCTCTCAGTCCCTGTGTCTCTCTCGGTCCCTGTGTCTCTCTCTCGGTCCGTGTGTCTCTCTATTGGTCCGTGTGTCTCTCTTGGTCCTGTGACTCGCTCAGTCCCTATGTCTCTCACTCGGTCCCTGTGTCTCTCTCTCGGTCCCTGTGTCTCTCTCTCGGTCCCTGTGTCTCTCTCGGTCCCTGTGTCTCTCTCTCAGTCCCTGTGTCTCTCTCGGTCCTGGTGTCTCTCTTGGTCCCTGTGTCTCTCTCTCTCTCACTCCCTGTGTCTCTCTCTCGGTCCCTGTGTCTCTCTCGGTCCCTGTGTCTCCCTCTCACCCCTGTGTCTCTCTCGGTCCCTGTGTCTCTCTCGGTCACTGTCTCTCTCTCGGTCCCTGTGTCTCTCTCGGTCTCTGTGTCTCACTCGGTCCCTGTCTCTCTCTCAGTCTCTGTGTCTCTCTCTCGGTCCCTGTGTCTCTCTTGGTCCCTGTGTCTCTCTCTCTGTCCCTGTGTGTCCCTCGGCCCCTATCTCTCTCTCTGTCCTGGTGTCTCTCTCTCGGTCACTGTGTCTCTCTCTCGGTCCCTGTGCCTCACTCGGTCCCTGTGTCTCTCTCGGTCACTTTAACTCTCTCTCACCCCTGTGTCTCTCTCGGTCCCTGTGTCTCTCTCTCCGTCCCTGTGTCTCTAACTCAGTCCCTGTCTCTCTCTCTCGGTCCCTGTGTCTCTCTCTTGGTCCCTGTGTCTCTCTCAGTCCCTGTGTCTCTCTCGGTCCCTGTGTCTCTCTCTCGGTCCGTGTGTCTCTCTATCGGTCCGTGTGTCTCTCTTGGTCCCTGTGACTCGCTCAGTCCCTATGTCTCTCACTCGGTCCCTGTGTCTCTCTCTCGGTTCCAGTGTCTCTTTCTCTCGGTCCCTGTGTCTCTCTCGGTCCCTGTGTCTCTCTCTCGGTCCCTGTGTCTCTCTCGGCCCTGGTGTCTCTCTTGGTCCCTGTGTCTGTCTCTCGGACCCTGTGTCTCTCTCGGTCCCTGTGTCTCTCACTCGGTCCCTGTGTCTCCCTCGCGGTCATTGTGTCTCTCTCGGTCCTTGTGTCTCTCTCTCGGTCCCTGTGTCTCTCTCTCTCAGTCCCTGTGTCTCTCTCTCGGTCCCTGTGTCTCTCTCGGTCGCTGTGTGTCTCTCGGTCCCTGTGTCTGTCTCGGTCCCTGTGTCTCCCTCTCACCCCTGTGTCTCACTCGGTCCCTGTGTCTCTCTCGGTCCTTCTGTCTCTCTCTCGGTCCCTGTGTCTCTCTCTCTCTCAGTCCCTGTG
Organism: Prionace glauca; assembly: GCA_037974335.1. Taxonomy (NCBI): domain Eukaryota; kingdom Metazoa; phylum Chordata; class Chondrichthyes; order Carcharhiniformes; family Carcharhinidae; genus Prionace; species Prionace glauca. The sequence continues at coordinate 122,283 of JBBMRE010000184.1, forward strand.
TCTCTCTCGGTCCCTGTGTCTCTCTCTCGGACCCTGTGTCTCTCTCGGTCTCTGTGTCTCACTCAGTCCCTGTGTCTCTCTCGGTCCCTCTGTCTCTCTCTCGCTCCCTGTCTTTCTCTCTCGGACGATTGTGTCTCTCTCTCGGTCCCTGTGTCTCACTCGGTCCCTGTCTCTCTCTTTCATTTTCAGTGTCTCTCTCGGTCCCTGAGTCTCACTCGGTCACTGTGTCTCTCTCTCGGTCCCTGTGTCTCACTCTCGGTCACTGTGTCTCTCTCTCGGTCCCTGTGTCTCTCTTGGTCCCTGTGTCTCTCTCGGTCCCTGTATCCCTCTCTCACCCCTGTGTCTCTCTCGGTCCCTGTGTATCTCTCGGTCCCTGTGTCTCTCTCGGTCCCTGTTTCTCTCTCGGACCCTGTCTCTCTCTCGGTCCCTGTGTCTCTCTCTCGGTCCCTGTGTCTCTCTCTCGGTCCCTGTGTCTCTCTCGGTCCCTGTGTCTATCTCTCGGTCCCTGTGTCTCTCACTCGGACCCTGTGTCTCACTCGGTCCCTGTGTCTCTCTCTTGCTCCCTGTGTCTTTCTCGGTCCCTGTGTCTCTCCCGTTCCCCGTCTCTCTCTCTCAATCCCTGTGTCTCTCTCTCGGTCCCTGTGTCTCTCTCTCGGTCCCTATCTCTCTCTCTGTCCTGGTGTCTCTCTCGGTCCCTGTGTCTCTCTTGGTCCCTGTGTCTCTCTCTCTGTCCCTGTGTTTCCCTCGGCCCCTATCTCTCTCTCTGTCCTGGTTGTCTCTCTCTCGGTCACTGTGTCTCTCTCTCGGTCCCTGTGTCTCTCTTGGTCCCTGTGTCTCTCTCTCGGTCCCTGTGTCTCTCTCTCCGTCCCTGTGGCTCTATCTCAGTCCCTGTGTCTCTCTCTCGGTGCCTGTGTCTCTCTCTCGGTCCCTGTGACTCTCTCAGTCCCTGTGTCTTTCTCGGTCCCTGTGTCTCTCTCTCGGTCCCTGTGTCTCTCTCTCGGTCCCTCTGTCTCTCACTCGGTCCCTGTGTCTCTATCTCGGTCCCTGTGTCTCTCTCGGTCGCTGTGTCTCTCTCGGTCCCTGTGTCTGTCTCGGTCACTGTGTATCACTCGGTCCTTGTGTCTCTCTCGGTCCCTGTGTCTGTCTCGGTCCCTGTGTCTCTCTCTCGCTCCCTGTTTTTCTCTCTCGGACGATTGTGTCTCTCACTCGGTCCCTGTCTCTCACTCGGTCCCTGTCTCTCTCTCGGTCCCTGTCTCTTTCTCGGTCCCTGTGTTTCACTCGTTCCCTGTCTCTCTCTCTCAGTTTCAGTGTCTCTGTCGGTCCCTGTGTCTCTCTCTCAGTCCCTGTGTCTCACTCGGTCCCTGTCACTCACTCGGTCCGTGTGTCTCTCTCTCGGTCCCTGTGTCTCTCTCTCTCTCGGTCCCTGTCTCTCTCTCCGTCACTGAGTTTCTCTCGGTCCCTGTGTCTCACTCGGTCCCTGTGTCTCTCTCTCTCTGTCCCTTTCTCTCTCACTCGGTCCCTGTGTCTCACTCGGTCCCTGTGTCTCTTCCGGTCCCTGTCTCTCTCTCTCAGTCCCTGTGTCTCTCTCTCTGTCCTGGTGTCTCTCTCTCGGTCCCTGTGTCTCTCTCTCAGTCCCTGTGTCTCTCTCGGTCCTGGTGTCTCTCTTGGTCCCTGTGTCTCTCTCTCAGTCCCTGTGTCTCTCTCTCAGTCCCTGTGTCTCTCTCGGTCCCTGTGACTCGCTCAGTCGCTGTGTCTCTCTCTCGGTCCCTGTGTCTCTCTCTCAGTCCCTGTGTCTCTCTCGGCCCCTGTGACTCGCTCAGTCCCTGTGACTCTCACTCGGTCCCTGTGTCTCTCTCTCGGTCCCTGTGTCTCTCTCGGTCTCGGTGTCTCACTCGGTCCCTGTCTCTCTCTCGGTCTCTGTGTCTCTCTCTCGGTCCCTGTGTCTCTCTTGGTCCCTGTGTCTCTCTCTCTGTCCCTGTGTGTCCCTCGGCCCCTATCTCTCTCTCTGTCCTGGTGTCTCTCTCTCAGTCACTGTGTCTCTCTCTCGGTCCCTGTGTCTCACTCGGTCCCTGTGTCTCTCTCGGTCACTGTATCTCTCTCTCACCCCTGTGCCTGTCTCGGTCCCTGTGTCTCTCTCTCCGTCCCTGTGTCTCTAACTCAGTCCCTGTCTCTCTCTCTCGGTCCCTGTGTCTCTCTCTTGGTCCCTGTGTCTCTCTCTCTCGGTCCCTGTGTCTCTCTCGGTCCCTGTGTCTCTCTCGGTCCCTGTGTCTCTCTCTCAGTCCCTGTGTCTCTCTCGGTCCTGGTGTCTCTCTTGGTCCCTGTGTCTCTCTCTCAGTCCCTGTGTCTCTCTCTCAGTCCCTGTGTCTCTCTCGGTCCCTGTGACTCGCTCAGTCGCTGTGTCTCTCTCTCGGTCCCTGTGTCTCTCTCTCAGTCCCTGTGTCTCTCTCGGCCCCTGTGACTCGCTCAGTCCCTGTGTCTCTCACTCGGTCCCTGTGTCTCTCTCTCGGTCCCTGTGTCTCTCTCGGTCTCTGTGTCTCACTCGGTCCCTGTCTCTCTCTCGGTCTCTGTGTCTCTCTCTCGGTCCCTGTGTCTCTCTTGGTCCCTGTGTCTCTCTCTCTGTCCCTGTGTGTCCCTCGGCCCCTATCTCTCTCTCTGTCCTGGTGTCTCTCTCTCGGTCACTGTGTCTCTCTCTCGGTCCCTGTGTCTCACTCGGTCCCTGTGTCTCTCTCGGTCACTGTATCTCTCTCTCACCCCTGTGCCTCTCTCGGTCCCTGTGTCTCTCTCTCCGTCCCTGTGTCTCTAACTCAGTCCCTGTCTCTCTCTCTCGGTCACTGTGTCTCTCTCTCGGTCCCTGTGTCTCACTCTCGGTCACTGTGTCTCTCTCTCGGTCCCTGTGTCTCTCTTGGTCCCTGTGTCTCTCTCGGTCCCTGTATCCCTCTCTCACCCCTGTGTCTCTCTCGGTCCCTGTGTATCTCTCGGTCCCTGTGTCTCTCTCGGTCCCTGTTTCTCTCTCGGACCCTGTCTCTCTCTCGGTCCCTGTGTCTCTCTCTCGGTCCCTGTGTCTCTCTCTCGGTCCCTGTGTCTCTCTCGGTCCCTGTGTGTATCTCTCGGTCCCTGTGTCTCTCACTCGGACCCTGTGTCTCACTCGGTCCCTGTGTCTCTCTCTTGCTCCCTGTGTCTTTCTCGGTCCCTGTGTCTCTCCCGTTCCCCGTCTCTCTCTCTCAATCCCTGTGTCTCTCTCTCGGTCCCTGTGTCTCTCTCTCGGTCCCTGTGTCTCTCTCTCGGTCCCTGTGTCGCTCTCGGTCCCTATCTCTCTCTCTGTCCTGGTGTCTCTCTCCCGGTCACTGTGGCTCTCTCTCGGTCCCTGTGTCTCTCTTGGTCCCTGTGTCTCTCTCTCTGTCCCTGTGTTTCCCTCGGCCCCTATCTCTCTCTCTGTCCTGGTTGTCTCTCTCTCGGTCACTGTGTCTCTCTCTCGGTCCCTGTGTCTCTCTTGGTCCCTGTGTCTCTCTCTCGGTCCCTGTGTCTCTCTCTCCGTCCCTGTGGCTCTATCTCAGTCCCTGTGTCTCTCTCTCGGTGCCTGTGTCTCTCTCTCGGTCCCTGTGACTCTCTCAGTCCCTGTGTCTTTCTCGGTCCCTGTGTCTCTCTCTCGGTGCCTGTGTCTCTCTCTCGGTCCCTCTGTCTCTCACTCGGTCCCTGTGTCTCTATCTCGGTCCCTGTGTCTCTCTCGGTCGCTGTGTCTCTCTCGGTCCCTGTGTCTGTCTCGGTCACTGTGTATCACTCGGTCCTTGTGTCTCTCTCGGTCCCTGTGTCTGTCTCGGTCCCTGTGTCTCTCTCTCGCTCCCTGTTTTTCTCTCTCGGACGATTGTGTCTCTCACTCGGTCCCTGTCTCTCACTCGGTCCCTGTCTCTCTCTCGGTCCCTGTCTCTTTCTCGGTCCCTGTGTTTCACTCGTTCCCTGTCTCTCTCTCTCAGTTTCAGTGTCTCTGTCGGTCCCTGTGTCTCTCTCTCAGTCCCTGTGTCTCACTCGGTCCCTGTCACTCACTCGGTCCGTGTGTCTCTCTCTCGGTCCCTGTGTCTCTCTCTCTCTCGGTCCCTGTCTCTCTCTCCGTCACTGAGTTTCTCTCGGTCCCTGTGTCTCACTCGGTCCCTGTGTCTCTCTCTCTCTGTCCCTTTCTCTCTCACTCGGTCCCTGTGTCTCACTCGGTCCCTGTGTCTCTTCCGGTCCCTGTCTCTCTCTCTCAGTCCCTGTGTCTCTCTCTCTGTCCTGGTGTCTCTCTCTCGGTCCCTGTGTCTCTCTCTCAGTCCCTGTGTCTCTCTCGGTCCTGGTGTCTCTCTTGGTCCCTGTGTCTCTCTCTCAGTCCCTGTGTCTCTCTCTCAGTCCCTGTGTCTCTCTCGGTCCCTGTGACTCGCTCAGTCGCTGTGTCTCTCTCTCGGTCCCTGTGTCTCTCTCTCAGTCCCTGTGTCTCTCTCGGCCCCTGTGACTCGCTCAGTCCCTGTGACTCTCACTCGGTCCCTGTGTCTCTCTCTCGGTCCCTGTGTCTCTCTCGGTCTCGGTGTCTCACTCGGTCCCTGTCTCTCTCTCGGTCTCTGTGTCTCTCTCTCGGTCCCTGTGTCTCTCTTGGTCCCTGTGTCTCTCTCTCTGTCCCTGTGTGTCCCTCGGCCCCTATCTCTCTCTCTGTCCTGGTGTCTCTCTCTCAGTCACTGTGTCTCTCTCTCGGTCCCTGTGTCTCACTCGGTCCCTGTGTCTCTCTCGGTCACTGTATCTCTCTCTCACCCCTGTGCCTGTCTCGGTCCCTGTGTCTCTCTCTCCGTCCCTGTGTCTCTAACTCAGTCCCTGTCTCTCTCTCTCGGTCCCTGTGTCTCTCTCTTGGTCCCTGTGTCTCTCTCTCTCGGTCCCTGTGTCTCTCTCGGTCCCTGTGTCTCTCTCGGTCCCTGTGTCTCTCTCTCAGTCCCTGTGTCTCTCTCGGTCCTGGTGTCTCTCTTGGTCCCTGTGTCTCTCTCTCAGTCCCTGTGTCTCTCTCTCAGTCCCTGTGTCTCTCTCGGTCCCTGTGACTCGCTCAGTCGCTGTGTCTCTCTCTCGGTCCCTGTGTCTCTCTCTCAGTCCCTGTGTCTCTCTCGGCCCCTGTGACTCGCTCAGTCCCTGTGTCTCTCACTCGGTCCCTGTGTCTCTCTCTCGGTCCCTGTGTCTCTCTCGGTCTCTGTGTCTCACTCGGTCCCTGTCTCTCTCTCGGTCTCTGTGTCTCTCTCTCGGTCCCTGTGTCTCTCTTGGTCCCTGTGTCTCTCTCTCTGTCCCTGTGTGTCCCTCGGCCCCTATCTCTCTCTCTGTCCTGGTGTCTCTCTCTCGGTCACTGTGTCTCTCTCTCGGTCCCTGTGTCTCACTCGGTCCCTGTGTCTCTCTCGGTCACTGTATCTCTCTCTCACCCCTGTGCCTCTCTCGGTCCCTGTGTCTCTCTCTCCGTCCCTGTGTCTCTAACTCAGTCCCTGTCTCTCTCTCTCGGTCCCTGTGTCTCTCTCTTGGTCCCTGTGTCTCTCTCAGTCCCTGTGTCTCTCTCGGTCCCTGTGTCTCTCTCTCGGTCCGTTTGTCTCTCTATCGGTCCGTGTGTCTCTCTTGGTCCCTGTGACTCGCTCAGTCCCTATGTCTCTCACTCGGTCCCTGTGTCTCTCTCTCGGTCCCTGTGTCTCTCTCTCTCGATCCCTGTGTCTCTCTCGGTCCCTGTGTCTCTCTCTCGGTCCCTGTGTCTCTCTCGGCCCTGGTGTCTCTCTTGGTCCCTGTGTCTGTCTCTCGGACCCTGTGTCTCTCTCGGTCCCTGTGTCTCTCACTCGGTCCCTGTGTCTCCCTCGCGGTCATTGTGTCTCTCTCGGTCCTTGTGTCTCTCTCTCGGTCCCTGTGTCTCTCTCTCTCAGTCCCTGTGTCTCTCTCTCGGTCCCTGTGTCTCTCTCGGTCGCTGTGTGTCTCTCGGTCCCTGTGTCTGTCTCGGTCCCTGTGTCTCCCTCTCACCCCTGTGTCTCACTCGGTCCCTGTGTCTCTCTCGGTCCTTCTGTCTCTCTCTCGGTCCCTGTGTCTCTCTCTCTCTCAGTCCCTGTGTCTCTCTCGGTCCCTGTGTCTCTCTCTCGGACCCTGTGTCTCTCTCGGTCTCTGTGTCTCACTCAGTCCCTGTGTCTCTCTCGGTCCCTCTGTCTCTCTCTCGCTCCCTGTCTTTCTCTCTCGGACGATTGTGTCTCTCTCTCGGTCCCTGTGTCTCACTCGGTCCCTGTCTCTCTCTCTCATTTTCAGTGTCTCTCTCGGTCCCTGTGTCTCTCTCTCGGTCCCTGTGACTCTCTCGGTCCCTGTGTCTCTCTCTAGGTCCTTGTGTCTTTCTCGGTCCCTGTGTCTCTCTCTGGGTCCCTGTGTCTCACTCGATCCCTGTCACTCTCTCGGTCCCTGAGTCTCACTCGGTCACTGTGTCTCTCTCTCGGTCCCTGTGTCTCACTCTCGGTCACTGTGTCTCTCTCTCGGTCCCTGTGTCTCTCTTGGTCCCTGTGTCTCTCTCGGTCCCTGTATCTCTCTCTCACCCCTGTGTCTCTCTCGGTCCCTGTGTCTCTCTCGGTCCCTATGTCTCTCTCGGACCCTGTCTCTCTCTCGGTCCCTGTGTCTCTCTCTCGGTCCCTGTGTCTCTCTCTCGGTCCCTGTGTCTCTCTCGGTCCCTGTGTCTATCTCTCGGTCCCTGTGTCTCTCACTCGGACCCTGTGTCTCACTCGGTCCCTGTGTCTCTCTCTTGCTCCCTGTGTCTTTCTCGGTTCCTGGGTCTCTCCCGTTCCCCGTCTCTCTCTCTCAATCCCTGTGTCTCTCTCTCTGTCCTGGTGTCTCTCTCCCGGTCACTGTGGCTCTCTCTCGGTCCCTGTGTCTCTCTTGGTCCCTGTGTCTCTCTCTCTGTCCCTGTGTTTCCCTCGGCCCCTATCTCTCTCTCTGTCCTGGTTGTCTCTCTCTCGGTCACTGTGTCTCTCTCTCGGTCCCTGTGTCTCTCTTGGTCCCTGTGTCTCTCTCTCGGTCCCTGTGTCTCTCTCTCCGTCCCTGTGGCTCTATCTCAGTCCCTGTGTCTCTCTCTCGGTGCCTGTGTCTCTCTCTCGGTCCCTGTGACTCTCTCAGTCCCTGTGTCTTTCTCGGTCCCTGTGTCTCTCTCTCGGTCCCTGTGTCTCTCTCTCGGTCCCTCTGTCTCTCACTCGGTCCCTGTGTCTCTATCTCGGTCCCTGTGTCTCTCTCGGCCGCTGTGTCTCTCTCGGTCCCTGTGTCTGTCTCGGTCACTGTGTCTCACTCGGTCCTTGTGTCTCTCTCGGTCCCTGTGTCTGTCTCGGTCCCTGTGTCTCTCTCTCGCTCCCTGTTTTTCTCTCTCGGACGATTGTGTCTCTCACTCGGTCCCTGTCTCTCACTCGGTCCCTGTCTCTCTCTCGGTCCCTGTCTCTTTCTCGGTCCCTGTGTTTCACTCGTTCCCTGTCTCTCTCTCTCAGTTTCAGTGTCTCTGTCGGTCCCTGTGTCTCTCTCTCGGTCCCTGTGTCTCACTCGGTCCCTGTCACTCACTCGGTCCGTGTGTCTCTCTCTCGGTCCCTGTGTCTCTCTCTCTCTCGGTCCCTGTTTCTCTCTCCGTCACTGAGTTTCTCTCGGTCCCTGTGTCTCACTCGGTCCCTGTGTCTCTCTCTCTGTCCCTTTCTCTCTCACTCGGTCCCTGTGTCTCACTCGGTCCCTGTGTCTCTCCCGGTCCCTGTCTCTCTCTCTCAGTCCCTGTGTCTCTCTCTCTGTCCTGGTGTCTCTCTCTCGGTCCCTGTGTCTCTCTCTCAGTCCCTGTGTCTCTCTCGGTCCTGGTGTCTCTCTTGGTCCCTGTGTCTCTCTCTCAGTCCCTGTGTCTCTCTCTCAGTCCCTGTGTCTCTCTCGGTCCCTGTGACTCGCTCAGTCGCTGTGTCTCTCTCTCGGTCCCTGTGTCTCTCTCTCAGTCCCTGTGTCTCTCTCGGCCCCTGTGACTCGCTCAGTCCCTGTGTCTCTCACTCGGTCCCTGTGTCTCTCTCTCGGTCCCTGTGTCTCTCTCGGTCCCTGTGTCTCTATCTCGGTCCCTGTGTCTCTCTCGGTCCCTGTGACTCGCTCAGTCCCTGTGTCTCTCACTTGGTCCCTGTCTCTCTCTCTCTCTCGGTCCCTGTGTCTCTCTCTCTCTCAGTCCCTGTGTCTCTCTCTCGGTCCCTGTGTCTCTCTCGGTCCCTGTGTCTCCCTCTCACCCCTGTGTCTCTCTCGGTCTCTCTGTCTCTCTCGGTCACTGTCTCTCTCTCGGTCCCTGTGTCTCTCTCGGTCTCTGTGTCTCACTCGGTCCCTGTCTCTCTCTCGGTCCTTCTGTCTCTCCCTCGGTCCCTGTGTCTCTCTCTCGGTCCCTGTGTCTCTCTCTCGGTCCCTGTGTCTCTCTTGGTCCCTGTGTCTCTCTCTCTGTCCCTGTGTGTCCCTCGGCCCCTATCTCTCTCTCTGTCCTGGTGTCTCTCTCTCGGTCACTGTGTCTCTCTCTCGGTCCGTGTGTCTCTCTCGGTCCCTGTTTCTCTCTCTCACCCCTGTGTCTCTCTCGGTCCCTGTGTCTCTCTCTCCGTCCCTGTGTCTCTAACTCAGTCCCTGTCTCTCTCTCTCGGTCCCTGTGTCTCTCTCTTGGTCCCTGTGTCTCTCTCAGTCCCTGTGTCTCTCTCGGTCCCTGTGTCTCTCTCTCGGACCCTGTGTCTCTCACTCGGTCCCTGTCTCTCTCTCGGTCCCTGTGTCTCTCACTCGGTCCCTGTGTCTTTCTCGGTTCCAGTGTCACTCTCTCTCGGTCCCTGTGTCTCTCTCGGTCCCTGTGTCTCTATCTCGGTCCCTGTGTCTCTCTCGGTCCTTGTGTCTCTCTCTCTGTCCCTGTGTCTCTCTCTCTCAGTCCCTGTGTCTCACTCGGTCCCTGTGTCTCTCTCTCGATCCCTGTCTTTCTCCCTCAGACGATTGTGTCTCTCACTCGGTCCCTGTCTCTCTCTCGGTCCCTGTGTCTCAGTCGCTCCCTGTCTCTCTCTCTCAGTTTCAGTTTCTCTGTCGGTTCCTGTGACTCTCTCTGGGTCCCTGTGTCTCACTCAGTCCCTGTCACTCTCTCGGTCCCTGTGTCTCTCTCTCGGTCCCTGTGTCTCACTCGGTCACTGTGTCTCTCTCTGGGTCCCTGTGTCTCACTCAGTCCCTGTCACTCTCTCGGTCCCTGTGTCTCACTCGGTCCCTGTCTCTCTCTCTCGGTCCCTGTGTCTCACACGGTCCCTGTGTCTCTCTCTCGGTCCCTGTGTCTCTCTCTCAGTCCCTGTCCCTCTCTCTCGGTCACTGAGTTTCTCTCGGTCCCTGTGTCTCACTCGGTCCCTGTGTCTCTCCCGGTCCCTGTCTCTCTCTCTCAGTCCCTGTGTCTCTCTCTCTGTCCTGGTGTGTCTCTATCGGTCCCTATGTCTCTCTCTCGGTCCCTGTGTCTCTCTCGGTCCCTGTGTCTCTCTCTCAGTCCCTGTGTCTCTCTCTCTCTGTCCGGGTGTCTCTCTCTCGGTCCCTATGTCTCTCTCTCGGTCCCTGTGTCTCTCCCGGTCCCTGTGTCTCTCTCTCAGTCCCTGTGTCTCTCTCTCTGTCCGGGTGTCTCTCTCTCGGTCCCTATGTCTCTCTCTCGGTCCCTGTGTCTCTCTCGGTCCCTGTGTCTCTCTCTCGGTCCCTATGTCTCTCTCTCGGTCCCTGTGTCTCTCCCGGTCCCTGTCTCTCTCTCTCGGTCTGTATGTCTCTCTCTCGGTCCCTGTGTCTCTCTCGGTCCCTGTGTCTCTCTCGGTCCCTGTGTCTCTCTCTCAGTCCCTGTGTCTCTCTCTCAGTCCCTGTGTCTCTCTCTCTCTCAGTCCCTGTGTCTCTCTCTCAGTCCCTGTGTCTCTCTCTCTCTCAGTCCCTGTGTCTCTCTCTCAGTCCCTGTGTCTCTCTCTCGGTCCGTGTGTCTCTCTCTCAGTCCGTGTGTCTCTCTATCGGTCCGGGTGTCTCTCTCTCAGTCCCTGTGTCTCTCTCAGGCCCTGTGTCTCTCTCTCGGTCCGTGTGCCTCTCTATCGGTCCGGGTGTCTCTCTCTCAGTCCCTGTGTCTCTCTCAGTCCCTGTGACTCTCTCGGTCCCTGTGTCTCTCTCTCGGTCCCTGTGTCTCTCTCTCGGTCCGTATGTCTCTCTTGGTTCCTGTGACTCGCTCAGTCCCTATGTCTCTCACTCGGTCCCTGTGTCTCTCTCTCGGTCCCTGTGTCTCTCTCTCTCGGTCCCTGTGTCTCTCTCGGTCCCTGTGTCTCTCTCTCGGTCCCTGTGTCTCTCTCGGTCCTGGTGTCTCTCTTGGTCCCTGTGTCTCTCTCTCAGTCCCTGTGTCTCTCTCTCAGTCCCTGTGTCTCTCTCGGTCCCTGTGACTCTCTCAGTCCCTGTGTCTCTCTCGGTCCCTGTGTCTCTCTCTCGGTCCCTGTGTCTCTCTCGGTCCTGGTGTCTCTCTTGGTCCCTGTGTCTCTCTCTCAGTCCCTGTGACTCTCTCTCAGTCCCTGTATCTCTCTCTCGGTCCCTGTGTCTCTCTCTCAGTCCCTGTGTCTCTCTCGGTCCCTGTGACTCGCTCAGTCCCTGTGTCTCTCACTCGGTCCCTGTGTCTCTCTCTCGGTCCCTGTGTCTCTCTCGGTCCCTGTGTCTCTCTCTCGGTCCCTGTGTCTCTATCTCGGTCCCTGTGTCTCTCTCGGTCCCTGTGACTCGCTCAGTCCCTGTGTCTCTCACTCGGTCCCTGTCTCTCTCTCTCTCGGTCCCTGTCTCTCTCTCTCTCTCAGTCCCTGTGTCTCTCTAACGGTCCCTGTGTCTCTCTCGGTCCCTGTGTCTCCCTCTCACCCCTGTGTCACTCTCGGTCCCTGTGTCTCTCTCGGTCACTGTCTCTCTCTCGGTCCCTGTGTCTCTCTCGGTCTCTGTGTCTCACTCGGTCCCTGTCTCTCTCTCGGTCCTTGTGTCTCTCCCTCGGTCCCTGTGTCTCTCTCTTGATCCCTGTGTCTCTCTCTCTGTCCCTGTGTGTCCCTCGGCCCCTATCTCTCTCTCTGTCCTGGTGTCTCTCTCTCGGTCACTGTGTCTCACTCGGTCCCTGTGTCTCTCTCGGTCCCTGTATCTCTCTCTCACCCCTGTGTCTCTCTCGGTCCCTGTGTCTCTGTCTCCGTCCCTGTGTCTCTCTCGGTCCCTGTGTCTCTCTCTCGGTCCCTATGTCTCTCTCTCGGTCCCTGTGTCTCTCCCGGTCCCTGTCTCTCTCTCTCAGTCCGTATGTCTCTCTCTCGGTCCCTGTGTCTCTCTCGGTCCCTGTATCTCTCTCGGTCCCTGTGTCTCTCTCTCAGTCCCTGTGTCTCTCTCTCTCTCAGTCCCTGTGTCTCTCTCTCAGTCCCTGTGTCTCTCTCTCTCTCAGTCCCTGTGTCTCTCTCTCAGTCCCTGTGTCTCTCTCTCGGTCCGTGTGTCTCTCTATCGGTCCGGGTGTCTCTCTCTCAGTCCCTGTGTCTCTCTCAGTCCCTGTGTCTCTCTCTCGGTCCCTGTGTCTCTCTCTCGGTCCGTGTGTCTCTCTTGGTTCCTGTGACTCGCTCAGTCCCTATGTCTCTCACTCGGTCCCTGTGTCTCTCTCTCGGTCCCTGTGTCTCTCTCTCTCGGTCCCTGTGTCTCTCTCGGTCCCTGTGTCTCTCTCTCGGTCCCTGTGTCTCTCTCGGTCCTGGTGTCTCTCTTGGTCCCTGTGTCTCTCTCTCAGTCCCTGTGTCTCTCTCTCAGTCCCTGTGTCTCTCTCGGTCCCTGTGACTCGCTCAGTCTCTGTGTGTCTCACTCGGTTCCTGTGTCTCTCTCTCGTTCCCTGTGTCTCTCTCTCAGTCCCTGTGTCTCTCTCGGTCCCTGTGACTCGCTCAGTCCCTGTGTCTCTCACTCGGTACCTGTGTCTCTCTCTCGGTCTCTGTGTCTCTCTCGGTCCCTGTGTCTCTATCTCGGTCCCTGTGTCTCTCTCTCGGTCCCTGTGACTCGCTCAGTCCCTGTGTCTCTCACTCGGTCCCTGTCTCTCTCTCTCTCGGTCCCTGTGTCTCTCTCTCTCTCAGTCCCTGTGTCTCTCTCTCGGTCCCTGTGTCTCTCTCGGTCCCTGTGTCTCCCTCTCACCCCTGTGTCTCTCTCGGTCCCTGTGTCTCTCTCGGTCACTGTCTCTCTCTCGGTCCCTGTGTCTCTCTCGGTCTCTGTGTCTCACTCGGTCCCTGTCTCTCTCTCGGTCCTTGTGTCTCTCCCTCGGTCCCTGTGTCTCTCTCGTGGTCCCTGTGTCTCTCTCTCTGTCCCTGTGTGTCCCTCGGCCCCTATCTCTCTCTCTGTCCTGGTGTCTCTCTCTCGGTCACTGTGTCTCTCTCTCGGTCCCTGTGTCTCTCTTGGTCCCTGTGTCTCTCTCTCGGTCACTGTGTCTCACTCGGTCCCTGTGTCTCTCTCGGTCCCTGTATCTCTCTCTCGGTCCCTGTGTCTCTCTCAGTCCCTGTGTCTCTCTCTCGGTCCCTATGTCTCTCTCTCGGTCCCTGTGTCTCTCTCGGTCCCTGTGTCTCTCTCGGTCGCTGTGTCTGTCTCGGTCACTGTGTCTCACTCGGTCCTTGTGTCTCTCTCGGTACCTGTGTCTGTCTCGGTCCCTGTGTCTCTCTCTCGCTCCCTGTTTTTCTCTCTCGGACGATTGTGTCTCTCACTCGGTCCCTGTCTCTCACTCGGTCCCTGTCTCTCTCTCGGTCCCTGTCTCTTTCTCGGTCCCTGTGTTTCAGTCGTTCCCTGTCTCTCTCTCTCAGTTTCAGTGTCTCTGTCGGTCCCTGTGTCTCTCTCTCTCTGTCCCTGTGTCTCACTCGGTCCCTGTCACTCACTCGGTCCCTGTGTCTCTCTCTCGGTCCCTGTGTCTCTCTCTCTCTCGGTCCCTGTCTCTCTCTCCGTCACTGAGTTTCTCTCGGTCCCTGTGTCTCACTCGGTCCCTGTGTCTCTCTCTCTGTCCCTTTCTCTCTCACTCGGTCCCTGTGTCTCACTCGGTCCCTGTGTCTCTCCCGGTCCCTGTCTCTCTCTCTCAGTCCCTGTGTCTCTCTCTCTGTCCTGGTGTCTCTCTCTCGGTCCCTGTGTCTCTCTCTCAGTCCCTGTGTCTCTCTCTCTGTCCTGGTGTCTCTCTCTCGGTACCTGTGTCTCTCTCTCAGTCCCTGTGTCTCTCTCTCAGTCCCTGTGTCTCTCTCGGTCCCTGTGACTCGCTCAGTCGCTGTGTCTCTCTCTCGGTCCCTGTGTCTCTCTCTCAGTCCCTGTGTCTCTCTCGGCCCCTGTGACTCGCTCAGTCCCTGTGTCTCTCACTCGGTCCCTGTCTCTCTCTCTCTCTTGGTCTCTGTGTCTCTCTCTCGGTCCCTGTGTCTCTCTCGGTCCCTGTGACTCGCTCAGTCCCTGTGTCTCTCACTCGGTCCCTGTCTCTCTCTCTCTCTCGGTCCCTGTGTCTCTCTCTCTCTCAGTCCCTGTGTCTCTCTCTCGGTCCCTGTGTCTCTCTCGGTCCCTGTGTCTCCCTCTCACCCCTGTGTCTCTCTCGGTCCCTGTGTCTCTCTCGGTCACTGTCTCTCTCTCGGTCCCTGTGTCTCTCTCGGTCTCTGTGTCTCACTCGGTCCCTGTCTCTCTCTCGGTCATTGTGTCTCTCCCTCGGTCCCTGTGTCTCTCTCTCGGTCCCTGTGTCTCTCTCTCGGTCCCTGTGTCTCTCTTGGTCCCTGTGTCTCTCTCTCTGTCCCTGTGTGTCCCTCGGCCCCTATCTCTCTCTCAGTCCTTGTGTCTCTCTCTCGGTCACTATGTCTCTCTCTCGGTCCCTGTGTCTCACTCGGTCCCTGTGTCTCTCTCGGACCCTGTATCTCTCTCTCACCCCTGTGTGTCTCTCGGTCCCTGTGTCTCTCTCTCCGTCCCTGTGTCTCTAACTCAGTCCCTGTCTCTCTCTCTCGGTCCCTGTGTCTCTCTCTCAGTCCCTGTGACTCTCTCTCAGTCCCTGTGTCTCTCTCTCTCTCAGTCCCTGTGTCTCTCTCTCAGTCCCTGTGTCTCTCTCTCTCTCAGTCCCTGTGTCTCTCTCTCAGTCCCTGTGTCTCTCTCTCGGTCCGTGTGTCTCTCTCTCGGTCCGTGTGTCTCTCTATCGGTCCGGGTGTCTCTCTCTCAGTCCCTGTGTCTCTCTCAGTCCCTGTGTCTCTGTCTCGGTCCGTGTGCCTCTCTATCGGTCCGGGTGTCTCTCTCTCAGTCCCTGTGTCTCTCTCAGTCACTGTGACTCTCTCGGTCCCTGTGTCTCTCTCTCGGTCCCTGTGTCTCTCTCTCGGTCCGTGTGTCTCTCTTGGTTCCTGTGACTCGCTCAGTCCCTATGTCTCTCACTCGGTCCCTGTGTCTCTCTCTCGGTCCCTGTGTCTCTCTCTCTCGGTCCCTGTGTCTCTCTCGGTCCCTGTGTCTCTCTCTCGGTCCCTGTGTCTCTCTCGGTCCTGGTGTCTCTCTTGGTCCCTGTGTCTCTCTCTCAGTCCCTGTGTCTCTCTCTCAGTCCCTGTGTCTCTCTCGGTCCCTGTGACTCGCTCAGTCTCTGTGTGTCTCACTCGGTCCCTGTGTCTCTCTCTCGGTCCCTGTGTCTCTCTCTCAGTCCCTGTGTCTCTCTCGGTTCCTGTGACTCGCTCAGTCCCTGTGTCTCTCACTCGGTCCCTGTGTCTCTCTCTCTCGGTCCCTGTGTCTCTCTCGGTCCCTGTGTCTCTCTCTCGGTCCCTGTGTCTCTATCTCGGTCCCTGTGTCTCTCTTGGTCCCTGTGACTCGCTCAGTCCCTGTGTCTCTCACTCGGTCCCTGTGTCTCTCTCGGTCCCTGTGTCTCCCTCTCACCCCTGTGTCTCTCTCGGTCCCTGTGTCTCTCTCGGTCACTGTCTCTCTCTCGGTCCCTGTGTCTCTCTCGGTCTCTGTGTCTCACTCGGTCCCTGTCTCTCTCTCGGTCCTTGTGTCTCTCCCTCGGTCCCTGTGTCTCTCTCTTGGTCCCTGTGTCTCTCTCTCTGTCCCTGTGTGTCCCTCGGCCCCTATCTCTCTCTCTGTCCTGGTGTCTCTCTCTCGGTCACTGTGTCTCTCTCTCGGTCCCTGTGTCTCTCTTGGTCCCTGTGTCTCTCTCTCGGTCACTGTGTCTCACTCGGTCCCTGTGTCTCTCTCGGTCCCTGTATCTCTCTCTCACCCCTGTGTCTCTCTCGGTCCCTGTGTCTCTCTCTCCGTCCCTGTGTCTCTCTCGGTCCCTGTGTCTCTCTCTCGGTCCCTATGTCTCTCTCTCGGTCCCTGTGTCTCTCCCGGTCCCTGTCTCTCTCTCTCAGTCCCTGTGTCTCTCTCTCAGTCCCTGTGTCTCTCTCTCTCTCAGTCCCTGTGTCTCTCTCTCAGTCCCTGTGTCTCTCTCTCTCTCAGTCCCTGTGTCTCTCTCTCAGTCCCTGTGTCTCTCTCTCAGTCCGTGTGTCTCTCTCTCGGTCCGTGTGTCTCTCTATCGGTCCGGGTGTCTCTCTCTCAGTCCCTGTGTCTCTCTCAGTCCCTGTGTCTCTCTCTCGGTCCGTGTGCCTCTCTATCGGTCCGGGTGTCTCTCTCTCAGTCCCTGTGTCTCTCTCAGTCCCTGTGACTCTCTCGGTCCCTGTGTCTCTCTCTCGGTCCCTGTGTCTCTCTCTCGGTCCGTGTGTCTCTCTTGGTTCCTGTGACTCGCTCAGTCCCTATGTCTCTCACTCGGTCCCTGTGTCTCTCTCTCGGTCCCTGTGTCTCTCTCTCTCGGTCCCTGTGTCTCTCTCGGTCCCTGTGTCTCTCTCTCGGTCCCTGTGTCTCTCTCGGTCCTGGTGTCTCTCTTGGTCCCTGTGTCTCTCTCACAGTCCCTGTGTCTCTCTCTCAGTCCCTGTGTCTCTCTCGGTCCCTGTGACTCGCTCAGTCTCTGTGTGTCTCACTCGGTCCCTGTGTCTCTCTCTCGGTCCCTGTGACTCGCTCAGTCCCTGTGTCTCTCACTCGGTCCCTCTGTCTCTCTCTCGGTCCCTGTGTCTCTCTCGGTTCCTGTGTCTCTCACGGTCCCTGTGTCTCTATCTCGGTCCCTGTGTCTCTCTCGGTCCCTGTGACTCGCTCAGTCCCTGTGTCTCTCACTCGGTCCCTGTCTCTCTCTCTCTCGGTCCCTGTGTCTCTCTCTCTCTCAGTCCCTGTGTCTCTCTCTCGGTCCCTGTGTCTCTCTCGGTCCCTGTGTCTCCCTCTCACCCCTGTGTCTCTCTCGGTCCCTGTGTCTCTCTCGGTCACTGACTCTCTCTCGGTCCCTGTGTCTCTCTTGGTCTCTGTGTCTCACTCGGTCCCTGTGTCTCTCACTCGGTCCCTGTCTCTCTCTCTTGGTCCCTGTGTCTCACTCGGTCCCTGTGTCTCTCACTCGGTCCCTGTCTCTCTCTCTTGGTCCCTGTGTCTCACTCGGTCCCTGTTTCTCTCTCTCAGTTTCAGTGTGTCTGTCGTTCCCTGTGTCTCTCTCTCGGTCCCTGTGACTCTCTCGGTCCCTGTGTCTCTCTCGGTCCTTGTGTCTCTCTCGGTCCCTGTGTCTCTCTCTGGGTCCCTGTGTTTCTCTCGGTCCCTGTGTCTCTCTCAGATCCTGTCTCTCTCCCTCGGTCCCTGTGTCTCTCTCGGTCCCTGTCTCTCTCTCTCAGTCCCTGTGTCTCTCTCTCTCTTGGTCCCTGTGTCTCTCTCTCAGTCCCTGTGTCTCTCTCAGTCCCTGTGTCTCTCTCGGTCCCTGTGTCTCTCTCTCGGTCCCTGTGTCTCTCTATCGGTCCGTGTGTCTCTCTCGGTCCCTGTGACTCGCTCAGTCCCTGTGTCTCTCACTCGGTCCCTGTGTCTCTCTCTCGGTCCCTGTGTCTCTCTCTCTCGGTCGCTATGTCTCTCTCGGTCCCTGTGTCTCTCTCTCGGTCCCTGTGTCTATCTCGGTCGTTGTGTCTCACTCGGTCCCTGTGTCTCTCTCGGTCCCTGTGTCTCCCTCTCACCCCTGTGTCTCTCTCGGTCCCTGTGTCTCTCTCGGTCACTGTCTCTCTCTCGGTCCCTGTGTCTCTCTCGGTCTCTGTGTCTCACTCAGTCCCTGTGTCTCTCTCGTCCCTGTGTCTCTCTCGGTCCCTGTGTCTCTCTCGGTCCCTCTGTCTCTCTCTCGCTCCCTGTCTTTCTCTCTCGGACGATTGTGTCTCTCTCTCGGTCCCTGTGTCTCACTCGGTCCCTGTGTCTCTCACTCGGTCCCTGTCTCTCTCTCTTGGTCCCTGTGTCTCACTCGGTCCCAGTGTCTCTCTCTCAGTTTCAGTGTGTCTGTTGTTCCCTGTGTCTCTCTCTCGGTCCCTGTGACTCTCTCGGTCCCTGTGTCTCTCGCTAGGTCCTTGTGTCTCTCTAGGTCCCTGTGTCTCTCTCTCGGTCCCTGTGTCTCTCTCTCTCGGTTCCTGTGTCTCTTTCGGTCCCTGTGTCTCTCTCTCGGTCCCTGTGTCTCTCTCGGTCCCTGAGTCTCTCTCGGTCACTGTCTCTCTCTCGGTCCCTGTGTCTCTCTCGGTCTCTGTGTCTCTCTGTTGCTCCCTGTCTTTCTCTCTCGGACGATTGTGTCTCTCTCTCGGTCCCTGTGTCTCACTCGGTCCCTGTGTCTCTCACTCGGTCCCTGTCTCTCTCTCTTGGTCCCTGTGTCTCACTCGGTCCCTGTCTCTCTCTCTCAGTTTCAGTGTGTCTGTCGTTCCCTGTGTCTCTCTCTCGGTCCCTGTGACTCTCTCGGTCCCTGTCACTCTCTCTTGGTCCCTATGTCTCACTCGGTCCCTGTCTCTCTCTCTGGGTCCCTGTGTCTCTCTCGGTCCCTGTGTCTCTCTCGGATCCTGTCTGTCGTTCCCTGTGTCTCTCTCTCGGTCCGTGTGTCTCTCTATCGGTCCGGGTGTCTCTCTCTCAGTCCCTGTGTCTCTCTCAGTCCCTGTGTCTCTCTCGGTCCCTGTGTCTCTCTCTCGGTCCGTGTGTCTCTCTTGGTCCCTGTGACTCGTTCAGTCCCTATGTCTCTCACTCGTTCCCTGTGTCTCTCTCTCGGTCCCTGTGTCTCTCTCTCTCGGTCCCTGTGTCTCTCTCGGTCCCTGTGTCTCTCTCTCGGTCCCTGTGTCTCTCTCGGTCCTGGTGTCTCACTCGGTCCCTGTGTCTCTCTCTCAGTCCCTGTGCCTCTCTCGGTCCCTGTGATTCGCTCAGTCCCTGTGTGTCTCACTCGGTCCCTGTGTCTCTCTCTCGGTCCCTGTGTCTCTCTCTCAGTCCCTGTGTCTCTCTCGGTCCCTGTGACTCGCTCAGTCCCTGTGTCTCTCACTCGGTCCCTGTGTCTCTCTCTCGGTCCCTGTGTCTCTCTCTCGGTCCCTGTGTTTCTCTCTCGGTCGCTGTGTCTCTATCTCGGTCCCTGTGTCTCTCTCGGTCCCTGTGACTCGCTCAATGCCTGTGTCTCTCACTCGGTCCCTGTCTCTCTCTCTCTCGGTCCCTGTGTCTCTCTCTCTCTCAGTCCCTGTGTCTCTCTCTCGGTCCCTGTGTCTCTCTCGGTCCCTGTGTCTCTCTCAGTCCCTGTGTCTCCCTCTCACACCTGTGTCTCTCTCGGTCCCTGTGTCTCTCTCGGTCTCTGTGTCTCTCTCTCTCGGTCTCTGTGTCTCACTCGGTCCCTGTCTCTCTCTCGGTCCTTGTGTCTCTCCCTCGGTCCCTGTGTCTCTCCCTCGGTCCCTGTGTCTCTCTCTCGGTCACTGTGTCTCACTCGGTCCCTGTGTCTCTCTCGGTCCCTGTATCTCTCTCTCACCCCTGTGTCTCTCTCGGTCCCTGTGTCTCTCTCTCACCCCTGTGTCTCTCTCTCCGTCCCTGTGTCTCTATCTCAGTCCCTGTCTCTCTCTCTCTCGGTCCCTGTGTCTCTCTCTTGGTCCCTGTGTCTCTCTCAGTCCCTGTGTCTCACTCGGTCCCTGTGTCTCTCTCGGTCCCTGTATCTCTCTCTCACCCCTGTGTCTCTCTCTCCGTCCCTGTGTCTCTATCTCAGTCCCTGTCTCTCTCTCTCTCGGTCCCTGTGTCTCTCTCTTGGTCCCTGTGTCTCTCTCCGTCCCTGTGTCTCTATCTCAGTCCCTGTCTCTCTCTCTCTCGGTCCCTGTGTCTCTCTCTTGGTCCCTGTGTCTCTCTCAGTCCCTGTGTCTCTCTCGATCCCTGTGTCTCTCTCGGTCCCAGTGTCTCTCGCTCTCGGTCCCTGTGTCTCTCTCAGTCCCTGTGTCTCTCTCTCAGTCCCAGTGTCTCTCTCTCTCTCAGTCCCTGTGTCTCTCTCTCAGTCCCTGTGTCTCTCTCTCTCTCAGTCCCTGTGTCTCTCTCTCAGTCCCTGTGTCTCTCTCTCAGTCCCTGTGTCTCTCTCTCGTTCCGTGTGTCTCCCTCTCGGTGCGTGTGTCTCTCTATCGGTCCGGGTGTCTCTCTCTCGGTCCCTGTGTCTCTCTCAGTCCCTGTGTCTCTCTGTCGGTCCGTGTGTCTCTCTATCGGTCCGGGTGTCTCTCTCTCAGTCCCTGTGTCTCTCTCGGTCCCTGTGTCTCTCTTTCGGTCCGTGTGTCTCTCTATCGGTCCGTGTGTCTCTCTTGGTCCCTGTGACTCGCTCAGTCCCTGTGTCTCTCACTCGGTCCCTGTGTCTCTCTCTCGGTCCCTGTGTCTCTCTCTCTCGGTCCCTGTGTCTCTTTCGGTCCCTGTGTCTCTCTCTCGGTCCCTGTGTCTCTCTCGGTCGTTGCGTCTCACTTGGTCCCTGTGTCTCTCTCGGTCTCTGTGTCTCTCTCGGTCCCTGTGTCTCTCTCGGTCCCTGTGTCTCTCTCGGTCACTGTCTCTCTCTCGGTCCCTGTGTCTCTCTCGGTCTCTGTGTCTCTCTCGGTCCCTGTGTCTCTCTCGGTCCCTGTGTCTCTCTCGGTCACTGTCTCTCTCTCGGTCCCTGTGTCTCTCTCGGTCCCTCTGTCTCTCTGTCGCTCCCTGTCTTTCTCTCTCGGACGATAGTGTCTCTCTCTCGGTCCCTGTGTCTCACTCGGTCCCTGTGTCTCTCACTCGGTCCCTGTCTCTCTCTCTTGGTCCCTGTGTCTCACTCGGTCCCTGTCTCTCTCTCTCAGTTTCAGTGTGTCTGTCGTTCCCTGTGTCTCTCTCTCGGTCCCTGTGACTCTCTCGGTCCCTGTCACTCTCTCTTGGTCCCTGTGTCTCACTCGGTCCCTGTCTCTCTCTCTGGGTCCCTGTGTCTCTCTCGGTCCCTGTGTCTGTCTCGGATCCTGTGTCTCTCTCTTGGTCCGTGTGTCTCTCTTGGTCCCTGTGACTCGCTCAGTCCCTATGTCTCTCACTCGTTCCCTGTGTCTCTCTCTCTCGGTCCCTGTGTCTCTCTCGGTCCCTGTGTCTCTCTCTCGGTCCCTGTGTCTCTCTCGGTCCTGGTGTCTCTCTCGGTCACTGTGTCTCTCTCTCAGTCCCTGTGCCTCTCTCGGTCCCTGTGATTCGCTCAGTCCCTGTGTGTCTCACTCGGTCCCTGTGTCTCTCTCTCAGTCCCTGTGTCTCTCTCGGTCCCTGTGTCTCTCTCTCGGTCCCTGTGTCTCTCTCTCAGTCCCTGTGACTCGCTCAGTCCCTGTGTCTCTCACTCGGTCCCTGTATCTCTCTCTCGGTCCCTGTGTCTCTCTCTCGGTCCCTGTGTTTCTCTCTCGGTCCCTGTGTCTCTATCTCGGTCCCTGTGTCTCTCTCGGTCCCTGTGACTCGCTCAGTGCCTGTGTCTCTCACTCGGTCCCTGTCTCTCTCTCTCTCGGTCCCTGTGTCTCTCTCTCTCTCAGTCCCTGTGTCTCTCTCTCGGTCCCTGTCTCTCTCTCGGTCCCTGTGTCTCTCTTGGTCCCTGTGTCTCTCTCTCGGTCACTGTGTCTCACTCGGTCCCTGTGTCTCTCTCGGTCCCTGTATCTCTCTCTCGGTCCCTGTGTCTCTCTCAGTCCCTGTGTCTCTCTCTCGGTCCCTATGTCTCTCTCTCGGTCCCTGTGTCTCTCTCGGTCCCTGTGTCTCTCTCGGTCGCTGTGTCTGTCTCGGTCACTGTGTCTCACTCGGTCCTTGTGTCTCTCTCGGTACCTGTGTCTGTCTCGGTCCCTGTGTCTCTCTCTCGCTCCCTGTTTTTCTCTCTCGGACGATTGTGTCTCTCACTCGGTCCCTGTCTCTCACTCGGTCCCTGTCTCTCTCTCGGTCCCTGTCTCTTTCTCGGTCCCTGTGTTTCAGTCGTTCCCTGTCTCTCTCTCTCAGTTTCAGTGTCTCTGTCGGTCCCTGTGTCTCTCTCTCTCTGTCCCTGTGTCTCACTCGGTCCCTGTCACTCACTCGGTCCCTGTGTCTCTCTCTCGTCCCTGTGTCTCTCTCTCTCTCGGTCCCTGTCTCTCTCTCCGTCACTGAGTTTCTCTCGGTCCCTGTGTCTCACTCGGTCCCTGTGTCTCTCTCTCTGTCCCTTTCTCTCTCACTCGGTCCCTGTGTCTCACTCGGTCCCTGTGTCTCTCCCGGTCCCTGTCTCTCTCTCTCAGTCCCTGTGTCTCTCTCTCTGTCCTGGTGTCTCTCTCTCGGTCCCTGTGTCTCTCTCTCAGTCCCTGTGTCTCTCTCGGTCCTGGTGTCTCTCTTGGTCCCTGTGTCTCTCTCTCAGTCCTGTGTCTCTCTCTCAGTCCCTGTGTCTCTCTCGGTCCCTGTGACTCGCTCAGTCGCTGTGTCTCTCTCTCGGTCCCTGTGTCTCTCTCTCAGTCCCTGTGTCTCTCTCGGGCCTCTGTGACTCGCTCAGTCCCTGTGTCTCTCACTCGGTCCCTGTCTCTCTCTCTCTCTTGGTCTCTGTGTCTCTCTCTCGGTCCCTGTGTCTCTCTCGGTCCCTGTGACTCGCTCAGTCCCTGTGTCTCTCACTCGGTCCCTGTCTCTCTCTCTCTCTCGGTCCCTGTGTCTCTCTCTCTCTCAGTCCCTGTGTCTCTCTCTCGGTCCCTGTGTCTCTCTCGGTCCCTGTGTCTCCCTCTCACCCCTGTGTCTCTCTCGGTCCCTGTGTCTCTCTCGGTCACTGTCTCTCTCTCGGTCCCTGTGTCTCTCTCGGTCTCTGTGTCTCACTCGGTCCCTGTCTCTCTCTCGGTCATTGTGTCTCTCCCTCGGTCCCTGTGTCTCTCTCTCGGTCCCTGTGTCTCTCTCTCGGTCCCTGTGTCTCTCTTGGTCCCTGTGTCTCTCTCTCTGTCCCTGTGTGTCCCTCGGCCCCTATCTCTCTCTCAGTCCTTGTGTCTCTCTCTCGGTCACTATGTCTCTCTCTCGGTCCTGTGTCTCACTCGGTCCCTGTGTCTCTCTCGGACCCTGTATCTCTCTCTCACCCTGTGTGTCTCTCGGTCCCTGTGTCTCTCTCTCCGTCCCTGTGTCTCTAACTCAGTCCCTGTCTCTCTCTCTCGGTCCCTGTGTCTCTCTCTCAGTCCCTGTGACTCTCTCTCAGTCCCTGTGTCTCTCTCTCTCTCAGTCCCTGTGTCCTCTCTCTCAGTCCCTGTGTCTCTCTCTCTCTCAGTCCCTGTGTCTCTCTCTCAGTCCCTGTGTCTCTCTCTCGGTCCGTGTGTCTCTCTCTCGGTCCGTGTGTCTCTCTATCGGTCCGGGTGTCTCTCTCTCAGTCCTGTGTCTCTCTCAGTCCCTGTGTCTCTGTCTCGGTCCGTGTGCCTCTCTATCGGTTCCGGGTGTCTCTCTCTCAGTCCCTGTGTCTCTCTCAGTCCCTGTGACTCTCTCGGTCCCTGTGTCTCTCTCTCGGTCCCTGTGTCTCTCTCTCGGTCCGTGTGTCTCTCTTGGTTCCTGTGACTCGCTCAGTCCCTATGTCTCTCACTCGGTCCCTGTGTCTCTCTCTCGGTCCCTGTGTCTCTCTCTCTCGGTCCCTGTGTCTCTCTCGGTCCCTGTGTCTCTCTCTCGGTCCCTGTGTCTCTCTCGTCCTGGTGTCTCTCTTGGTCCCTGTGTCTCTCTCTCAGTCCCTGTGTCTCTCTCTCAGTCCCTGTGTCTCTCTCGGTCCCTGTGACTCGCTCAGTCTCTGTGTGTCTCACTCGGTCCCTGTGTCTCTCTCTCGGTCCCTGTGTCTCTCTCTCAGTCCCTGTGTCTCTCTCGGTTCCTGTGACTCGCTCAGTCCCTGTGTCTCTCACTCGGTCCCTGTGTCTCTCTCTCTCGGTCCTGTGTCTCTCTCGGTCCCTGTGTCTCTCTCTCGGTCCCTGTGTCTCTATCTCGGTCCCTGTGTCTCTCTTGGTCCCTGTGACTCGCTCAGTCCCTGTGTCTCTCACTCGGTCCCTGTGTCTCTCTCGGTCCCTGTGTCTCCCTCTCACCCTGTGTCTCTCTCGGTCCCTGTGTCTCTCTCGGTCACTGTCTCTCTCTCGGTCCCTGTGTCTCTCTCGGTCTCTGTGTCTCACTCGGTCCCTGTCTCTCTCTCGGTCCTTGTGTCCTCTCCCTCGGTCCCTGTGTCTCTCTCTTGGTCCCTGTGTCTCTCTCTCTGTCCCTGTGTGTCCCTCGGCCCCTATCTCTCTCTCTGTCCTGGTGTCTCTCTCTCGGTCACTGTGTCTCTCTCTCGGTCCCTGTGTCTCTCTTGGTCCCTGTGTCTCTCTCTCGGTCACTGTGTCTCACTCGGTCCCTGTGTCTCTCTCGGTCCCTGTATCTCTCTCTCACCCCTGTGTCTCTCTCGGTCCCTGTGTCTCTCTCTCCGTCCCTGTGTCTCTCTCGGTCCCTGTGTCTCTCTCGGTCCCTATGTCTCTCTCTCGGTCCCTGTGTCTCTCCCGGTCCCTGTCTCTCTCTCTCAGTCCCTGTGTCTCTCTCTCAGTCCGTGTCTCTCTCTCTCTCAGTCCCTGTGTCTCTCTCTCAGTCCCTGTGTCTCTCTCTCAGTCCGTGTGTCTCTCTCTCGGTCCGTGTGTCTCTCTATCGGTCCGGGTGTCTCTCTCTCAGTCCCTGTGTCTCTCTCAGTCCCTGTGTCTCTCTCTCGGTCCGTGTGCCTCTCTATCGGTCCCGGTGTCTCTCTCTCAGTCCCTGTGTCTCTCTCAGTCCCTGTGACTCTCTCGGTCCCTGTGTCTCTCTCTCGGTCCCTGTGTCTCTCTCTCGGTCCGTGTGTCTCTCTTGGTTCCTGTGACTCGCTCAGTCCCTATGTCTCTCACTCGGTCCCTGTGTCTCTCTCTCGGTCCCTGTGTCTCTCTCTCTCGGTCCCTGTGTCTCTCTCGGTCCCTGTGTCTCTCTCTCGGTCCCTGTGTCTCTCTCGGTCCTGGTGTCTCTCTTGGTCCCTGTGTCTCTCTCACAGTCCCTGTGTCTCTCTCTCAGTCCCTGTGTCTCTCTCGGTCCCTGTGACTCGCTCAGTCTCTGTGTGTCTCACTCGGTCCCTGTGTCTCTCTCTCGGTCCCTGTGACTCGCTCAGTCCCTGTGTCTCTCACTCGGTCCCTCTGTCTCTCTCTCGGTCCCTGTGTCTCTCTCGGTTCCTGTGTCTCTCACGGTCCCTGTGTCTCTATCTCGGTCCCTGTGTCTCTCTCGGTCCCTGTGACTCGCTCAGTCCCTGTGTCTCTCACTCGGTCCCTGTCTCTCTCTCTCTCGGTCCCTGTGTCTCTCTCTCTCTCAGTCCCTGTGTCTCTCTCTCGGTCCCTGTGTCTCTCTCGGTCCCTGTGTCTCCCTCTCACCCCTGTGTCTCTCTCGGTCCCTGTGTCTCTCTCGGTCACTGTCTCTCTCTCGGTCCCTGTGTCTCTCTTGGTCTCTGTGTCTCACTCGGTCCCTGTGTCTCTCACTCGGTCCCTGTCTCTCTCTCTTGGTCCCTGTGTCTCACTCGGTCCCTGTGTCTCTCACTCGGTCCCTGTCTCTCTCTCTTGGTCCCTGTGTCTCACTCGGTCCCTGTTTCTCTCTCTCAGTTTCAGTGTGTCTGTCGTTCCCTGTGTCTCTCTCTCGGTCCCTGTGACTCTCTCGGTCCCTGTGTCTCTCTCGGTCCTTGTGTCTCTCTCGGTCCCTGTGTCTCTCTCTGGGTCCCTGTGTCTCTCTCGGTCCCTGTGTCTCTCTCAGATCCTGTCTCTCTCCCTCGGTCCCTGTGTCTCTCTCGGTCCCTGTCTCTCTCTCTCAGTCCCTGTGTCTCTCTCTCTCTTGGTCCCTGTGTCTCTCTCTCAGTCCCTGTGTCTCTCTCAGTCCCTGTGTCTCTCTCGGTCCCTGTGTCTCTCTCTCGGTCCCTGTGTCTCTCTATCGGTCCGTGTGTCTCTCTCGGTCCCTGTGACTCGCTCAGTCCCTGTGTCTCTCACTCGGTCCCTGTGTCTCTCTCTCGGTCCCTGTGTCTCTCTCTCTCGGTCGCTATGTCTCTCTCGGTCCCTGTGTCTCTCTCTCGGTCCCTGTGTCTATCTCGGTCGTTGTGTCTCACTCGGTCCCTGTGTCTCTCTCGGTCCCTGTGTCTCCCTCTCACCCCTGTGTCTCTCTCGGTCCCTGTGTCTCTCTCGGTCACTGTCTCTCTCTCGGTCCCTGTGTCTCTCTCGGTCTCTGTGTCTCACTCAGTCCCTGTGTCTCTCTCGTCCCTGTGTCTCTCTCGGTCCCTGTGTCTCTCTCGGTCCCTCTGTCTCTCTCTCGCTCCCTGTCTTTCTCTCTCGGACGATTGTGTCTCTCTCTCGGTCCCTGTGTCTCACTCGGTCCCTGTGTCTCTCACTCGGTCCCTGTCTCTCTCTCTTGGTCCCTGTGTCTCACTCGGTCCCAGTGTCTCTCTCTCAGTTTCAGTGTGTCTGTTGTTCCCTGTGTCTCTCTCTCGGTCCCTGTGACTCTCTCGGTCCCTGTGTCTCTCGCTAGGTCCTTGTGTCTCTCTAGGTCCCTGTGTCTCTCTCTCGGTCCCTGTGTCTCTCTCTCTCGGTTCCTGTGTCTCTTTCGGTCCCTGTGTCTCTCTCTCGGTCCCTGTGTCTCTCTCGGTCCCTGAGTCTCTCTCGGTCACTGTCTCTCTCTCGGTCCCTGTGTCTCTCTCGGTCTCTGTGTCTCTCTGTTGCTCCCTGTCTTTCTCTCTCGGACGATTGTGTCTCTCTCTCGGTCCCTGTGTCTCACTCGGTCCCTGTGTCTCTCACTCGGTCCCTGTCTCTCTCTCTTGGTCCCTGTGTCTCACTCGGTCCCTGTCTCTCTCTCTCAGTTTCAGTGTGTCTGTCGTTCCCTGTGTCTCTCTCTCGGTCCCTGTGACTCTCTCGGTCCCTGTCACTCTCTCTTGGTCCCTATGTCTCACTCGGTCCCTGTCTCTCTCTCTGGGTCCCTGTGTCTCTCTCGGTCCCTGTGTCTCTCTCGGATCCTGTCTGTCGTTCCCTGTGTCTCTCTCTCGGTCCGTGTGTCTCTCTATCGGTCCGGGTGTCTCTCTCTCAGTCCCTGTGTCTCTCTCAGTCCCTGTGTCTCTCTCGGTCCCTGTGTCTCTCTCTCGGTCCGTGTGTCTCTCTTGGTCCCTGTGACTCGCTCAGTCCCTATGTCTCTCACTCGTTCCCTGTGTCTCTCTCTCGGTCCCTGTGTCTCTCTCTCTCGGTCCCTGTGTCTCTCTCGGTCCCTGTGTCTCTCTCTCGGTCCCTGTGTCTCTCTCGGTCCTGGTGTCTCACTCGGTCCCTGTGTCTCTCTCTCAGTCCCTGTGCCTCTCTCGGTCCCTGTGATTCGCTCAGTCCCTGTGTGTCTCACTCGGTCCCTGTGTCTCTCTCTCGGTCCCTGTGTCTCTCTCTCAGTCCCTGTGTCTCTCTCGGTCCCTGTGACTCGCTCAGTCCCTGTGTCTCTCACTCGGTCCCTGTGTCTCTCTCTCGGTCCCTGTGTCTCTCTCTCGGTCCCTGTGTTTCTCTCTCGGTCGCTGTGTCTCTATCTCGGTCCCTGTGTCTCTCTCGGTCCCTGTGACTCGCTCAATGCCTGTGTCTCTCACTCGGTCCCTGTCTCTCTCTCTCTCGGTCCCTGTGTCTCTCTCTCTCTCAGTCCCTGTGTCTCTCTCTCGGTCCCTGTGTCTCTCTCGGTCCCTGTGTCTCTCTCAGTCCCTGTGTCTCCCTCTCACACCTGTGTCTCTCTCGGTCCCTGTGTCTCTCTCGGTCTCTGTGTCTCTCTCTCTCGGTCTCTGTGTCTCACTCGGTCCCTGTCTCTCTCTCGGTCCTTGTGTCTCTCCCTCGGTCCCTGTGTCTCTCCCTCGGTCCCTGTGTCTCTCTCTCGGTCACTGTGTCTCACTCGGTCCCTGTGTCTCTCTCGGTCCCTGTATCTCTCTCTCACCCCTGTGTCTCTCTCGGTCCCTGTGTCTCTCTCTCACCCCTGTGTCTCACTCTCCGTCCCTGTGTCTCTATCTCAGTCCCTGTCTCTCTCTGCTCTCGGTCCCTGTGTCTCTCTCTTGGTCCCTGTGTCTCTCTCAGTCCCTGTGTCTCACTCGGTCCCTGTGTCTCTCTCGGTCCCTGTATCTCTCTCTCACCCCTGTGTCTCTCTCTCCGTCCCTGTGTCTCTATCTCAGTCCCTGTCTCTCTCTCTTTCGGTCCCTGTGTCTCTCTCTTGGTCCCTGTGTCTCTCTCAGTCCCTGTGTCTCTCTCGATCCCTGTGTCTCTCTCGGTCCCAGTGTCTCTCGCTCTCGGTCCCTGTGTCTCTCTCAGTCCCTGTGTCTCTCTCTCAGTCCCAGTGTCTCTCTCTCTCTCAGTCCCTGTGTCTCTCTCTCAGTCCCTGTGTCTCTCTCTCTCTCAGTCCCTGTGTCTCTCTCTCAGTCCCTGTGTCTCTCTCTCAGTCCCTGTGTCTCTCTCTCGTTCCGTGTGTTTCCCTCTCGGTGCGTGTGTCTCTCTATCGGTCCGGGTGTCTCTCTCTCGGTCCCTGTGTCTCTCTCAGTCCCTGTGTCTCTCTGTCGGTCCGTGTGTCTCTCTATCGGTCCGGGTGTCTCTCTCTCAGTCCCTGTGTCTCTCTCGGTCCCTGTGTCTCTCTTTCGGTCCGTGTGTCTCTCTATCGGTCCGTGTGTCTCTCTTGGTCCCTGTGACTCGCTCAGTCCCCTGTGTCTCTCACTCGGTCCCTGTGTCTCTCTCTCGGTCCCTGTGTCTCTCTCTCTCGGTCCCTGTGTCTCTTTCGGTCCCTGTGTCTCTCTCTCGGTCCCTGTGTCTCTCTCGGTCGTTGCGTCTCACTTGGTCCCTGTGTCTCTCTCGGTCTCTGTGTCTCTCTCGGTCCCTGTGTCTCTCTCGGTCCCTGTGTCTCTCTCGGTCACTGTCTCTCTCTCGGTCCCTGTGTCTCTCTCGGTCCCTGTGTCTCTCTCGGTCACTGTCTCTCTCTCGGTCCCTGTGTCTCTCTCGGTCCCTCTGTCTCTCTGTCGCTCCCTGTCTTTCTCTCTCGGACGATAGTGTCTCTCTCTCGGTCCCTGTGTCTCACTCGGTCCCTGTGTCTCTCACTCGGTCCCTGTCTCTCTCTCTTGGTCCCTGTGTCTCACTCGGTCCCTGTCTCTCTCTCTCAGTTTCAGTGTGTCTGTCGTTCCCTGTGTCTCTCTCTCGGTCCCTGTGACTCTCTCGGTCCCTGTCACTCTCTCTTGGTCCCTGTGTCTCACTCGGTCCCTGTCTCTCTCTCTGGGTCCCTGTGTCCTCTCTCGGTCCCTGTGTCTGTCTCGGATCCTGTCTGTCGATCCCTGTGTCTCTCTCTCGGTCCGTGTGTCTCTCTATCGGTCCGGGTGTCTCTCTCTCAGTCCCTGTGTCTCTCTCAGTCCCTGTGTCTCTCTCGGTCCCTGTGTCTCTCTCTTGGTCCGTGTGTCTCTCTTGGTCCCTGTGACTCGCTCAGTCCCTATGTCTCTCACTCGTTCCCTGTGTCTCTCTCTCGGTCCCTGTGTCTCTCTCTCTCGGTCCCTGTGTCTCTCTCGGTCCCTGTGTCTCTCTCTCGGTCCCTGTGTCTCTCTCGGTCCTGGTGTCTCTCTCGGTCACTGTGTCTCTCTCTCAGTCCCTGTGCCTCTCTCGGTCCCTGTGATTCGCTCAGTCCCTGTGTGTCTCACTCGGTCCCTGTGTCTCTCTCTCGGTCCCTGTGTCTCTCTCTCAGTCCCTGTGTCTCTCTCGGTCCCTGTGACTCGCTCAGTCCCTGTGTCTCTCACTCGGTCCCTGTATCTCTCTCTCGGTCCCTGTGTCTCTCTCTCGGTCCCTGTGTTTCTCTCTCGGTCCCTGTGTCTCTATCTCGGTCCCTGTGTCTCTCTCGGTCCCTGTGACTCGCTCAGTGCCTGTGTCTCTCACTCGGTCCCTGTCTCTCTCTCTCTCGGTCCCTGTGTCTCTCTCTCTCTCAGTCCCTGTGTCTCTCTCTCGGTCCCTGTGTCTCTCTCGGTCCCTGTGTCTCTCTCAGTCCCTGTGTCTCCCTCTCACACCTGTGTCTCTCTCGGTCCCTGTGTCTCTCTCGGTCCCTGTGTCTCTCTCTCTCGGTCTCTGTGTCTCACTCGGTCCCTGTCTCTCTCTCGGTCCTTGTGTCTCTCCCTCGGTCCCTGTGTCTCTCCCTCGTTCCCTGTGTCTCTCTCTCAGTCCCTGTGTCTCTCTCTCGGTCCGTGTGTCTCCCTCTCGGTGCGTGTGTCTCTCTATCGGTCCGGGTGTCTCTCTCTCGGTCCCTGTCTCTCTCTCAGTCCCTGTGTCTCTCTCTCGGTCCGTGTGTCTCTCTATCGGTCCGGGTGTCTCTCTCTCAGTCCCTGTGTCTCTCTCGGTCCCTGTGTCTCTCTCTCGGTCCGTGTGTCTCTCTATCGGTCCGTGTGTCTCTCTTGGTCCCTGTGACTCGCTCAGTTCCTGTGTCTCTCACTCGGTCCCTGTGTCTCTCTCTCGGTCCCTGTGTCTCTCTCTCTCGGTCCCTGTGTCTCTTTCGGTCCCTGTGTCTCTCTCTCGGTCCCTGTGTCTCTCTCGGTTGTTGCGTCTCACTTGGTCCCTGTGTCTCTCTCGGTCTCTGTGTCTCTCTCGGTCCCTGTGTCTCTCTCGGTCCCTGTGTCTCTCTCGGTCACTGTCTCTCTCTCGGTCCCTGTGTCTCTCTCGGTCTCTGTGTCTCTCTCGGTCCCTGTGTCTCTCTCGGTCCCTGTGTCTCTCTCGGTCACTGTCTCTCTCTCGGTCCCTGTGTCTCTCTCGGTCCCTCTGTCTCTCTGTCGCTCCCTGTCTTTCTCTCTCGGACGATTGTGTCTCTCTCTCGGTCCCTGTGTCTCACTCGGTCCCTGTGTCTCTCACTCGGTCCCTGTCTCTCTCTCTTGGTCCCTGTGTCTCACTCGGTCCCTGTCTCTCTCTCTCAGTTTCAGTGTGTCTGTCGTTCCCTGTGTCTCTCTCTCGGTCCCTGTGACTCTCTCGGTCCCTGTCACTCTCTCTTGGTCCCTGTGTCTCACTCGGTCCCTGTCTCTCTCTCTGGGTCCCTGTGTCTCTCTCGGTCCCTGTGTCTCTCTCGGATCCTGTCTGTCGTTCCCTGTGTCTCTCTCTCGGTCCGTGTGTCTCTCTATCGGTCCGGGTGTCTCTCTCTCAGTCCCTGTGTCTCTCTCAGTCCCTGTGTCTCTCTCGGTCCCTGTGTCTCTCTCTCGGTCCGTGTGTCTCTCTTGGTCCCTGTGACTCGCTCAGTCCCTATGTCTCTCACTCGTTCCCTGTGTCTCTCTCTCGGTCCCTGTGTCTCTCTCTCTCGGTCCCTGTGTCTCTCTCGGTCCCTGTGTCTCTCTCTCGGTCCCTGTGTCTCTCTCGGTCCTGGTGTCTCTCTCGGTCACTGTGTCTCTCTCTCAGTCCCTGTGCCTCTCTCGGTCCCTGTGATTCGCTCAGTCCCTGTGTGTCTCACTCGGTCCCTGTGTCTCTCTCTCGGTCCCTGTGTCTCTCTCTCAGTCCCTGTGTCTCTCTCGGTCCCTGTGACTCGCTCAGTCCCTGTGTCTCTCACTCGGTCCCTGTATCTCTCTCTCGGTCCCTGTGTCTCTCTCTCGGTCCCTGTGTTTCTCTCTCGGTCCCTGTGTCTCTATCTCGGTCCCTGTGTCTCTCTCGGTCCCTGTGACTCGCTCAGTGCCTGTGTCTCTCACTCGGTCCCTGTCTCTCTCTCTCTCGGTCCCTGTGTCTCTCTCTCTCTCAGTCCCTGTGTCTCTCTCTCGGTCCCTGTGTCTCTCTCGGTCCCTGTGTCTCTCTCAGTCCCTGTGTCTCCCTCTCACACCTGTGTCTCTCTCGGTCCCTGTGTCTCTCTCGGTCCCTGTGTCTCTCTCTCTCGGTCTCTGTGTCTCACTCGGTCCCTGTCTCTCTCTCGGTCCTTGTGTCTCTCCCTCGGTCCCTGTGTCTCTCCCTCGGTCCCTGTGTCTCTCTCTCGGTCACTGTGTCTCACTCGGTCCCTGTGTCTCTCTCGGTCCCTGTATCTCTCTCTCACCCCTGTGTCTCTCTCGGTCCCTGTGACTCTCTCTCACCCCTGTGTCTCTCTCTCCGTCCCTGTGTCTCTATCTCAGTCCCTGTCTCTCTCTCTCTCGGTCCCTGTGTCTCTCTCTTGGTCCCTGTGTCTCTCTCAGTCCCTGTGTCTCACTCGGTCCCTGTGTCTCTCTCGGTCCCTGTATCTCTCTCTCACCGCTGTGTCTCTCTCTCCGTCCCTGTGTCTCTATCTCAGTCCCTGTCTCTCTCTCTTTCGGTCCCTGTGTCTCTCTCTTGGTCCCTGTGTCTCTCTCAGTCCCTGTGTCTCTCTCTCTCTCAGTCCCTGTGTCTCTCTCTCAGTCCCTGTGTCTCTCTCTCTCTCAGTCCCTGTGTCTCTCACTCGGTCCCTGTGTCTCTCTCTCGGTCCCTGTGTCTCTCTCGGTCCCTGTGTCTCTCTCTCGGTCCCTGTGTCTCTATCTCGGTCCCTGTGTCTCTCTCGGTCCCTGTGACTCGCTCAGTCCCTGTGTCTCTCACTCGGTCCCTGTCTGTCTCTCTCTCGGTCCCTGTGTCTCTCTCTCTCTCAGTCCCTGTGTCTCTCTCTCGGTCCCTGTGTCTCTCTCGGTCCCTGTGTCTCTCTCGGTCCCTGTGGCTCCCTCTCACACCTGTGTCTCTCTCGGTCCCTGTGTCTCTCTCGGTCCCTGTATCTCTCTCTCACCCCTGTGTCTCTCTCGGTCCCTGTGTCTCTCTCTCCGTCCCTGTGTCTCTATCTCAGTCCCTATCTCTCTCTCTATCGGTCCCTGTGTCTCTCTCTTGGTCCCTGTGTCTCTCTCAGTCCCTGTGTCTCTCTCGGTCCCTGTGTCTCTCTCGGTCCCAGTGTCTCTCGCTCTCGGTCCCTGTGTCTCTCTTGGTCGCTGTGTCTCTCTCGGTCCCTGTGTTTCTCTCAGTCCCTGTGTCTCCCTCTCACCCCTGTGTCTCAATCGGTCCCTGTGTCTCTCTCGGTCCTTGTGTCTCTCTCTCGGTCCCTGAGTCTCTCTCTCTCGGTCCCTGTGTCTCTCTCTCGCTCCCTGTCTTTCTCTCTCAGCCGATTGTGTCTCTCTCTCGGTCCCTGTGTCTCAGTCGCTCCCTGTCACTCTCTCTCAGTTTCAGTGTCTCTGTCGGTCCCTGTGACTCTCTCTGGGTCCCTGTGTCTCACTCAGTCCCTGTCACTCTCTCGGTCCCTATGTCTCTCTCTCGGTCCCTGTGTCTCTCTCTGTCCCTGTGTCTCTCTCTCGGTCCCTGTGTCTCTCCCGGTCCCTGTCTCTCTCTCTCAGTCCCTGCCTCTCTCTCTCGGTCCGTATGTCTCTCTCTCGGTCCCTGTGTCTCTCTCGGTCCCTGTGTCTCTCTCGGTCTCTATGTCTCTCTCTCAGTCCCTGTGTCTCTCTCTCAGTCCCTGTGTCTCTCTCTCTCTCAGTCCCTGTGTCTCTCTCTCAGTCCCTGTGTCTCTCTCTCTCTCAGTCCCTGTGTCTCTCTCTCAGTCCCTGTGTCTCTCTCTCAGTCCCTGTGTCTCTCTCTCGGTCCGTGTGTCTCTCTCTCGGTCCGTGTGTCTCTCTATCGGTCCGGGTGTCTCTCTCTCAGTCCCTGTGTCTCTCTCAGTCCCTGTGTCTCTCTCGGTCCCTGTGTCTCTCTCTCGGTCCGTGTGTCTCTCTATCGGTCCGTGTGTCTCTCTTGGTCCCTGTGACTCGCTCAGTCCCTGTGTCTCTCACTCGGTCCCTGTGTCTCTCTCTCTCTCGGTCCCTGTGTCTCTCTCGGTCCCTGTGTCTCTCTCTCGGTCCCTGTGTCTCTCTCGGTCGTTGTGTCTCACTTGGTCCCTGTGTCTCTCTCGGTCTCTGTGTCTCTCTCGGTCCCTGTGTCTCTCTCGGTCCCTGTGTCTCTCTCGGTCACTGTCTCTCTCTCGGTCCCTGTGTCTCTCTCGGTCTCTGTGTCTCACTCAGTCCCTGTGTCTCTCTCGGTCCCTGTGTCTCTCTCGGTCCCTCTGTCTCTCTCTCGCTCCCTGTCTTTCTCTCTCGGACGATTGTGTCTCTCTCTTGGTCCCTGTGTCTCACTCGGTCCCTGTGTCTCTCACTCGGTCCCTGTCTCTCTCTCTTGGTCCCTGTGTCTCACTCGGTCCCTGTTTCTCTCTCTCAGTTTCAATGTGTCTGTCGTTCCCTGTGTCTCTCTCTCGGTCCCTGTGACTCTCTCGGTCCCTCTGTCTCTCTCGGTCCTTGTGTCTCTCTCGGTCCCTGTGTCTCTCTCTGGGTCCCTGTGTCTCTCTCGGTCCCTGTGTCTCTCTCAGATCCTGTCTCTCTCCCTCGGTCCCTGTGTCTCTCTCGGTCCCTGTGTCTCTCTCTCAGTCCCTGTGTCTCTCTCAGTCCCTGTGTCTCTCTCGGTCCCTGTGTCTCTCTCTCGGTCCCTGTGTCTCTCTATCGGTCCGTGTGTCTCTCTCGGTCCCTGTGACTCGCTCAGTGCCTGTGTCTCTCACTCGGTCCCTGTGTCTCTCTCTCGGTCCCTGTGTCTCTCTCTCTCGGTCGCTATGTCTCTCTCGGTCCCTGTGTCTCTCTCTCGGTCCCTGTGTCTATCTCGGTCGTGGTGTCTCACTCGGTCCCTGTGTCTCTCTAGGTCCCTGTGTCTCCCTCTCACCCCTGTGTCTCTCTCGGTCCCTGTGTCTCTCTCGGTCACTGTCTCTCTCTCGGTCCCTGTGTCTCTCTCGGTCTCTGTGTCTCACTCAGTCCCTGTGTCTCTCTCGGTCCCTGTGTCTCTCTCGGTCCCTGTGTCTCTCTCGGTCCCTCTGTCTCTCTCTCGCTCCCTGTCTTTCTTTCTCGGACGATTGTGTCTCTCTCTCGGTCCCTGTGTCTCACTCGGTCCCTGTGTCTCTCACTCGGTCCCTGTCTCTCTCTCTTGGTCCCTGTGTCTCACTCGGTCCCAGTGTCTCTCTCTCAGTTTCAGTGTGTCTGTTGTTCCCTGTGTCTCTCTCTCGGTCCCTGTGACTCTCTCGGTCCCTGTGTCTCTCGCTAGGTCCTTGTGTCTCTCTCGGTCCCTGTGTCTCTCTCTTGGTCCCTGTGTCTCTCTCGGTCCCTGTGTCTCTCTCTCGGTCCCTGTGTCTCTCTCGGTCCCTGTGTCTCTCTCGGTCACTGTCTCTCTCTCGGTCCCTGTGTCTCTCTCGGTCTCTGTGTCTCTCTCGGTCCCTGTGTCTCTCTCGGTCCCTGTGTCTCTCTCGGTCACTGTCTCTCTCTCGGTCCCTGTGTCTCTCTCGGTCCCTCTGTTTCTCTGTCGCTCCCTGTCTTTCTCTCTCGGACGATTGTGTCTCTCTCTCGGTCCCTGTGTCTCACTCGGTCCCTGTGTCTCTCACTCGGTCCCTGTCTCTCTCTCTTGGTCCCTGTGTCTCACTCGGTCCCTGTCTCTCTCTCTCAGTTTCAGTGTGTCTGTCGTTCCCTGTGTCTCTCTCTCGGTCCCTGTAACTCTCTCGGTCCCTGTGTCTCTCTCTCGGTCCCTGTGTCTCTCTCTCTCGGTCCCTGTGTCTCTTTCGGTCCCTGTGTCTCTCTCTCGGTCCCTGTGTCTCTCTCGGTCCCTGTGTCACTCTCGGTCACTGTCTCTCTCTCGGTCCCTGTGTCTCTCTCTCTCGGTCCCTGTGTCTCTCTCTCGGTCCCTGTGTCTCTCTCGGTCGCTGTGTCTCAATCGATCCCTGTGTCTCTCTCTCAGTCCCTGTGTCTCTCTCGGTCCCTGTGTCTCTCTCGGTCACTGTCTCTCTCTCGGTCCCTGTGTCTCTCTCGGTCCCTCTGTCTCTCTGTCGCTCCCTGTCTTTCTCTCTCGGACGATTGTGTCTCTCTCTCGGTCCCTGTGTCTCACTCGGTCCCTGTGTCTCTCACTCGGTCCCTGTCTCTCTCTCTTGGTCCCTGTGTCTCACTCGGTCCCTGTCTCTCTCTCTGGGTCCCTGTGTCTCTCTCGGTCCCTGTGTCTCTCTCGGATCCTGTCTGTCGTTCCCTGTGTCTCTCTCTCGGTCCGTGTGTCTCTCTATCGGTCCGGGTGTCTCTCTCTCAGTCCCTGTGTCTCTCTCAGTCCCTGTGTCTCTCTCGGTCCCTGTGTCTCTCTCTCGGTCCGTGTGTCTCTCTTGGTCCCTGTGACTTGCTCAGTCCCTATGTCTCTCACTCGTTCCCTGTGTCTCTCTCTCGGTCCCTGTGTCTCTCTCTCTCTCGGTCCCTGTGTCTCTCTCGGTCCCTGTGTCTCTCTCTCGGTCCCTGTGTCTCTCTCGGTCCTGGTGTCTCTCTCGGTCCCTGTGTCTCTCTCTCAGTCCCTGTGTCTCTCTCGGTCCCTGTGATTCGCTCAGTCCCTGTGTGTCTCACTCGGTCCCTGTGTCTCTCTCTCGGTCCCTGTATCTCTCTCTCAGTCCCTGTGTCTCTCTCGGTCCCTGTGACTCGCTCAGTCCCTGTTTCTCTCACTCGGTCCCTGTGTCTCTCTCTCGGTCCCTGTGTCTCTCTCGGTCCCTGTGTCTCTCTCTCGGTCCCTGTGTCTCTATCTCGGTCCCTGTGTCTCTCTCGGTCCCTGTGACTCGCTCAGTCCCTGTGTCTCTCACTCGGTCCCTGTCTCTCTCTCTCTCGCTCCCTGTGTCTCTCTCTCTCTCAGTCCCTGTGTCTCTCTCTCGGTCCCTGTGTCTCTCTCGGTCCCTGTGTCTCTCTCGGTCCCTGTGTCTCCCTCTCACACCTGTGTCTCTCTCGGTCCCTGTGTCTCTCTCGGTCACTGTCTCTCTCTCGGTCCCTGTGTCTCTCTCGGTCTCTGTGTCTCACTCAGTCCCTGTGTCTCTCTCGGTCCCTGTGTCTCTCTCGGTCCCTGTGTCTCTCTCGGTCCCTCTGTCTCTCTCTCGCTCCCTGTCTTTCTCTCTCGGACGATTGTGTCTCTCTCTCGGTCCCTGTGTCTCACTCGGTCCCTGTGTCTCTCACTCGGTCCCTGTCTCTCTCTCTTGGTCCCTGTGTCTCACTCGGTCCCAGTGTCTCTCTCTCAGTTTCAGTGTGTCTGTTGTTCCCTGTGTCTCTCTCTCGGTCCCTGTGACTCTCTCGGTCCCTGTGTCTCTCGCTAGGTCCTTGTGTCTCTCTCGGTCCCTGTGTCTCTCTCTCGGTCCCTGTGTCTCTCTCGGTCCCTGTGTCTCTCTCTCGGTCCCTGTGTCTCTCTCGGTCCCTGTGTCTCTCTCGGTCACTGTCTCTCTCTCGGTCCCTGTGTCTCTCTCGGTCTCTGTGTCTCTCTCGGTCCCTGTGTCTCTCTCGGTCCCTGTGTCTCTCTCGGTCACTGTCTCTCTCTCGGTCCCTGTGTCTCTCTCGGTCCCTCTGTCTCTCTGTCGCTCCCTGTCTTTCTCTCTCGGACGATTGTGTCTCTCTCTCGGTCCCTGTGTCTCACTCGGTCCCTGTGTCTCTCACTCGGTCCCTGTCTCTCTCTCTTGGTCCCTGTGTCTCACTCGGTCCCTGTCTCTCTCTCTCAGTTTCAGTGTGTCTGTCGTTCCCTGTGTCTCTCTCTCGGTCCCTGTAACTCTCTCGGTCCCTGTGTCTCTCTCTCGGTCCCTGTGTCTCTCTCTCTCGGTCTCTGTGTCTCTTTCGGTCCCTGTGTCACTCTCTCGGTCCCTGTGTCTCTCTCGGTCCCTGTGTCACTCTCGGTCACTGTCTCTCTCTCGGTCCCTGTGTCTCTCTCTCTCGGTCCCTGTGTCTCTCTCTCGGTCCCTGTGTCTCTCTCGGTCGCTGTGTCTCAATCGATCCCTGTGTCTCTCTCTCAGTCCCTGTGTCTCTCTCGGTCCCTGTGTCTCTCTCGGTCACTGTCTCTCTCTCGGTCCCTGTGTCTCTCTCGGTCCCTCTGTCTCTCTGTCGCTCCCTGTCTTTCTCTCTCGGACGATTGTGTCTCTCTCTCGGTCCCTGTGTCTCACTCGGTCCCTGTGTCTCTCACTCGGTCCCTGTCTCTCTCTCTTGGTCCCTGTGTCTCACTCGGTCCCTGTCTCTCTCTCTGGGTCCCTGTGTCTCTCTCGGTCCCTGTGTCTCTCTCGGATCCTGTCTGTCGTTCCCTGTGTCTCTCTCTCGGTCCGTGTGTCTCTCTATCGGTCCGGGTGTCTCTCTCTCAGTCCCTGTGTCTCTCTCAGTCCCTCTGTCTCTCTCGGTCCCTGTGTCTCTCTCTCGGTCCGTGTGTCTCTCTTGGTCCCTGTGACTCGCTCAGTCCCTATGTCTCTCACTCGTTCCCTGTGTCTCTCTCTCGGTCCCTGTGTCTCTCTCTCTCTCGGTCCCTGTGTCTCTCTCGGTCCCTGTGTCTCTCTCTCGGTCCCTGTGTCTCTCTCGGTCCTGGTGTCTCTCTCGGTCCCTGTGTCTCTCTCTCAGTCCCTGTGTCTCTCTCGGTCCCTGTGATTCGCTCAGTCCCTGTGTGTCTCACTCGGTCCCTGTGTCTCTCTCTCGGTCCCTGTATCTCTCTCTCAGTCCCTGTGTCTCTCTCGGTCCCTGTGACTCGCTCAGTCCCTGTTTCTCTCACTCGGTCCCTGTGTCTCTCTCTCGGTCCCTGTGTCTCTCTCGGTCCCTGTGTCTCTCTCTCGGTCCCTGTGTCTCTATCTCGGTCCCTGTGTTTCTCTCGGTCCCTGTGACTCGCTCAGTCCCTGTGTCTCTCACTCGGTCCCTGTCTCTCTCTCTCTCGGTCCCTGTGTCTCTCTCTCTCTCAGTCCCTGTGTCTCTCTCTCGGTCCCTGTGTCTCTCTCGGTCCCTGTGTCTCTCTCGGTCCCTGTGTCTCCCTCTCACACCTGTGTCTCTCTCGGTCCCTGTGTCTCTCTCGGTCACTGTCTCTCTCTCGGTCCCTGTGTCTCTCTCGGTCTCTGTGTCTCACTCGGTCCCTGTCTCTCTCTCGGTCCTTGTGTCTCTCCCTCGGTCCCTGTGTCTCTCTCTTGGTCCCTGTGTCTCTCTCTCGGTCCGTGTGTCTCTCTCTCGGTCCGTGTGTCTCTCTATCGGTCCGGGTGTCTCTCTCTCAGTCCCTGTGTCTCTCTCAGTCCCTGTGTCTCTCTCGGTCCCTGTGTCTCTCTCTCGGTCCGTGTGTCTCTCTATCGGTCCGTGTGTCTCTCTTGGTCCCTGTGACTCGCTCAGTCCCTGTGTCTCTCACTCGGTCCCTGTGTCTCTCTCTCTCTCGGTCCCTGTGTCTCTCTCGGTCCCTGTGTCTCTCTCTCGGTCCCTGTGTCTGTCTCGGTCGTTGTGTCTCACTTGGTCCCTGTGTCTCTCTCGGTCTCTGTGTCTCACTCAGTCCCTGTGTCTCTCTCGGTCCCTGTGTCTCTCTCGGTCCCTCTGTCTCTCTCTCGCTCCCTGACTTTCTCTCTCGGACGATTGTGTCTCTCTCTTGGTCCCTGTGTCTCTCTCGGTCCCTGTGTCTCTCTCTCGGTCCCTGTGTCTGTCTCGGTCGTTGTGTCTCACTTGGTCCCTGTGTCTCTCTCGGTCTCTGTGTCTCACTCAGTCCCTGTGTCTCACTCGGTCCCTGTGTCTCTCACTCGGTCCCTGTCTCTCTCTCTTGGTCCCTGTGTCTCACTCGGTCCCTGTTTCTCTCTCTCAGT
Organism: Prionace glauca; assembly: GCA_037974335.1. Lineage (NCBI taxonomy): Eukaryota > Metazoa > Chordata > Chondrichthyes > Carcharhiniformes > Carcharhinidae > Prionace > Prionace glauca. Next base: position 161,088 of record JBBMRE010000184.1, read on the forward strand.
TTCAGTGTGTCTGTCGTTCCCTGTGTCTCTCTCTCGGTCCCTGTGACTCTCTCGGTCCCTGTGTCTCTCTCGGTCCTTGTGTCTCTCTCGGTCTCTGTGTCTCTCTCTGGGTTCCTGTGTCTCTCTCGGTCCCTGTGTCTCTCTCAGATACTGTCTCTCTCCCTCGGTCCCTGTGTCTCTCTCGGTCCCTGTGTCTCTCTCTCAGTCCCTGTGTCTCTCTCTCTCTTGGTCCCTGTGTCTCTCTCTCAGTCCCTGTGTCTCTCTCAGTCCCTGTGTCTCTCTCGGTCCCTGTGTCTCTCTCTCGGTCCCTGTGTCTCTCTATCGGTCCGTGTGTCTCTCTCGGTCCCTGTGACTCGCTCAGTCCCTGTGTCTCTCACTCGGTCCCTGTGTCTCTCTCTCGGTCCCTGTGTCTCTCTCTCTCGGTCGCTATGTCTCTCTCGGTCCCTGTGTCTCTCTCTCGGTCCCTGTGTCTATCTCGGTCCTTGTGTCTCACTCGGTCCCTGTGTCTCTCTCGGTCCCTGTGTCTCCCTCTCACCCCTGTGTCTCTCTCGGTCCCTGTGTCTCTCTCGGTCACTGTCTCTCTCTCGGTCCCTGTGTCTCTCTCGGTCTCTGTGTCTCACTCAGTCCCTGTGTCTCTCTCGGTCCCTGTGTCTCTCTCGGTCCCTGTGTCTCTCTCGGTCCCTCTGTCTCTCTCTCGCTCCCTGTCTTTCTCTCTCGGACGATTGTGTCTCTCTCTCGGTCCCTGTGTCTCACTCGGTCCCTGTGTCTCTCACTCGGTCCCTGTCTCTCTCTCTTGGTCCCTGTGTCTCACTCGGTCCCAGTGTCTCTCTCTCAGTTTCAGTGTGTCTGTTGTTCCCTGTGTCTCTCTCTCGGTCCCTGTGACTCTCTCGGTCCCTGTGTCTCTCGCTAGGTCCTTGTGTCTCTCTCGGTCCCTGTGTCTCTCTCTCGGTCCCTGTGTCTCTCTCTCTCGGTCCCTGTGTCTCTTTCGGTCCCTGTGTCTCACTCGGTCCCTGTGTCTCTCACTCGGTCCCTGTCTCTCTCTCTTGGTCCCTGTGTCTCACTCGGTCCCTGTCTCTCTCTCTCAGTTTCAGTGTGTCTGTCGTTCCCTGTGTCTCTCTCTCGGTCCCTGTAACTCTCTCGGTCCCTGTGTCTCTCTCTCGGTCCCTGTGTCTCTCTCTCTCGGTCTCTGTGTCTCTTTCGGTCCCTGTGTCTCTCTCTCGGTCCCTGTGTCTCTCTCGGTCCCTGTGTCACTCTCGGTCACTGTCTCTCTCTCGGTCCCTGTGTCTCTCTCTCTCGGTCCCTGTGTCTCTCTCTCGGTCCCTGTGTCTCTCTCGGTCGCTGTGTCTCAATCGATCCCTGTGTCTCTCTCTCAGTCCCTGTGTCTCTCTCGGTCCCTGTGTCTCTCTCGGTCACTGTCTCTCTCTCGGTCCCTGTTTCTCTCTCGGTCCCTCTGTCTCTCTGTCGCTCCCTGTCTTTCTCTCTCGGACGATTGTGTCTCTCTCTCGGTCCCTGTGTCTCACTCGGTCCCTGTGTCTCTCACTCGGTCCCTGTCTCTCTCTCTTGGTCCCTGTGTCTCACTCGGTCCCTGTCTCTCTCTCTGGGTCCCTGTGTCTCTCTCGGTCCCTGTGTCTCTCTCGGATCCTGTCTGTCGTTCCCTGTGTCTCTCTCTCGGTCCGTGTGTCTCTCTATCGGTCCGGGTGTCTCTCTCTCAGTCCCTGTGTCTCTCTCAGTCCCTGTGTCTCTCTCGGTCCCTGTGTCTCTCTCTCGGTCCGTGTGTCTCTCTTGGTCCCTGTGACTCGCTCAGTCCCTATGTCTCTCACTCGTTCCCTGTGTCTCTCTCTCGGTCCCTGTGTCTCTCTCTCTCTCGGTCCCTGTGTCTCTCTCGGTCCCTGTGTCTCTCTCTCGGTCCCTGTGTCTCTCTCGGTCCTGGTGTCTCTCTCGGTCCCTGTGTCTCTCTCTCAGTCCCTGTGTCTCTCTCGGTCCCTGTGATTCGCTCAGTCCCTGTGTGTCTCACTCGGTCCCTGTGTCTCTCTCTCGGTCCCTGTATCTCTCTCTCAGTCCCTGTGTCTCTCTCGGTCCCTGTGACTCGCTCAGTCCCTGTTTCTCTCACTCGGTCCCTGTGTCTCTCTCTCGGTCCCTGTGTCTCTCTCGGTCCCTGTGTCTCTCTCTCGGTCCCTGTGTCTCTATCTCGGTCCCTGTGTTTCTCTCGGTCCCTGTGACTCGCTCAGTCCCTGTGTCTCTCACTCGGTCCCTGTCTCTCTCTCTCTCGGTCCCTGTGTCTCTCTCTCTCTCAGTCCCTGTGTCTCTCTCTCGGTCCCTGTGTCTCTCTCGGTCCCTGTGTCTCTCTCGGTCCCTGTGTCTCCCTCTCACACCTGTGTCTCTCTCGGTCCCTGTGTCTCTCTCGGTCACTGTCTCTCTCTCGGTCCCTGTGTCTCTCTCGGTCTCTGTGTCTCACTCGGTCCCTGTCTCTCTCTCGTTCCTTGTGTCTCTCCCTCGGTCCCTGTGTCTCTCTCTTGGTCCCTGTGTCTCTCTCTCGGTCCGTGTGTCTCTCTCTCGGTCCGTGTGTCTCTCTATCGGTCCGGGTGTCTCTCTCTCAGTCCCTGTGTCTCTCTCAGTCCCTGTGTCTCTCTCGGTCCCTGTGTCTCTCTCTCGGTCCGTGTGTCTCTCTATCGGTCCGTGTGTCTCTCTTGGTCCCTGTGACTCGCTCAGTCCCTGTGTCTCTCACTCGGTCCCTGTGTCTCTCTCTCTCTCGGTCCCTGTGTCTCTCTCGGTCCCTGTGTCTCTCTCTCGGTCCCTGTGTCTGTCTCGGTCGTTGTGTCTCACTTGGTCCCTGTGTCTCTCTCGGTCTCTGTGTCTCACTCAGTCCCTGTGTCTCTCTCGGTCCCTGTGTCTCTCTCGGTCCCTCTGTCTCTCTCTCGCTCCCTGACTTTCTCTCTCGGACGATTGTGTCTCTCTCTTGGTCCCTGTGTCTCACTCGGTCCCTGTGTCTCTCACTCGGTCCCTGTCTCTCTCTCTTGGTCCCTGTGTCTCACTCGGTCCCTGTTTCTCTCTCTCAGTTTCAGTGTGTCTGTCGTTCCCTGTGTCTCTCTCTCGGTCCCTGTGACTCTCTCGGTCCCTGTGTCTCTCTCGGTCCTTGTGTCTCTCTCGGTCTCTGTGTCTCTCTCTGGGTTCCTGTGTCTCTCTCGGTCCCTGTGTCTCTCTCAGATACTGTCTCTCTCCCTCGGTCCCTGTGTCTCTCTCGGTCCCTGTGTCTCTCTCTCAGTCCCTTTGTCTCTCTCTCTCTTGGTCCCTGTGTCTCTCTCTCAGTCCCTGTGTCTCTCTCAGTCCCTGTGTCTCTCTCGGTCCCTGTGTCTCTCTCTCGGTCCCTGTGTCTCTCTATCGGTCCGTGTGTCTCTCTCGGTCCCTGTGACTCGCTCAGTCCCTGTGTCTCTCACTCGGTCCCTGTGTCTCTCTCTCGGTCCCTGTGTCTCTCTCTCTCGGTCGCTATGTCTCTCTCGGTCCCTGTGTCTCTCTCTCGGTCCCTGTGTCTATCTCGGTCGTTGTGTCTCACTCGGTCCCTGTGTCTCTCTCGGTCCCTGTGTCTCCCTCTCACCCCTGTGTCTCTCTCGGTCCCTGTGTCTCTCTCGGTCACTGTCTCTCTCTCGGTCCCTGTGTCTCTCTCGGTCTCTGTGTCTCACTCAGTCCCTGTGTCTCTCTCGGTCCCTGTGTCTCTCTCGGTCCCTGTGTCTCTCTCGGTCCCTCTGTCTCTCTCTCGCTCCCTGTCTTTCTCTCTCGGACGATTGTGTCTCTCTCTCGGTCCCTGTGTCTCACTCGGTCCCTGTGTCTCTCACTCGGTCCCTGTCTCTCTCTCTTGGTCCCTGTGTCTCACTCGGTCCCTGTTTCTCTCTCTCAGTTTCAGTGTGTCTGTCGTTCCCTGTGTCTCTCTCTCGGTCCCTGTGACTCTCTCGGTCCCTGTGTCTCTCTCGGTCCTTGTGTCTCTCTCGGTCTCTGTGTCTCTCTCTGGGTTCCTGTGTCTCTCTCGGTCCCTGTGTCTCTCTCAGATACTGTCTCTCTCCCTCGGTCCCTGTGTCTCTCTCGGTCCCTGTGTCTCTCTCTCAGTCCCTGTGTCTCTCTCTCTCTTGGTCCCTGTGTCTCTCTCTCAGTCCCTGTGTCTCTCTCAGTCCCTGTGTCTCTCTCGGTCCCTGTGTCTCTCTCTCGGTCCCTGTGTCTCTCTATCGGTCCGTGTGTCTCTCTCGGTCCCTGTGACTCGCTCAGTCCCTGTGTCTCTCACTCGGTCCCTGTGTCTCTCTCTCGGTCCCTGTGTCTCTCTCTCTCGGTCGCTATGTCTCTCTCGGTCCCTGTGTCTCTCTCTCGGTCCCTGTGTCTATCTCGGTCGTTGTGTCTCACTCGGTCCCTGTGTCTCTCTCGGTCCCTGTGTCTCCCTCTCACCCCTGTGTCTCTCTCGGTCCCTGTGTCTCTCTCGGTCACTGTCTCTCTCTCGGTCCCTGTGTCTCTCTCGGTCTCTGTGTCTCACTCAGTCCCTGTGTCTCTCTCGGTCCCTGTGTCTCTCTCGGTCCCTGTGTCTCTCTCGGTCCCTCTGTCTCTCTCTCGCTCCCTGTCTTTCTCTCTCGGACGATTGTGTCTCTCTCTCGGTCCCTGTGTCTCACTCGGTCCCTGTGTCTCTCACTCGGTCCCTGTCTCTCTCTCTTGGTCCCTGTGTCTCACTCGGTCCCAGTGTCTCTCTCTCAGTTTCAGTGTGTCTGTTGTTCCCTGTGTCTCTCTCTCGGTCCCTGTGACTCTCTCGGTCCCTGTGTCTCTCGCTAGGTCCTTGTGTCTCTCTCGGTCCCTGTGTCTCTCTCTCGGTCCCTGTGTCTCTCTCTCTCGGTCCCTGTGTCTCTTTCGGTCCCTGTGTCTCACTCGGTCCCTGTGTCTCTCACTCGGTCCCTGTCTCGCTCTCTTGGTCCCTGTGTCTCACTCGGTCCCTGTCTCTCTCTCTCAGTTTCAGTGTGTCTGTCGTTCCCTGTGTCTCTCTCTCGGTCCCTGTAACTCTCTCGGTCCCTGTGTCTCTCTCCCGGTCCCTGTGTCTCTCTCTCTCGGTCTCTGTGTCTCTTTCGGCCCCTGTGTCTCTCTCTCGGTCCCTGTGTCTCTCTCGGTCCCTGTGTCACTCTCGGTCACTGTCTCTCTCTCGGTCCCTGTGTCTCTCTCTCTCGGTCCCTGTGTCTCTCTCTCGGTCCCTGTGTCTCTCTCGGTCGCTGTGTCTCAATCGATCCCTGTGTCTCTCTCTCAGTCCCTGTGTCTCTCTCGGTCCCTGTGTCTCTCTCGGTCACTGTCTCTCTCTCGGTCCCTGTTTCTCTCTCGGTCCCTCTGTCTCTCTGTCGCTCCCTGTCTTTCTCTCTCGGACGATTGTGTCTCTCTCTCGGTCCCTGTGTCTCACTCGGTCCCTGTGTCTCTCACTCGGTCCCTGTCTCTCTCTCTTGGTCCCTGTGTCTCACTCGGTCCCTGTCTCTCTCTCTGGGTCCCTGTGTCTCTCTCGGTCCCTGTGTCTCTCTCGGATCCTGTCTGTCGTTCCCTGTGTCTCTCTCTCGGTCCGTGTGTCTCTCTATCGGTCCGGGTGTCTCTCTCTCAGTCCCTGTGTCTCTCTCAGTCCCTCTGTCTCTCTCGGTCCCTGTGTCTCTCTCTCGGTCCGTGTGTCTCTCTTGGTCCCTGTGACTCGCTCAGTCCCTATGTCTCTCACTCGTTCCCTGTGTCTCTCTCTCGGTCCCTGTGTCTCTCTCTCTCTCGGTCCCTGTGTCTCTCTCGGTCCCTGTGTCTCTCTCTCGGTCCCTGTGTCTCTCTCGGTCCTGGTGTCTCTCTCGGTCCCTGTGTCTCTCTCTCAGTCCCTGTGTCTCTCTCGGTCCCTGTGATTCGCTCAGTCCCTGTGTGTCTCACTCGGTCCCTGTGTCTCTCTCTCGGTCCCTGTATCTCTCTCTCAGTCCCTGTGTCTCTCTCGGTCCCTGTGACTCGCTCAGTCCCTGTTTCTCTCACTCGGTCCCTGTGTCTCTCTCTCGGTCCCTGTGTCTCTCTCGGTCCCTGTGTCTCTCTCTCGGTCCCTGTGTCTCTATCTCGGTCCCTGTGTTTTTCTCGGTCCCTGTGACTCGCTCAGTCCCTGTGTCTCTCACTCGGTCCCTGTCTCTCTCTCTCTCGGTCCCTGTGTCTCTCTCTCTCTCAGTCCCTGTGTCTCTCTCTCGGTCCCTGTGTCTCTCTCGGTCCCTGTGTCTCTCTCGGTCCCTGTGTCTCCCTCTCACACCTGTGTCTCTCTCGGTCCCTGTGTCTCTCTCGGTCACTGTCTCTCTCTCGGTCCCTGTGTCTCTCTCGGTCTCTGTGTCTCACTCGGTCCCTGTCTCTCTCTCGTTCCTTGTGTCTCTCCCTCGGTCCCTGTGTCTCTCTCTTGGTCCCTGTGTCTCTCTCTCGGTCCGTGTGTCTCTCTCTCGGTCCGTGTGTCTCTCTATCGGTCCGGGTGTCTCTCTCTCAGTCCCTGTGTCTCTCTCAGTCCCTGTGTCTCTCTCGGTCCCTGTGTCTCTCTCTCGGTCCGTGTGTCTCTCTATCGGTCCGTGTGTCTCTCTTGGTCCCTGTGACTCGCTCAGTCCCTGTGTCTCTCACTCGGTCCCTGTGTCTCTCTCTCTCTCGGTCCCTGTGTCTCTCTCGGTCCCTGTGTCTCTCTCTCGGTCCCTGTGTCTGTCTCGGTCGTTGTGTCTCACTTGGTCCCTGTGTCTCTCTCGGTCTCTGTGTCTCACTCAGTCCCTGTGTCTCTCTCGGTCCCTGTGTCTCTCTCGGTCCCTCTGTCTCTCTCTCGCTCCCTGACTTTCTCTCTCGGACGATTGTGTCTCTCTCTTGGTCCCTGTGTCTCACTCGGTCCCTGTGTCTCTCACTCGGTCCCTGTCTCTCTCTCTTGGTCCCTGTGTCTCACTCGGTCCCTGTTTCTCTCTCTCAGTTTCAGTGTGTCTGTCGTTCCCTGTGTCTCTCTCTCGGTCCCTGTGACTCTCTCGGTCCCTGTGTCTCTCTCGGTCCTTGTGTCTCTCTCGGTCTCTGTGTCTCTCTCTGGGTTCCTGTGTCTCTCTCGGTCCCTGTGTCTCTCTCAGATACTGTCTCTCTCCCTCGGTCCCTGTGTCTCTCTCGGTCCCTGTGTCTCTCTCTCAGTCCCTTTGTCTCTCTCTCTCTTGGTCCCTGTGTCTCTCTCTCAGTCCCTGTGTCTCTCTCAGTCCCTGTGTCTCTCTCGGTCCCTGTGTCTCTCTCTCGGTCCCTGTGTCTCTCTATCGGTCCGTGTGTCTCTCTCGGTCCCTGTGACTCGCTCAGTCCCTGTGTCTCTCACTCGGTCCCTGTGTCTCTCTCTCGGTCCCTGTGTCTCTCTCTCTCGGTCGCTATGTCTCTCTCGGTCCCTGTGTCTCTCTCTCGGTCCCTGTGTCTATCTCGGTCGTTGTGTCTCACTCGGTCCCTGTGTCTCTCTCGGTCCCTGTGTCTCCCTCTCACCCCTGTGTCTCTCTCGGTCCCTGTGTCTCTCTCGGTCACTGTCTCTCTCTCGGTCCCTGTGTCTCTCTCGGTCTCTGTGTCTCACTCAGTCCCTGTGTCTCTCTCGGTCCCTGTGTCTCTCTCGGTCCCTGTGTCTCTCTCGGTCCCTCTGTCTCTCTCTCGCTCCCTGTCTTTCTCTCTCGGACGATTGTGTCTCTCTCTCGGTCCCTGTGTCTCACTCGGTCCCTGTGTCTCTCACTCGGTCCCTGTCTCTCTCTCTTGGTCCCTGTGTCTCACTCGGTCCCAGTGTCTCTCTCTCAGTTTCAGTGTGTCTGTTGTTCCCTGTGTCTCTCTCTCGGTCCCTGTGACTCTCTCGGTCCCTGTGTCTCTCGCTAGGTCCTTGTGTCTCTCTCGGTCCCTGTGTCTCTCTCTCGGTCCCTGTGTCTCTCTCTCTCGGTCCCTGTGTCTCTTTCGGTCCCTGTGTCTCTCTCTCGGTCCCTGTGTTTCTCTCGGTCCCTGTGTCTCTCTCGGTCACTGTCTCTCTCTCTCGGTCCCTGTGTCTCTCTCGGTCTCTGTGTCTCTCTCGGTCCCTGTGTCTCTCTCGGTCCCTGTGTCTCTCTCGGTCACTGTCTCTCTCTCGGTCCCTGTGTCTCTCTCGGTCCCTCTGTCTCTCTGTCGCTCCCTGTCTTTCTCTCTCGGACGATTGTGTCTCTCTCTCGGTCCCTGTGTCTCACTCGGTCCCTGTGTCTCTCACTCGGTCCCTGTCTCTCTCTCTTGGTCCCTGTGTCTCACTCGGTCCCTGTCTCTCTCTCTCAGTTTCAGTGTGTCTGTCGTTCCCTGTGTCTCTCTCTCGGTCCCTGTGACTCTCTCGGTCCCTGTTACTCTCTCTTGGTCCCTGTGTCTCACTCGGTCCCTGTCTCTCTCTCTGGGTCCCTGTGTCTCTCTCGGTCCCTGTGTCTCTCTCGGATCCTGTCTGTCGTTCCCTGTGTCTCTCTCTCGGTCCGTGTGTCTCTCTATCGGTCCGGGTGTCTCTCTCTCACTCCCTGTGTCTCTCTCAGTCCCTGTGTCTCTCTCGGTCCCTGTGTCTCTCTCTCGGTCCGTGTGTCTCTCTTGGTCCCTGTGACTCGCTCAGTCCCTATGTCTCTCACTCGTTCCCTGTGTCTCTCTCTCGGTCCCTGTGTCTCTCTCTCTCGGTCCCTGTGTCTCTCTCGGTCCCTGTGTCTCTCTCTCGGTCCCTGTGTCTCTCTCGGTCCTGGTGTCTCTCTCGGTCCCTGTGTCTCTCTCTCAGTCCCTGTGTCTCTCTCGGTCCCTGTGATTCGCTCAGTCCCTGTGTGTCTCACTCGGTCCCTGTGTCTCTCTCTCGGTCCCTGTGTCTCTCTCTCAGTCCCTGTGTCTCTCTCGGTCCCTGTGACTCGCTCAGTCCCTGTGTCTCTCACTCGGTCCCTGTGTCTCTCTCTCTCGGTCCCTGTGTCTCTCTCGGTCCCTCTGTCTCTCTCTAGGTCCCTGTGTCTCTATCTCGGTCCCTGTGTCTCTCTCGGTCCCTGTGACTCGCTCAGTCCCTGTGTCTCTCACTCGGTCCCTGTCTCTCTCTCTCTCGGTCCCTGTGTCTCTCTCTCTCTCAGTCCCTGTGTCTCTCTCTCGGTCCCTGTGTCTCTCTCGGTCCCTGTGTCTCTCTCGGTCCCTGTGTCTCCCTCTCACACCTGTGTCTCTCTTAGTCCCTGTGTCTCTCTCGGTCACTGTCTCTCTCTCGGTCCCTGTGTCTCTCTCTCGGTCCCTGTGTCTCTCTTGGTCCCTGTGTCTCTCTCACCCCTGTGTCTCTCTCGGTCCTGGTGTCTCTCTTGGTCCCTGTGTCTCTCTCTCAGTCCCTGTGTCTCTCTCTCAGTCCCTGTGTCTCCCTCGGTCCCTGTGTCTCACTCGGTCCCGGTGTCTCTCTCACCCCTGTGTCTCTCTCGGTCCTGGTGTCTCTCTCAGTCCCTGTGTCTCTCTCTCGGTCCCTGTGTCTCTCTCTTGGTCCCTGTGTCACTCTCTCAGTCCCTGTGTCTCTCTCGGTCCCTGTGTCTCTCTCTCGGTCCCTGTGTCTCTCTCTCGGTCCCTGTGACTCGCTCAGTCCTTGTGTCTCTCACTCGGTCCCTGTGTCTCTCTCTCGGTCCCTGTGTCTCTCTGTCTCGGTCCCTGTGTCTCTCTCGATCGCTGTGTCTCTCTCTCGGTCCCTGTGTCTCTCTTGGTCGCTGTGTTTCAATCGATCCCTGTGTCTCTCTCTCAGTCCCTGTGTCTCTCTTTCAGTCCCTGGGTCTCTCTCACTCGGTCCCTGTGTCTCTCTCTAGGTCCTTGTGTCTCTCTCGGTCCCTGTGTCTCTCTCTCTCGGTCCCTGTGTCTCACTCGGTCCCTGTGTCGCTCTCTCGGTCCCTGTCTCTCTCTCTCAGTCCCTGTCTCTCTCTCTCGGTCACTCTGTTTCTCTCGGTCCCTGTGTCTCTCTCTCGGTCCCTGTCTCTCTCTCTCGGTCACTCTGTTTCTCTCGGTCCCTGTGTCTCTCTCTCGGTCCCTGTGTCTCTCTCGGTCACTGTCTCTCTCTCGGTCCCTGTGTCTCTCTCGGTCCCTCTGTCTCTCTCGGTCCCTCTGTCTCTCTCTCGCTCCCTGTCTTTCCCTCTCGGACGATTGTGTCTCTCTCTCGGTCCCTGTGTCTCTCACTCGGTCCCTGTGTCTCTCTCTCGGTCCCTGTGTCTCTCACTCGGTCACTGTCTCTCTCTCGGTCCCTGTGACTCGCTCATTCCCTGTTTCTCTCTCTCGGTCCCTCTATCTCTCTCGGTCCCTGTGTCTCTCTCTCTCGGTCCCTGTGTCTCTCTCTCTCGGTCCCTGTCACTCTCTCGGTCTCTGTGTCTCAATCGGTCCCTCTGTCTCTCACTCGGTCTCTGTGTCTCTCTCTCGGTCCCTCTGTCTCCCTCTCGGTCCCTGTCTCTCTCTCTCAGTTTCAGTGTCTCTCTCAGTCCCTGTGACTCTCTCGGTCCCTGTGTCTCTCTCTAGGTCCTTGTGTCTCTCTCGGTCCCTGTATCTCTCTCTCTCTCTGTCCCTGTGTCCCTCTTGGTCCCTGTGTCTCTCTCTCGGTGCCTGTGTCTCTCTCTCGGTCCCTGTGACTCTCTCGGTCCCTGTGTCTCTGTCGGTCCCTGTCTCTCTCTCGGTCCCTGTGTCTCTCTCGGTCCCTGTCTCTCTCTCGGTCCCTGTGACTCGCTCAGTCCCGGTGTCTCTCTCTCGGTCCCTGTGTGTCTCACTCGTTCCCTGTGTCTCTCTCTCGGTCCCTGTGTCCCTCTCGATCCCTGTGTCCCGCTCTCGGTCCCTGTGTTTCTCTCTCGGTCTCTGTGTCTCTCACTCGGCCCCTGTGTCTGCTCGGTCCCTGTGTATCCCTCTCAGTCCCTGTGTCTCTCTCGGTCACTGTCTCTCTCTCGGTCCCTGTGTCTCTCTCTCAGTCCCTGTGTCTCTCTCTCGGTCCGTGTGTCTCTCTCTCGGTCCGTGTGTCTCTCTATCGGTCCGGGTGTCTCTCTCTCAGTCCCTGTGTCTCTCTCAGTCCCTGTGTCTCTCTCGGTCCCTGTGTCTCTCTCTCGGTCCGTGTGTCTCTCTATCGGTCCGTGTGTCTCTCTTGGTCCCTGTGACTCGCTCAGTCCCTGTGTCTCTCACTCGGTCCCTGTGTCTCTCTCTCTCTCGGTCCCTGTGTCTCTCTCGGTCCCTGTGTCTCTCTCTCGGTCCCTGTGTCTCTCTCGGTCGTTGTGTCTCACTTGGTCCCTGTGTCTCTCTCGGTCTCTGTGTCTCTCTCGGTCCCTGTGTCTCTCTCGGTCCCTGTGTCTCTCTCGGTCACTGTCTCTCTCTCGGTCCCTGTGTCTCTCTCGGTCTCTGTGTCTCACTCAGTCCCTGTGTCTCTCTCGGTCCCTGTGTCTCTCTCGGTCCCTCTGTCTCTCTCTCGCTCCCTGTCTTTCTCTCTCGGACGATTGTGTCTCTCTCTTGGTCCCTGTGTCTCACTCGGTCCCTGTGTCTCTCACTCGGTCCCTGTCTCTCTCTCTTGGTCCCTGTGTCTCACTCGGGCCCTGTTTCTCTCTCTCAGTTTCAGTGTGTCTGTCGTTCCCTGTGTCTCTCTCTCGGTCCCTGTGACTCTCTCGGTCCCTCTGTCTCTCTCGGTCCTTGTGTCTCTCTCGGTCCCTGTGTCTCTCTCTGGGTCCCTGTGTCTCTCTCGGTCCCTGTGTCTCTCTCAGATCCTGTCTCTCTCCCTCGGTCCCTGTGTCTCTCTCGGTCCCTGTGTCTCTCTCTCAGTCCCTGTGTCTCTCTCAGTCCCTGTGTCTCTCTCGGTCCCTGTGTCTCTCTCTCGGTCCCTGTGTCTCTCTATCGGTCCGTGTGTCTCTCTCGGTCCCTGTGACTCGCTCAGTGCCTGTGTCTCTCACTCGGTCCCTGTGTCTCTCTCTCGGTCCCTGTGTCTCTCTCTCTCGGTCGCTATGTCTCTCTCGGTCCCTGTGTCTCTCTCTCGGTCCCTGTGTCTATCTCGGTCGTGGTGTCTCACTCGGTCCCTGTGTCTCTCTAGGTCCCTGTGTCTCCCTCTCACCCCTGTGTCTCTCTCGGTCCCTGTGTCTCTCTCGGTCACTGTCTCTCTCTCGGTCCCTGTGTCTCTCTCGGTCTCTGTGTCTCACTCAGTCCCTGTGTCTCTCTCGGTCCCTGTGTCTCTCTCGGTCCCTGTGTCTCTCTCGGTCCCTCTGTCTCTCTCTCGCTCCCTGTCTTTCTCTCTCGGACGATTGTGTCTCTCTCTCGGTCCCTGTGTCTCACTCGGTCCCTGTGTCTCTCACTCGGTCCCTGTCTCTCTCTCTTGGTCCCTGTGTCTCACTCGGTCCCAGTGTCTCTCTCTCAGTTTCAGTGTGTCTGTTGTTCCCTGTGTCTCTGTCTCGGTCCCTGTGACTCTCTCGGTCCCTGTGTCTCTCGCTAGGTCCTTGTGTCTCTCTCGGTCCCTGTGTCTCTCTCTCGGTCCCTGTGTCTCTCTCGGTCCCTGTGTCTCTCTCTCGGTCCCTGTGTCTCTCTCGGTCCCTGTGTCTCTCTCGGTCACTGTCTCTCTCTCGGTCCCTGTGTCTCTCTCGGTCCCTCTGTCTCTCTGTCGCTCCCTGTCTTTCTCTCTCGGACGATTGTGTCTCTCTCTCGGTCCCTGTGTCTCACTCGGTCCCTGTGTCTCTCACTCGGTCCCTGTCTCTCTCTCTTGGTCCCTGTGTCTCACTCGGTCCCTGTCTCTCTCTCTCAGTTTCAGTGTGTCTGTCGTTCCCTGTTTCTCTCTCTCGGTCCCTGTAACTCTCTCGGTCCCTGTGTCTCTCTCTCGGTCCCTGTGTCTCTCTCTCTCGGTCCCTGTGTCTCTTTCGGTCCCTGTGTCTCTCTCTCGGTCCCTGTGTCTCTCTCGGTCCCTGTGTCACTCTCGGTCACTGTCTCTCTCTCGGTCCCTGTGTCTCTCTCGATCGCTGTGTCTCTCTCTCGGTCCCTGTGTCTCTCTCGGTCGCTGTGTCTCAATCGATCCCTGTGTCTCTCTCTCAGTCCCTGTGTCTCACTCGGTCCCTGTGTCTCTCTCGGTCACTGTCTCTCTCTGGGTCCCTGTGTCTCTCTCGGTCCCTCTGTCTCTCTGTCGCTCCCTGTCTTTCTCTCTCGGACGATTGTGTCTCTCTCTCGGTCCCTGTGTCTCACTCGGTCCCTGTGTCTCTCACTCGGTCCCTGTCTCTCTCTCTTGGTCCCTGTGTCTCTCTCGGTCCCTGTGTCTCTCTCGGATCCTGTCTGTCGTTCCCTGTGTCTCTCTCTCGGTCCGTGTGTCTCTCTATCGGTCCGGGTGTCTCTCTCTCAGTCCCTGTGTCTCTCTCAGTCCCTGTGTCTCTCTCGGTCCCTGTGTCTCTCTCTCGGTCCGTGTGTCTCTCTTGGTCCCTGTGACTCGCTCAGTCCCTATGTCTCTCACTCGTTCCCTGTGTCTCTCTCTCGGTCCCTGTGTCTCTCTCTCTCTCGGTCCCTGTGTCTCTCTCGGTCCCTGTGTCTCTCTCTCGGTCCCTGTGTCTCTCTCGGTCCTGGTGTCTCTCTCGGTCCCTGTGTCTCTCTCTCAGTCCCTGTGTCTCTCTCGGTCCCTGTGATTCGCTCAGTCCCTGTGTGTCTCACTCGGTCCCTGTGTCTCTCTCTCGGTCCCTGTATCTCTCTCTCAGTCCCTGTGTCTCTCTCGGTCCCTGTGACTCGCTCAGTCCCTGTTTCTCTCACTCGGTCCCTGTGTCTCTCTCTCGGTCCCTGTGTCTCTCTCGGTCCCTGTGACTCGCTCAGTCCCTGTGTCTCTCACTCTGTCCCTGTCTCTCTCTCTCTCGGTCCCTGTGTCTCTCTCTCTCTCAGTCCCTGTGTCTCTCTCTCGGTCCCTGTGTCTCTCTCGGTCCCTGTGTCTCTCTCGGTCCCTGTGTCTCCCTCTCACACCTGTGTCTCTCTCGGTCCCTGTGTCTCTCTCGGTCACTGTCTCTCTCTCGGTCCCTGTGTCTCTCTCGGTCTCTGTGTCTCACTCGGTCCCTGTCTCTCTCTCGGTCCTTGTGTCTCTCCCTCGGTCCCTGTGTCTCTCTCTTGGTCCCTGTGTCTCTCTCTCGGTCCGTGTGTCTCTCTCTCGGTCCGTGTGTCTCTCTATCGGTCCGGGTGTCTCTCTCTCAGTCCCTGTGTCTCTCTCAGTCCCTGTGTCTCTCTCGGTCCCTGTGTCTCTCTCTCGGTCCGTGTGTCTCTCTATCGGTCCGTGTGTCTCTCTATCGGTCCGGGTGTCTCTCTCTCAGTCCCTGTGTCTCTCTCAGTCCCTGTGTCTCTCTCGGTCCCTGTGTCTCTCTCTCGGTCCGTGTGTCTCTCTATCGGTCCGTGTGTCTCTCTTGGTCCCTGTGACTCGCTCAGTCCCTGTGTCTCTCACTCGGTCCCTGTGTCTCTCTCTCTCTCGGTCCCTGTGTCTCTCTCGGTCCCTGTGTCTCTCTCTCGGTCCCTGTGTCTGTCTCGGTCGTTGTGTCTCACTTGGTCCCTGTGTCTCTCTCGGTCTCTGTGTCTCTCTCGGTCCCTGTGTCTCTCTCGGTCCCTGTGTCTCTCTCGGTCACTGTCTCTCTCTCGGTCCCTGTGTCTCTCTCGGTCTCTGTGTCTCACTCAGTCCCTGTGTCTCTCTCGGTCCCTGTGTCTCTCTCGGTCCCTCTGTCTCTCTCTCGCTCCCTGTCTTTCTCTCTCGGACGATTGTGTCTCTCTCTTGGTCCCTGTGTCTCACTCGGTCCCTGTGTCTCTCACTCGGTCCCTGTCTCTCTCTCTTGGTCCCTGTGTCTCACTCGGTCCCTGTTTCTCTCTCTCAGTTTCAGTGTGTCTGTCGTTCCCTGTGTCTCTCTCTCGGTCCCTGTGACTCTCTCGGTCCCTGTGTCTCTCTCGGTCCTTGTGTCTCTCTCGGTCCCTGTGTCTCTCTCTGGGTTCCTGTGTCTCTCTCGGTCCCTGTGTCTCTCTCAGATCCTGTCTCTCTCCCTCGGTCCCTGTGTCTCTCTCGGTCCCTGTGTCTCTCTCTCAGTCCCTGTGTCTCTCTCTCTCTTGGTCCCTGTGTCTCTCTCTCATTCCCTGTGTCTCTCTCAGTCCCTGTGTCTCTCTCGGTCCCTGTGTCTCTCTCTCGGTCCCTGTGTCTCTCTATCGGTCCGTGTGTCACTCTCGGTCCCTGTGACTCGCTCAGTCCCTGTGTCTCTCACTCGGTCCCTGTGTCTCTCTCTCGGTCCCTGTGTCTCTCTCTCTCGGTCGCTATGTCTCTCTCGGTCCCTGTGTCTCTCTCTCGGTCCCTGTGTCTATCTCGGTCGTTGTGTCTCACTCGGTCCATGTGTCTCTCTCTGTCCCTGTGTCTCCCTCTCACCCCTGTGTCTCTCTCGGTCCCTGTGTCTCTCTCGGTCACTGTCTCTCTCTCGGTCCCTGTGTCTCTCTCGGTCTCTGTGTCTCACTCAGTCCCTGTGTCTCTCTCGGTCCCTGTGTCTCTCTCGGTCCCTGTGTCTCTCTCGGTCCCTCTGTCTCTCTCTCGCTCCCTGTCTTTCTCTCTCGGACGATTGTGTCTCTCTCTCGGTCCCTGTGTCTCACTCGGTCCCTGTGTCTCTCACTCGGTCCCTGTCTCTCTCTCTTGGTCCCTGTGTCTCACTCGGTCCCAGTGTCTCTCTCTCAGTTTCAGTGTGTCTGTTGTTCCCTGTGTCTCTCTCTCGGTCCCTGTGACTCTCTCGGTCCCTGTGTCTCTCGCTAGGTCCTTGTGTCTCTCTCGGTCCCTGTGTCTCTCTCTCGGTCCCTGTGTCTCTCTCTCTCGGTCCCTGTGTCTCTTTCGGTCCCTGTGTCTCTCTCTCGGTCCCTGTGTTTCTCTCGGTCCCTGTGTCTCTCTCGGTCACTGTCTCTCTCTCGGTCCCTGTGTCTCTCTCGGTCTCTGTGTCTCTCTCGGTCCCTGTGTCTCTCTCGGTCCCTGTGTCTCTCTCGGTCACTGTCTCTCTCTCGGTCCCTGTGTCTCTCTCGGTCCCTCTGTCTCTCTGTCGCTCCCTGTCTTTCTCTCTCGGACGATTGTGTCTCTCTCTCGGTCCCTGTGTCTCACTCGGTCCCTGTGTCTCTCACTCGGTCCCTGTCTCTCTCTCTTGGTCCCTGTGTCTCACTCGGTCCCTGACTCTCTCTCTCAGTTTCAGTGTGTCTGTCGTTCCCTGTGTCTCTCTCTCGGTCCCTGTGACTCTCTCGGTCCCTGTTACTCTCTCTTGGTCCCTGTGTCTCACTCGGTCCCTGTCTCTCTCTCTGGGTCCCTGTGTCTCTCTCGGTCCCTGTGTCTCTCTCGGATCCTGTCTGTCGTTCCCTGTGTCTCTCTCTCGGTCCGTGTGTCTCTCTATCGGTCCGGGTGTCTCTCTCTCAGTCCCTGTGTCTCTCTCAGTCCCTGTGTCTCTCTCGGTCCCTGTGTCTCTCTCTCGGTCCGTGTGTCTCTCTTGGTCCCTGTGACTCGCTCAGTCCCTATGTCTCTCACTCGTTCCCTGTGTCTCTCTCTCGGTCCCTGTGTCTCTCTCTCTCGGTCCCTGTGTCTCTCTCGGTCCCTGTGTCTCTCTCTCGGTCCCTGTGTCTCTCTCGGTCCTGGTGTCTCTCTCGGTCCCTGTGTCTCTCTCTCAGTCCCTGTGTCTCTCTCGGTCCCTGTGATTCGCTCAGTCCCTGTGTGTCTCACTCGGTCCCTGTGTCTCTCTCTCGGTCCCTGTGTCTCTCTCTCAGTCCCTGTGTCTCTCTCGGTCCCTGTGACTCGCTCAGTCCCTGTGTCTCTCACTCGGTCCCTGTGTCTCTCTCTCTCGGTCCCTGTGTCTCTCTCGGTCCCTGTGTCTCTCTCTAGGTCCCTGTGTCTCTATCTCGGTCCCTGTGTCTCTCTCGGTCCCTGTGACTCGCTCAGTCCCTGTGTCTCTCACTCGGTCCCTGTCTCTCTCTCTCTCGGTCCCTGTGTCTCTCTCTCTCTCAGTCCCTGTGTCTCTCTCTCGGTCCCTGTGTCTCTCTCGGTCCCTGTGTCTCTCTCGGTCCCTGTGTCTCCCTCTCACACCTGTGTCTCTCTCGGTCCCTGTGTCTCTCTCGGTCACTGTCTCTCTCTCGGTCCCTGTGTCTCTCTCGGTCTCTGTGTCTCACTCGGTCCCTGTCTCTCTCTCGGTCCTTGTGTCTCTCCCTCGGTCCCTGTGTCTCTCTCTCGGTCCCTGTGTCTCTCTTGGTCCCTGTGTCTCTCTCACCCCTGTGTCTCTCTCGGTCCTGGTGTCTCTCTTGGTCCCTGTGTCTCTCTCTCAGTCCCTGTGTCTCTCTCTCAGTCCCTGTGTCTCCCTCGGTCCCTGTGTCGCACTCGGTCCCTGTGTCTCTCTCGGTCCCGGTGTCTCTCTCACCCCTGTGTCTCTCTCGGTCCTGGTGTCTCTCTCGGTCCCTGTGTCTCTCTCTCGGTCCCTGTGTCTCTCTCTTGGTCCCTGTGTCACTCTCTCAGTCCCTGTGTCTCTCTCGGTCCCTGTGTCTCTCTCTCGGTCCCTGTGTCTCTCTCTCGGTCCCTGTGACTCGCTCAGTCCTTGTGTCTCTCACTCGGTCCCTGTGTCTCTCTCTCGGTCCCTGTGTCTCTCTGTCTCGGTCCCTGTGTCTGTCTCGATCGCTGTGTCTCTCTCTCGGTCCCTCTGTCTCTCTTGGTCGCTGTGTCTCAATCGATCCCTGTGTCTCTCTCTCAGTCCCTGTGTCTCTCTTTCGGTCCCTGGGTCTCTCTCACTCGGTCCCTGTGTCTCTCTCTAGGTCCTTGTGTCTCTCTCGGTCCCTGTGTCTCTCTCTCTCGGTCCCTGTGTCTCACTCGGTCCCTGTGTCGCTCTCTCGGTCCCTGTCTCTCTCTCTCAGTCCCTGTCTCTCTCTCTCGGTCACTCTGTTTCTCTCGGTCCCTGTGTCTCTCTCTCGGTCCCTGTGTCTCTCTCGGTCACTGTCTCTCTCTCGGTCCCTGTGTCTCTCTCGGTCCCTCTGTCTCTCTCGGTCCCTCTGTCTCTCTCTCGCTCCCTGTCTTTCCCTCTCGGACGATTGTGTCTCTCTCTCGGTCCCTGTGTCTCTCACTCGGTCCCTGTGTCTCTCTCTCGGTCCCTGTGTCTCTCACTCGGTCACTGTCTCTCTCTCGGTCCCTGTGACTCGCTCATTCCCTGTTTCTCTCTCTCGGTCCCTCTATCTCTCTCGGTCCCTGTGTCTCTCTCTCGGTCCCTGTGTCTCTCTATCGGTCCGTGTGTCACTCTCGGTCCCTGTGACTCGCTCAGTCCCTGTGTCTCTCACTCGGTCCCTGTGTCTCTCTCTCGGTCCCTGTGTCTCTCTCTCTCGGTCGCTATGTCTCTCTCGGTCCCTGTGTCTCTCTCTCGGTCCCTGTGTCTATCTCGGTCGTTGTGTCTCACTCGGTCCATGTGTCTCTCTCTGTCCCTGTGTCTCCCTCTCACCCCTGTGTCTCTCTCGGTCCCTGTGTCTCTCTCGGTCACTGTCTCTCTCTCGGTCCCTGTGTCTCTCTCGGTCTCTGTGTCTCACTCAGTCCCTGTGTCTCTCTCGGTCCCTGTGTCTCTCTCGGTCCCTGTGTCTCTCTCGGTCCCTCTGTCTCTCTCTCGCTCCCTGTCTTTCTCTCTCGGACGATTGTGTCTCTCTCTCGGTCCCTGTGTCTCACTCGGTCCCTGTGTCTCTCACTCGGTCCCTGTCTCTCTCTCTTGGTCCCTGTGTCTCACTCGGTCCCAGTGTCTCTCTCTCAGTTTCAGTGTGTCTGTTGTTCCCTGTGTCTCTCTCTCGGTCCCTGTGACTCTCTCGGTCCCTGTGTCTCTCGCTAGGTCCTTGTGTCTCTCTCGGTCCCTGTGTCTCTCTCTCGGTCCCTGTGTCTCTCTCTCTCGGTCCCTGTGTCTCTTTCGGTCCCTGTGTCTCTCTCTCGGTCCCTGTGTTTCTCTCGGTCCCTGTGTCTCTCTCGGTCACTGTCTCTCTCTCGGTCCCTGTGTCTCTCTCGGTCTCTGTGTCTCTCTCGGTCCCTGTGTCTCTCTCGGTCCCTGTGTCTCTCTCGGTCACTGTCTCTCTCTCGGTCCCTGTGTCTCTCTCGGTCCCTCTGTCTCTCTGTCGCTCCCTGTCTTTCTCTCTCGGACGATTGTGTCTCTCTCTCGGTCCCTGTGTCTCACTCGGTCCCTGTGTCTCTCACTCGGTCCCTGTCTCTCTCTCTTGGTCCCTGTGTCTCACTCGGTCCCTGACTCTCTCTCTCAGTTTCAGTGTGTCTGTCGTTCCCTGTGTCTCTCTCTCGGTCCCTGTGACTCTCTCGGTCCCTGTTACTCTCTCTTGGTCCCTGTGTCTCACTCGGTCCCTGTCTCTCTCTCTGGGTCCCTGTGTCTCTCTCGGTCCCTGTGTCTCTCTCGGATCCTGTCTGTCGTTCCCTGTGTCTCTCTCTCGGTCCGTGTGTCTCTCTATCGGTCCGGGTGTCTCTCTCTCAGTCCCTGTGTCTCTCTCAGTCCCTGTGTCTCTCTCGGTCCCTGTGTCTCTCTCTCGGTCCGTGTGTCTCTCTTGGTCCCTGTGACTCGCTCAGTCCCTATGTCTCTCACTCGTTCCCTGTGTCTCTCTCTCGGTCCCTGTGTCTCTCTCTCTCGGTCCCTGTGTCTCTCTCGGTCCCTGTGTCTCTCTCTCGGTCCCTGTGTCTCTCTCGGTCCTGGTGTCTCTCTCGGTCCCTGTGTCTCTCTCTCAGTCCCTGTGTCTCTCTCGGTCCCTGTGATTCGCTCAGTCCCTGTGTGTCTCACTCGGTCCCTGTGTCTCTCTCTCGGTCCCTGTGTCTCTCTCTCAGTCCCTGTGTCTCTCTCGGTCCCTGTGACTCGCTCAGTCCCTGTGTCTCTCACTCGGTCCCTGTGTCTCTCTCTCTCGGTCCCTGTGTCTCTCTCGGTCCCTGTGTCTCTCTCTAGGTCCCTGTGTCTCTATCTCGGTCCCTGTGTCTCTCTCGGTCCCTGTGACTCGCTCAGTCCCTGTGTCTCTCACTCGGTCCCTGTCTCTCTCTCTCTCGGTCCCTGTGTCTCTCTCTCTCTCAGTCCCTGTGTCTCTCTCTCGGTCCCTGTGTCTCTCTCGGTCCCTGTGTCTCTCTCGGTCCCTGTGTCTCCCTCTCACACCTGTGTCTCTCTCGGTCCCTGTGTCTCTCTCGGTCACTGTCTCTCTCTCGGTCCCTGTGTCTCTCTCGGTCTCTGTGTCTCACTCGGTCCCTGTCTCTCTCTCGGTCCTTGTGTCTCTCCCTCGGTCCCTGTGTCTCTCTCTCGGTCCCTGTGTCTCTCTTGGTCCCTGTGTCTCTCTCACCCCTGTGTCTCTCTCGGTCCTGGTGTCTCTCTTGGTCCCTGTGTCTCTCTCTCAGTCCCTGTGTCTCTCTCTCAGTCCCTGTGTCTCCCTCGGTCCCTGTGTCGCACTCGGTCCCTGTGTCTCTCTCGGTCCCGGTGTCTCTCTCACCCCTGTGTCTCTCTCGGTCCTGGTGTCTCTCTCGGTCCCTGTGTCTCTCTCTCGGTCCCTGTGTCTCTCTCTTGGTCCCTGTGTCACTCTCTCAGTCCCTGTGTCTCTCTCGGTCCCTGTGTCTCTCTCTCGGTCCCTGTGTCTCTCTCTCGGTCCCTGTGACTCGCTCAGTCCTTGTGTCTCTCACTCGGTCCCTGTGTCTCTCTCTCGGTCCCTGTGTCTCTCTGTCTCGGTCCCTGTGTCTGTCTCGATCGCTGTGTCTCTCTCTCGGTCCCTCTGTCTCTCTTGGTCGCTGTGTCTCAATCGATCCCTGTGTCTCTCTCTCAGTCCCTGTGTCTCTCTTTCGGTCCCTGGGTCTCTCTCACTCGGTCCCTGTGTCTCTCTCTAGGTCCTTGTGTCTCTCTCGGTCCCTGTGTCTCTCTCTCTCGGTCCCTGTGTCTCACTCGGTCCCTGTGTCGCTCTCTCGGTCCCTGTCTCTCTCTCTCAGTCCCTGTCTCTCTCTCTCGGTCACTCTGTTTCTCTCGGTCCCTGTGTCTCTCTCTCGGTCCCTGTCTCTCTCTCTCGGTCACTCTGTTTCTCTCGGTCCCTGTGTCTCTCTCTCGGTCCCTGTGTCTCTCTCGGTCACTGTCTCTCTCTCGGTCCCTGTGTCTCTCTCGGTCCCTCTGTCTCTCTCGGTCCCTCTGTCTCTCTCTCGCTCCCTGTCTTTCCCTCTCGGACGATTGTGTCTCTCTCTCGGTCCCTGTGTCTCTCACTCGGTCCCTGTGTCTCTCTCTCGGTCCCTGTGTCTCTCACTCGGTCACTGTCTCTCTCTCGGTCCCTGTGACTCGCTCATTCCCTGTTTCTCTCTCTCGGTCCCTCTATCTCTCTCGGTCCCTGTGTCTCTCTCTCGGTCCCTGTGTCTCTCACTCGGTCACTGTCTCTCTCTCGGTCCCTGTGACTCGCTCATTCCCTGTTTCTCTCTCTCGGTCCCTCTATCTCTCTCGGTCCCTGTGTCTCTCTCTCTCGGTCCCTGTGTCTCTCTCTCTCGGTCCCTGTCACTCTCTCGGTCTCTGTGTCTCAATCGGTCCCTCTGTCTCTCACTCGGTCCCTCTGTCTCCCTCTCGGTCCCTGTCTCTCTCTCTCAGTTTCAGTGTCTCTCTCAGTCCCTGTGACTCTCTCGGTCCCTGTGTCTCTCTCTAGGTCCTTGTGTCTCTCTCGGTCACTGGGACACAGAGACACTGCGACACAGAGACAATGTGACATTGAGACTCTGAGAAACTGAGACACTGAGGCACAGTGATACTGAGACACAGATTCACTGAGACTCTAAGACACTGAGACACTGAAAATTTGAGACACTGAGACACTGTGACACTGAGGCACAGAGACTCTCAGACAGAGAGACACTGAGTCTCTGAGACACTGATAAACTGAGACACAGAGACAGAGACACTGAGACTCTGAGACCTGAGACACTGAGACACAGAGACACTGGGACACAGAGACACTGAGACTCTGAGACACTGAGACACAAAGACACTGAGGCACAGAGACACTGAGACACTGTGACACTGAGGCACAGAGACACTCAACACAGAGACAAAGTGACACTGAGTGTCTGAGACATTGATACACTGAGACACTGAGACTCTGAGACATTGAGACACTGAGGCACAGAGACACTGAGACACTGAGACACAGAGACACTGAGATACTGAGGTACAGAGACACTGAGACACTGAGACATTGAGATATTAAGACACTGAGTCACAGAGACACTGAGGCACAGATACACTGAGTCTCAGAGACACTGAGACACTGAGACACAGAGACAAAGAGACACTGAGACGATGAGACTCTGATACATTGATACACAGAGACACAAAGACAAAGAAATACTGAGACACTGAGGCACTGAGGCACAGAGGCACTGAGATACAGAGACACAGAGACTCTGAGACACTGAGACACCGTGACTCAGAGACACTTAGACACAGAGACACTGAGACACTTAAACACAGAGAGATTAAGACACTGAGACTCTGAGACACTGAGACAATGGGACACGGAGACACTGAGACTCTGAGATACTGAGACACAGAGACACTGAGACCCTGAGGCACAGAGACAGTGAGACTCTGAGACACTGAGGCACAGAGAAACTCAAACACAGAGACACTGAGTCTCTGAGACACTGAGACACTGAGGCACAGAAACACTGAGACACTGTGACACTGAGACACAGCACTGAGACACTGAAACTCCGAGACGCTGAGGCACTGAGACAGAGAGAGACTGAGACACTGAGTCACAGAGACGCTGAGACACAGAGACACAGAGACACAGAGACACTGAGACTCGGAAACACAGAGACACTGAAACTCTGAGACACTGAGACTCTGAGACACAGAGACACTGAGACTCTGAGACACAGGGACACTGAAGCACTGAGACTCTAAGACACTGAGACACTGAATCTCTGAGACACAGAAAAACAGAGACACTGAGACTCAGAGACACTGAAACACTGAGACACTGAGACACAGAAAAACAGAGACACTGAGACTCAGAGACATTGAGACACTGAGACACAGAAACACTGAGACACAGAGACATTGAGAGTCTGATAGACTGAGGCACAGAGACACTGTGACACTGAGGCACAGAGACACAGAAAAACTGAGACACTGAGACTCAGAGACACTGAGACCCTGAGACTTTGAGATACTGAGGCACAGAGACACTGAGACACTGAGACACAGAGACTCTGAGACACTGAGACTCTGAGACTCTGAGACTCTGATACATTGTGACACTGAGGCACAGAGACACTCAGACACAGAGAAAAAGATATACTGAATCTCTGACACACTGATACACAGAGACAATGAGACTCGGAGACGCTGAGACTCTGAAATACAGAGACACAGAGACTCTGAGACACAGAGACACTGAGGCACTGAGACACAGAGACACTGAGGCACAGAGAAACTCAGGCACAGAGACACAGAGCCACGGAGACTCTGAGACACTGAGGCACTGAGACACTGAGACACAGAGACACAGAGACTCTGAGATACTGTGTCACAGATAAACTGAGACACAGAGACACTGAAACTCTGAAAACAGTGTGACACAGAGTCACTGAGACTTTGAGATACTAAGACATTGAGGCACAGAGACACGGAGACATTGAGCCACAGAGACAGTGAGACACAGGGACACTGAGCCACAGAGACACTGAGACCCTGAGGTACAGAGACAGTGAGACTCTGAGACACTGAGGCACAGAGAAACGCAGACACAGAGACACTGAGTCTCTGAGACACTGATACACTGAGACACAGAGACACTGAGACTCGGAGACACTGAGACACAGGGACACTGAGACACTGAGATACTGAGACACAGAGATACTGAGACACTGTTACACTGAGACACAGCACTGTGACACTGAGACACTGAGTCTCTGAGACGTTGAGGCACTGAATACAAAGACTTTGAGACACAGAGATACTGAGACGCAGAGACACTGAGACACTGAGGCACAGAGACACCGAAATGCAGAGACACTGAGACCAGAGACAAAGATACTCTGAGACGCAGATACGCTGAGAAACTGAGTCACTAAGGCACAGAGAAACTGAGACACAGAGACACTGAGACTCTAAGACACAGAGACACTGAGACACAGAAAAAAGACACACTGAAATTCTGAGACACTGTGACACAGAGACACTGAGAGTCTGATAGACTGAGGCACAGAGAAACTGAGACACTGAGACACAGAGACACAGAGACTCTGAGATACTGTGTCACAGATAAACTGAGGCACAGAGACACTGAAACTCTGTAAACAGTGTGACACAGAGTCACTGAGACTTTGAGATACTAAGACACTGAGGCACAGAGACACGGAGACCTTGAGCCACAGAGACAGTGAGACACAGGGACATTGAGCCACAGAGACACTGAGACCCTGAGGTACAGAGACAGTGAGACTCTGAGACACTGAGGCACAGAGAAACTCAGACACAGAGACACTGAGTCTCTGAGACACTGATACACTGAGACACAGAGACACTGAGACTCGGAGACACTGAGACACAGGGACACTGAGACACTGAGACACTGAGACACAGAGATACTGAGACACTGTGACCCTGAGACACAGCACTGAGACACTGAGTCTCTGAGACGTTGAGGCACTGAGACTCTGAGACACAGGGACACTGAAGCACTGAGACTCTAAGACACTGAGACACTGAATCTCTGAGACACAGAAAAACAGAGTCACTGAGACACTGAAAGACTTTGAGACACAGAGACACTGAGACGCAGAGTCACTGAGACACTGAGGCACAGAGACACCGAAATGCAGAGACACTGAGTCCAGAGACAAAGATACTCTGAGACGCAGATACCCTGAGAAACTGAGTCACTAAGGCACAGAGAAACTGAGACACAGAGACACTGAGACTCTAAGACACAGAGACACTGAGACACAGAAAAAAGACACACTGAAATTCTGAGACACTGTGACACAGAGACACTGAGAGTCTGATAGACTGAGGCACAGAGAAACTGAGACACTGAGGCAACAAGACACAGAATCTCTGAGACACTGAGACTCTGAGACACTGAGACACTGAGTCATAGAGGCACTCAGACAGAGAGACACCGAGGCTCTAATTCTCTGAGACACAGAGACACAAAGACACTGAGACACTGAGACACTGAGGCACAGAGAAACAGAGACACAGAGACACTGAGACTCTGAGACACTGAGGCACAGAGACACTGAGACACTGAGTCTCTGAGACACTGATACACTGAGACACAGAGACACTGAGACTCTAGACACTGAGACACTGAGGCACAGAGATAGAGAAACACTGAGACACTGAGACACAGAGACACTGAGACACTAAGCCATTGAGGCACAGAGACACTCAGACTCAGAGACACTGATTCTCTGAGATGCTGATACACTGAGACACAGAGACACTGAGACACAGAGGCACTGAAACTCTGAGACACAGAGACACTGAGACACAGACACACTGAGACACTGAGACACTGGACACAAAGACTTTCAGACACTGAGACACAGAGACACTGAGACTCTGAGACACTGAGACACTGAGATACTGAGACACAGAGACACTGAGGCACTGAGACACTGAGACACAGAGACACAGAGACACTGAGACTCTGAGACACTGAGACACAGAGACACTGAGGCACTGAGACACAGAGACACTGAGGCACAGAGAAACTCAGACACAGACACACAGACACACTGAGACTCTGAGACACTGAGGCACTGAGACACTGAAACACTGAGACACAGAGACACAGAGACTCTGAGATATTGTGTCACAGATAAACTGAGACACAGAGACACTGAAACTCTGAAAACAGTGTGACACAGAGTCACTGAGACTTTGGGATACTAAGACATTGAGGCACAGAGACACGGAGACACTGAGCCACAGAGACAGTGAGACAAAGAGACACTGAGCCACAGAGACACTGAGACCCTGAGGCACAGAGACAGTGAGACTCTGAGACACTGAGGCACAGAGAAACTCAGACACAGAGACACTGAGTCTCTGAGACACTGAGACACTGAGACACAGAGACACTGAGACACTGTGACACTGAGACACAGCACTGAGACACTGAAACTCCGAGACGCTGAGGCACTGAATACAATGACTTTGAGACACAGAGAGACTGAGACACTGAGTCACAGAGACGCTGAGACACAGAGACACAGAGACAGTGAGACTCTGAGACACTGAGACTCTGAGACACAGAGACACTGAGACTCTGAGACACTGAGACACTGAGACTCTGAGACACTGAGACACAGAGACACTGAGGCACTGAGACACAGAGACACTGAGGCACAGAGAAACTCAGACACAGAGACACAGACACACTGAGACTCTGAGACACTGAGGCACTGAGACACTGAAAAACTGATTCACAGAGACTCTGAGATATTGTGTCACAGATAATCTGAGACACAGAGACACTGAAACTCAGAGACACTGAGACTCAGAGACACTGAGGCACAGAGACACTGAGACACTGAGTCTCTGAGACACTGATACACTGAGACACAGAGACACTGAGACTCTAGACACTGAGACACTGAGGCACAGAGATAGAGAAACACTGAGACACTGAGACACAGAGACACTGAGACACTATGCCATTGAGGCACAGAGACACTCAGACTCAAAGACACTGATTCTCTGAGATGCTGATACACTGAGACACTGAGACACTGAGGCACAGAGAAACTCAGACACAGACACACAGACACACTGAGACTCTGAGACACTGAGGCACTGAGACACTGAAACACTGAGACACAGAGACACAGAGACTCTGAGATATTGTGTCACAGATAATCTGAGACACAGAGACACTGAAACTCTGAAAACAGTGTGACACAGAGTCACTGAGACTTTGGGATACAAAGACACTGAGGCACAGAGACACGGAGACACTGAGCCACAGAGACAGTGAGACAAAGAGACACTGAACCACAGAGACACTGAGACCCTGAGAGACACTGAGGCACAGAGACACGGAGACACTGAGCCACAGAGACAGTGAGACTCTGAGACACTGAGGCACAGAGAAACTCAGACACAGAGACACTGAGTCTCTGAGACACTGAGACACTGAGACACAGAGACACTGAGACACTGTGACACTGAGACACAGCACTGAGACACTGAAACTCCGAGACGCTGAGGCACTGAATACAATGACTTTGAGACACAGAGAGACTGAGACACTGAGTCACAGAGACGCTGAGACACAGAGACACAGAGACAGTGAGACTCTGAGACACTGAGACTCTGAGACACAGAGACACTGAGACACTGAGACTCTGAGACACAGAGACACAGAGACACTGAGGCACTGAGACACAGAGACACTGAGGCACAGAGAAACTCAGACTCAGAGACACAGACACACTGAGACTCTGAGACACTGAGACACTGAGACACTGAAACACTGATTCACAGTGACTCTGAGATATTGTGTCACAGATAAACTGAGACACAGAGACACTGAAACTCTGAAAACAGTGTGACACAGAGTCACTGAGACTTTGGGATACTAAGACACTGAGGCACAGAGACACGGAGACACTGAGCCACAGAGACAGTGAGACAAAGAGACACTGAGCCACAGAGACACTGAGACCCTGAGGCACAGAGACAGTGAGACTCTGAGACACTGAGGCACAGAGAAACTCAGACACAGAGACACTGAGTCTCTGAGACACTGAGACACAGAGACACTGAGACACTGAGACACAGCACTGAGACACTGAAACTCCGAGACGCTGAGGCACTGAATACAATGACTTTGAGACAGAGAGAGACTGAGACACTGAGTCACAGAGACGCTGAGACACAGAGACACAGAGACACTGAGATTCTGAGACACAGAGACACTGAGACTCTGAGACACTGAGACTCTGAGGCACAGAGACACCGAAATGTAGAGACACTGAGACCAGAGACAAAGATACTCTGAGAAGCAGATACCCTGAGAAACTGAGTCACTAAGGCACAGAGAAACTGAGACACAGAGACACTGAGACTCTAAGACACAGAGACACTGAGACACAGAAAAAAAGACACACTGAAACTCTGAGATGCTGTGACACCGAGACACTGAGAGTCTGATAGACTGAGGCACAGAGAAACTGAGACACTGAGGCAAAAGACACAGAGACTCTGAGACACTGAGACTCTGAGACACTGAGGCATAGAGACACTCAGACAGAGAAACACCGAGGCACTGATTCTCTGAGACACTGAGACACAAAGACCCTGAGAAACTGAGGCACAGAGAAACAGAGACACAGAGACACTGAGACTCAGAGACACTGAGGCACAGAGACACTGAGACACTGAGTCTCTGAGACACTGATACACTGAGACACAGAGACACTGAGACTCTAGACACTGAGACACTGAGGCACAGAGATAGAGAAACACTGAGACACTGAGACACAGAGACACTGAGACACTATGCCATTGAGGCACAGAGACACTCAGACTCAAAGACACTGATTCTCTGAGATGCTGATACACTGAGACACTGAGACACTGAGGCACAGAGAAACTCAGACACAGACACACAGACACACTGAGACTCTGAGACACTGAAACACTGAGACACAGAGACACAGAGACTCTGAGATATTGTGTCACAGATAATCTGAGACACAGAGACACTGAAACTCTGAAAACAGTTTGGGATACAAAGACACTGAGGCACAGAGACACGGAGACACTGAGCCACAGAGACAGTGAGACAAAGAGACACTGAGCCACAGAGACACTGAGACCCTGAGGCACAAAGACAGTGAGACTCTGAGACACTGAGGCACAGAGAAACTCAGACACAGAGACACTGAGTCTCTGAGACACTGAGACACTGAGACACAGAGACACTGAGACACTGTGACACTGAGACACAGAGACACTGAAACTCCGAGACGCTGAGGCACTGAATACAATGACTTTGAGACAGAGAGAGACTGAGACACTGAGTCACAGAGACGCTGAGACACAGAGACACAGAGACACTGAGATTCTGAGACACAGAGACACTGAGACTCTGAGACACTGAGACTCTGAGGCACAGAGACACCGAAATGTAGAGACACTGAGACCAGAGACAAAGATACTCTGAGACGCAGATACCCTGAGAAACTGAGTCACTAAGGCACAGAGAAACTGAGACACAGAGACACTGAGACTCTAAGACACAGAGACACTGAGACACAGAAAAAAAGACACACTGAAACTCTGAGACGCTGTGACACCGAGACACTGAGAGTCTGATAGACTGAGGCACAGAGAAACTGAGACACTGAGGCAAAAGACACAGAGACTCTGAGACACTGAGACTCTGAGACACTGAGACACTGAGGCATAGAGACACTCAGACAGAGAAACACCGAGGCACTGATTCTCTGAGACACTGAGACACAAAGACACTGAGAAACTGAGGCACAGAGAAACAGAGACACAGAGACACTGAGACTCAGAGACACTGAGGCACAGAGACACTGAGACACTGAGTCTCTGAGACACTGATACACTGAGACACAGAGACACTGAGACTCTAGACACTGAGACACTGAGGCACAGAGATAGAGAAACACTGAGACACTGAGACACAGAGACACTGAGACACTATGCCATTGAGGCACAGAGACACTCAGACTCAAAGACACTGATTCTCTGAGATGCTGATACACTGAGACACAGAGACACTGAGACACAGAAGCACTGAAACTCTGAGACACAGAGACACTGAGACACAGACACACTGAGACTCTGAGAAACTGTACACAAAGACTTTGAGACACTGAGACACAGAGACACTGAGACTCTGAGACACTGAGACACTGAGACACTGAGACACAGAGACACCGAGACACTGGGACACTGAGACACAGAGACACAGAGACATTGAGACTCTGAGACACTGAGACACAGAGACACTGAGGCACTGAGACACAGAGAGACTGAGGCACAGAGAAACTCAGACACAGAGACACAGACACACTGAAACTCTGAGACACTGAGGCACTGAGACACTGAAACACTGAGACACAGCGACACGGAGACTCTGAGATATTGTGTCACAGATAAACTGAGACACAGAGACACTGAATCTCTGAACACAGTGTGACACAGAGTCACTGAGACTTTGGGATACTAAGACACTGAGGCACAGAGACACGGAGACACTGAGCCACAGAGACAGTGAGACAAAGAGACACTGAGCCACAGAGACACTGAGACCCTGAGGCACAGAGACAGTGAGACTCTGAGACACTGAGGCACAGAGAAACTCAACGCAGAGACACTGAGTCTCTGAGACACTGAGACACAGAGACACTGAGACACTGAGACACTGAGACACTGAGACACTGAAACTCCGAGACGCTGACGCACTGAATACAATGACTTTGAGACACAGAGAAACTGAGACACTAAGTCACAGAGACGCTGAGTCACAGAGACACAGAGACACAGAGACTCTGAGACACTGAGACTCTGAGACACTGAGACACAGAGACACTGAGACACAGAGACACAGAGACAAAGAGACTCTGAGACACTGAGGCACAGACACACAGAAAGCCTGAGACACTGAGACTCAGACACTGAGACAATGAGACACTGAGGCACAGAGATACGTAGACACAAAGACACAGAGTCACTGAGGCTCTGAAACACTGAGACACTGAGACACAGAGAGTCTGAGACACAGAGGCACAGAGTCCCAAAGATTCGGAGACACAGAGACACTTGGTCACAGAGTCACAGAGTCTGAAACACTGAGACAATGAGACACAAAGACTTTGAGACACTGAGACACAGAGACACCCAGACAGAAGACAAAGGGACACTGAGTCTCTGACACACTGATACACTGACACACAGAGACACTGACACACAGAAACACTGAGACACTGAGACTCTGAGGCACTGAGACTATAAGACACTGAGACACTGAGACTCTGAGACAAAGAAAAACAGCGACACTGAGGCTCAGAGACACTGAAACACTGAGACACTGAGACACAGAAAAACAGAGACACTGAGACTCAGAGACATTGAGACACTGAGACACAGGGACATTGAGACACAGAGACACTGAGACACAGAGACACTGAGACACTGAGTCTCTGAGACACTGAGACACTGAGACACAGAGACACTGAGACACTGTGACACTGAGACACAGCACTGAGACACTGAAACTCCGAGACGCTGAGGCACTGAATACAATGACTTTGAGACACAGAGAGACTGAGACACTGAGTCACAGAGACGCTGAGACACAGAGACACAGAGACAGTGAGACTCTGAGACACTGAGACTCTGAGACACAGAGACACTGAGACTCTGAGACACTGAGACACTGAGACTCTGAGACACAGAGACACAGAGACACTGAGGCACTGAGACACAGAGACACTGAGGCACAGAGAAACTCAGACACAGAGACACAGACACACTGAGACTCTGAGACACTGAGGCACTGAGACACTGAAACACTGATTCACAGAGACACAGAGACTCTGAGATACTGTGTCACAGATAAACTGAGACACAGAGACACTGAAAATCTGATTCACAGAGACTCTGAGATATTGTGTCACAGATAATCTGAGACACAGTGACACTGAAACTCTGAAAACAGTGCGACACAGAGTCACTGAGACTTTGGGATACAAAGACACTGAGGCACAGAGACACGGAGACACTGAGCCACAGAGACAGTGAGACAAAGAGACACTGAGCCACAGAGACACAGAGATCCTGAGGCACAGAGACAGTGAGACTCTGAGACACTGAGGCACAGAGAAACTCAGACACAGAGACACTGAGACACTGTGACACTGAGACACTGAGACACAGAGACATTGAGACACTGTGACACTGAGACACAGCACTGAGACAGTGAAACTCCGAGACGCTGAGGCACTGAATACAATGACTTTGAGACAGAGAGAGACTGAGACACTGAGTCACAGAGACGCTGAGACACGAGACACAGAGACACTGAGATTCTGAGACACAGAGACACTGAGACACAGAGACACTGAGACTCTAAGACACAGAGACACTGAGACACAGAAAAAAAGACACACTGAAACTCTGAGGCGCTGTGACACCGAGACACTGAGAGTCTGATAGACTGAGGCACAGAGAAACTAAGACACTGAGGCAAAAGACACAGAGACTCTGAGACACTGAGACTCTGAGACACTGAGACACTGAGGCATAGAGACACTCAGACAGAGAAACACCGAGGCACTGATTCTCTGAGACACTGAGACACAAAGACACTGAGAAACTGAGGCACAGAGAAACAGAGAAACAGAGACACAGAGACACTGAGACTCAGAGACACTGAGGCACTGAGACACTGAGTCTCTGAGACACTGATACACTGAGACACAGAGACACTGAGACTCTAGACACTGAGACTCTAGACACTGAGACACTGAGGCATAGAGATAGAGAAACACTGAGACACTGAGACACAGAGACACTGAGACACTATGCCATTGAGGCACAGAGACACTCAGACTCAAAGACACTGATTCTCTGAGATGCTGATACACTGAGACACAGAGACACTGAGACACAGAAGCACTGAAACTCTGAGACACAGAGACACTGAGACACAGACACACTGAGACTCTGAGAAACTGTACACAAAGACGTTGAGACACTGAGACACAGAGACACTGAGACTCTGAGACACTGAGACACTGAGACACTGAGACACAGAGACACCGAGACACTGGGACACTGAGACACAGAGACACAGAGACATTGAGACTCTGAGACACTGAGACACAGAGACACTGAGGCACTGAGACACAGAGAGACTGAGGCACTGAGACACAGAGAGACTGAGGCACAGAGAAACTCAGACACAGAGACGCAGACACTGTGAAACTCTGAGACACTGAGGCACTGAGACACTGAAACACTGAGACACAGCGACACAGAGACTCTGAGATATTGTGACACAGATAAACTGAGACAGAGAGACACTGAAACTCTGAAAACAGTGTGACACAGAGTCACTGAGACTTTGGGATACTAAGACACTGAGGCACAGAGACACGGAGACACTGAGCCACAGAAAAAAGACACACTGAAATTCTGAGACACTGTGACACAGAGACCCTGAGAGTCTGATAGACTGAGGCACAGAGAAACTGAGACACTGAGGCAACAAGACACAGAAACTCTGAGACTCTGAGACACTGAGGCATAGAGGCACTCAGACAGAGAGACACCGAGGCTCTAATTCTCTGAGACACTGAGACACAAAGACACTGAGACACTGAGACACTGAGGCACAGAGAAACAGAGACACAGAGACACTGAGACTATGAGACACTGAGGCACAGAGAAACTCAGACACAGACACACAGACACACTGAGACTCTGAGACACTGAGGCACTGAGACACTGAAACACTGAGACACAGAGACACAGAGACTCTGAGATATTGTGTCACAGATAAACTGAGACACAGAGACACTGAAACTCTGAAAACAGTGTGACACAGAGTCACTGAGACTGTGGGATACTAAGACATTGAGGCACAGAGACACGGAGACACTGAGCCACAGAGACAGTTAGACAAAGAGACACTGAGCCACCGAGACACTGAGACCCTGAGGCACAGAGACAGTGAGACTCTGAGACACTGAGGCACAGAGAAACTCAGACACAGAGACACTTAGTCTCTGAGACACTGAGACACTGAGATACAGAGACACTGAGACACTGTGACACTGAGACACAGCACTGAGACACTGAAACTCCGAGACGCTGAGGCACTGAATACAATGACTTTGAGACACAGAGAGACTGAGACATTGAGTCACAGAGACACTGAGACACAGAGACACAGAGACAGTGAGACTCTGAGACACTGAGACTCTGAGACACAGAGACACTGAGACTCTGAGACACTGAGACACTGAGACTCTGAGACACAGAGACACAGAGACACTGAGGCACTGAGACACAGAGACACTGAGGCACAGAGAAACTCAGACACAGAGACACAGACACACTGATACTCTGAGACACTGAGGCACTGAGACACTGAAACACTGATTCACAGAGACTCTGAGATATTGTGTCACAGATAATCTGAGACACAGAGACACTGAAACTCTGAAAACAGTGTGACACAGAGTCACTGAGACTTTGGGATACAAAGACACTGAGGCACAGAGACACGGAGACACTGAGGCACAGAGACAGTGAGACAAAGAGACACTGAGCCACAGAGACACTGAGATCCTGAGGCACAGAGACAGTGAGACTCTGAGACACTGAGGCACAGAGAAACTCAGACACAGAGACACTGAGACACTGTGACACTGAGACACTGAGACACAGAGACACTGAGACACTGTGACACTGAGACACAGCACTGAGACAGTGAAACTCCGAGACGCTGAGGCACTGAATACAATGACTTTGAGACAGAGAGAGACTGAGACACTGAGTCACAGAGACGCTGAGACACGAGACACAGAGACACTGAGATTCTGAGACACAGAGACACTGAGACACAGAGACACTGAGACTCTAAGACACAGAGACACTGAGACACAGAAAAAAAGACACACTGAAACTCTGAGACGCTGTGACACCGAGACACTGAGAGTCTGATAGACTGAGGCACAGAGAAACTAAGACACTGAGGCAAAAGACACAGAGACTCTGAGACACTGAGACTCTGAGACACTGAGACACTGAGGCCTAGAGACACTCAGACAGAGAAACACCGAGGCACTGATTCTCTGAGACACTGAGACACAAAGACACTGAGAAACTGAGGCACAGAGAAACAGAGAAACAGAGACACAGAGACACTGAGACTCAGAGACACTGAGGCACAGAGACACTGAGACACTGAGTCTCTGAGACACTGATACACTGAGACACAGAGACACTGAGACTCTAGACACTGAGACACTGAGGCATAGAGATAGAGAAACACTGAGACACTGAGACACAGAGACACTGAGACACTATGCCATTGAGGCACAGAGACACTCAGACTCAAAGACACTGATTCTCTGAGATGCTGATACACTGAGACACAGAGACACTGAGACACAGAAGCACTGAAACTCTGAGACACAGAGACACTGAGACACAGACACACTGAGACTCTGAGAAACTGTACACAAAGACTTTGAGACACTGAGACACAGAGACACTGAGACTCTGAGACACTGAGACACTGAGACACTGAGACACTGAGACACAGAGACACCGAGACACTGGGACACTGAGACACAGAGACACAGAGACATTGAGACTCTGAGACACTGAGACACAGAGACACTGAGGCACTGAGACACAGAGAGACTGAGGCACTGAGACACAGAGAGACTGAGGCACAGAGAAACTCATACACAGAGACACAGACACACTGAAACTCTGAGACACTGAGGCACTGAGACACTGAAACACTGAGACACAGCGACACAGAGACTCTGAGATATTGTGTCACAGATAAACTGAGACACAGAGACACTGAAACTCTGAAAACAGTGTGACACAGAGTCACTGAGACTTTGGGATACTAAGACACTGAGGCACAGAGACACGGAGACACTGAGCCACAGAGACAGTGAGACAAAGAGACACTGAGCCACAGAGACACGGAGACACTGAGCCACAGAAAAAAGACACACTGAAATTCTGAGACACTGTGACACAGAGACCCTGAGAGTCTGATAGACTGAGGCACAGAGAAACTGAGACACTGAGGCAACAAGACACAGAAACTCTGAGACACTGAGACTCTGAGACACTGAGGCATAGAGGCACTCAGACAGAGAGACACCGAGGCTCTAATTCTCTGAGACACTGAGACACAAAGACACTGAGACACTGAGACACTGAGGCACAGAGAAACAGAGACACAGAGACACTGAGACTCTGAGACACTGAGGCACAGAGAAACTCAGACACAGACACACAGACACACTGAGAATCTGAGACACTGAGGCACTGAGACACTGAAACACTGAGACACAGAGACACTGAGACTCTGAGATATTGTGTCACAGATAAACTGAGACACAGAGACACTGAAACTCTGAAAACAGTGTGACACAGAGTCACTGAGACTGTGGGATACTAAGACATTGAGGCACAGAGACACGGAGACACTGAGCCACAGAGACAGTTAGACAAAGAGACACTGAGCCACCGAGACACTGAGACCCTGAGGCACAGAGACAGTGAGACTCTGAGACTCTGAGGCACAGAGAAACTCAGACACAGAGACACTGAGTCTCTGAGACACTGAGACACTGAGACACAGAGACACTGAGACACTGTGACACTGAGACACAGCACTGAGACACTGAAACTCTGAGACGCTGAGGCACTGAATACAATGACTTTGAGACACAGAGAGACTGAGACACTGAGTCACAGAGACGCTGAGACACAGAGACACAGAGACAGTGAGACTCTGAGACACTGAGACTCTGAGACACAGAGACACAGAGACACTGAGGCACTGAGACACAGAGACACTGAGGCACAGAGAAACTCAGACACAGAGACACAGACACACTGAGACTCTGAGACACTGAGACACAGAGACACTGAGGCACTGAGACACAGAGACACTGAGGCACAGAGAAACTCAGACACAGACACACAGACACACTGAGACTCTGAGACACTGAGGCACTGAGACACTGAAACACTGAGACACAGAGACACAGAGACTCTGAGATATTGTGTCACAGATAAACTGAGACACAGAGACACTGAAACTCTGAAAACAGTGTGACACAGAGTCACTGAGACTTTGGGATACTAAGACATTGAGGCACAGAGACACGGAGACACTGAGCCACAGAGACAGTGAGACAAAGAGACACTGAGCCACAGAGACACTGAGACCCTGAGGCACAGAGACAGTGAGACTCTGAGACACTGAGGCACAGAGAAACTCAGACACAGAGACACTGAGTCTCTGAGACACTGAGACACAGAGACACTGCGACACTGTGACACTGAGACACTGAAACTCCGAGACGCTGAGGCTTTGAGTCCGAGAGAGACTGAGATACTGAGTCACAGAGACGCTGAGACACAGAGACACAGAGAAACTGAGATTCTGAGACACAGAGACACTGAGACTCTGAGACACTGAGACTCTGAGACGCTGGGGCACTGAATACAAAGACTTTGAGACACAGAGACACTGAGACGCAGAGACACTGAGACTCTGAGGCACAGAGACACCGAAATGTAGAGACACTGAGACCAGAGACAAAGATACTCTGAGACGCAGATACCCTGAGAAACTGAGTCACTTTTCACAGAGAAACTGAGACACAGAGACACTGAGACTCTAAGACACAGAGACACTGAGACACAGAAAGAAAGACACACTGAAACTCTGAGACGCTGTGACACCGAGACACTGAGAGTCTGATAGACTGAGGCACAGAGAAACTGAGACACTGAGGCAAAAGACACAGAGACTCTGAGACACTGAGACTCTGAGACACTGAGTCACTGAGGCATAGAGACACTCAGACAGAGAAACACCGAGGCACTGATTCTCTGAGATGCTGATACACTGAGACACAGAGACACTGAGACACAGAAGCACTGAAACTCTGAGACACAGAGACACTGAGACACAGACACACTGAGACTCTGAGAAACTGTACACAAAGACTTTGAGACACTGAGACACAGAGACACTGAGACTCTGAGACACTGAGTCACTGAGACACTGAGACACTGAGACACAGAGACACCGAGACACTGGGACACTGAGGCACAGAGATACAGAGACATTGAGACACTGAGACACTGAGACACAGAGACACTGAGGCACTGAGACACAGAGAGACTGAGGCACTGAGACACAGAGAGACTGAGGCACAGAGAAACTCAGACACAGAGACACAGACACACTGAAACTCTGAGACACTGAGGCACTGAGACACTGAAACACTGAGACACAGCGACACAGAGACTCTGAGATATTGTGTCACAGATAAACTGAGACACAGAGACACTGAAACTCTGAAAACAGTGTGACACAGAGTCAATGAGACTTTGGGATACTAAGACACTGAGGCACAGAGACACGGAGACACTGAGCCACAGAGACAGTGAGACAAAGAGACACTGAGCCACAGAGACACTGAGACCCTGAGGCACAGAGACAATGAGACTCTGAGACACTGAGGCACAGAGAAATTCAACGCAGAGACACTGAGTCTCTGAGATACTGAGACACTGAGACACAGAGACACTGAGACACTGAGACACTGAAACTCCGAGACGCTGACGCACTGAATACAATGACTTTGAGACACAGAGAAACTGAGACACTAAGTCACAGAGACGCTGAGACACAGAGACACAGAGACACTGAGACTCTGAGACACTGAGACTCTGAGACACTGAGACACAGAGACACTGAGACACAGAGACATGGAGACAAAGAGACTCTGAGACACTGAGGCACAGACACACAGAAAGCCTGAGACACTGAGACTCAGACACTGAGACAATGAGACACTGAGGCACAGAGATACGTAGACACAAAGACACAGAGTCACTGAGGCTGTGAAACACTGAGACACTGAGACACAGAGAGTCTGAGACACAGAGGCACAGAGTCCCAAAGATTCGGTGACACAGAGACACTTGGTCACAGAGTCACAGAGTCTGAAGCACTGAGACAATGAGACACAAAGACTTTGAGACACTGAGACACAGAGACACCCAGACAGAAGACAAAGGGACACTGAGTCTCTGACACACTGATACACTGACACACAGAGACACTGACACACAGAGACACTGAGACACTGAGACACTGAGACTCTGAGGCACTGAGACTATAAGACACTGAGACACTGAGACTCTGAGACAAAGAAAAACAGCGACACTGAGGCTCAGAGACACTGAAACACTGAGACACTGAGACACAGAAAAACAGAGACACTGAGACTCAGAGACATTGAGACACTGAGACACTGAGACACAGGGACACTGAGACACAGAGACACTGAGACACAGAGACACTGAGACACAGAGACACTGAGACTCAGAGACATTGAGACACTGAGACACAGGGACACTGAGATACAGAGACACTGAGACACAGAGACACTGAGAGTCTGATAGACTGAGGCACAGAGACACTGTGACACTGAGGCACAGAGACACAGAAAAACTGAGACACTGAGACTCAGAGACACTGTGACACAGAGACACTGAGACTTTGAGATACTGAGGCGCTGAGAAACTGAGACACAGAGACACAGAGACTCTGAGACACTGAGACTCTGAGACTCTGATACATTGTGACACTGAGGCACAGAGACACTCAGACACAGAGAAAAAGAGATACTGAATCTCTGACACACTGATACACAGAGACACAGAGACTCTGAGACACAGAGACACTGAGGCACTGAGACACAGAGACACTGAGACACAGATAAACTGAGACACAGAGACACTGAACTCTGAAAACACTGTGACACAGAGTCACTGAGACTTTGAGATGCTAAGACTCTGAGGCACAGAGACACGGAGACACTGAGCCACAGAGACAGTGAGACACAATCACACTGAGCCACAGACACACTGAGACTCGGAGACACTGAGACACCGAAATGCAGAGACACTGAGACCAGAGACAAAGATACTCTGAGACGCAGATACAATGAGAAACTGAGTCACTAAGGCACAGAGAAACTGAGACACAGAGACACTGAGACTCTGAGACACAGAGACACTGAGAGACAGAAAAAAAAAACTCTGAGAAACTGTGACTCTGAGACACTGAGAGTCTGATAGACTGAGGCACAGAGAAACTGAGCCACTGAGGCACTGAGGCATAGAGACACTCAGACAGAGAGACACCGAGGCGCTGATTCTCTGAGACACTGAGACACAAAGACACTGAGACACTGAGACACTGAGGCACAGATAAACTGAGGCACAGAGACACTGAGACACTGAGTCTCTGAGACACTGATACATTGAGACACGGAGACACTGAGACTCTAGACACTGAGACACTGAGACACAGAGACACTGAGACACTATGCCATTGAGGCACAGAGACACTCAGACACAGAGACACTGATTCTCTGAGATGCTGATACACTGAGACAGAGACACTGAGACACTGAGACACAGAGGCACTGAAACTCTGAGACACTGAGACACAGAGACACTGAGACACAGACACACTGAGACTCTGAGACACTGTACACAAAGACTTTGAAACACTGAGACACAGAGACACTGAGACTCTGAGACACTGAGACAGTGAGACACAGAGACACTGTGACACTATGACACTGAGGCACAGAGAAACTCAGACACCGAGACAAAGAGACACTGACTTTCTGAGACACTGAGACACAGAGATAGAAAAACACTTAGACACTGAGACAGTGATAATCTGATACACTGAGACACTGTGACAATGAGGCACAGAGACAGTGAGACATAGAGACACTGAGACACTGAGGCGGAGAGATAGAGGAACACTGAGACACTGAGACACAGAGACATCGAGACACTGAGACACTGAGACACAGAGACACAGAGACACGGAGACTCTGAGACACTGTGACACAGAGACACTGAGGCACTGAGACACTGAGGCACAGAGAAGCTCAGACACCGAGACACAGACACACTGAGACTCTGAGACACTGAGGTACTGAGACACTGAGACACAGAGAAACAGAGACAATGAGGCACAGAGATACAGAGACACTGAGGCACAGAGGCACAGAGACACTGAGTCACTGAGACACAGAGACACTGAGACTCTGAGACGCTGAGACTCTGAGACACAGAGAGTCTGAGACACTGAGACACAGAGACACTGAGACACAGAGACACAGAGACTCTGATACATTGTGACACTGAGGCACAGAGACACTCAGACACAGAGAAACTGAGACACTGTGTCACCAAGACACAGAG
The DNA here is from genome assembly GCA_037974335.1 of Prionace glauca. Taxonomy (NCBI): domain Eukaryota; kingdom Metazoa; phylum Chordata; class Chondrichthyes; order Carcharhiniformes; family Carcharhinidae; genus Prionace; species Prionace glauca. Next base: position 202,094 of record JBBMRE010000184.1, read on the forward strand.
ACTCTGAGAGATTGAGACTCTGAGACACTGAGACACAGTAACACAGAGACACAGAGGCAATGCGGCACAGAGATACAGAGACACTGAGGCACAGAGACACTGAGACACAGAGACACTGAGACTCTGAGACACTGATACATTGAGACTATGAGACACTGAGGCACAGAGATAGAGATTCACTGAGACACTGAGACACAGAGACACTGAGACTTTGAGATATTAAGACACTGAGGCACAGAGACATTGAGAAAACGAGACGCTGAGACACTGAGGCACAGAGACATAGAGACACTGAGACTCTAAGACACTGAGGCACAGAGACACAGAGATACTGAGACACAGAGACATAGAGACACTGAAACTCTGAGACACTGAGACACAGAGACTATGAGACACAGAAACATAGAGACACTGAGACACTGAGTCACTGGGACACAGAGACACTGAGACAGAGAGACACAGAGACACTGAATCTCTGAGACACTGATACACTGAGACAGAGAGACACTGATAATCTGAGACACTGAGACACTGTGACATTGTGGCACAGAGCCACTCAGACACAGAGAAACTGAGACACTGAGGCACCAAGACACAGAGACTCTGAGAGATTGAGACTCTGAGACTCTGAGACACTGAAACACAGTTACACAGAGACACAGAGACAATGAGGCACAGAGATACAGAGACACTGAGGCACAGAGGCACAGAGACACTGAGACACTGAAACACAGAGACACTGAGACTCTGAGACGCTGAGACTCTGAGACACAGAGAGTCTGAGACACTGAGACTCTGAGACGCTGAGACTCTGAGACACAGAGAGTCTGAGACACTGAGACAAAGAGACACTGAGACACTGAGACACTGAGACACAGAGACACAGAGACTCTGAGACACTGAGACTCTGAGACTCTGATACATTGTGACACTGAGGCACAGAGACACTCAGACACAGAGAAAAAGAGATACTGAATCTCTGACACACTGATACACCGAGGCACAGAGACTCTGAGACTCTGAGACACAGAGGGTCTGAGACACTGAGACACAGAGACACTGAGACACTGAGACTCTGAGATACAGAGACTCTGAGACACTGAGATTCTGAGACTCTGATACATTGTGACACTGAGGCATAGAGACATTCAGGCACAGAGAAAAAGAGATACTGAATCTCTGACACACTGATACACCGAGGCACAGAGACTCTGAGACGCTGAGACTCTGATACACAGAGACACAGAGACACAGAGACACTGAGACACTGAAGCCCTGAGACACAGAGACATAGAGACACTGAAACTCTGAGACACTGAGACACATAACTTTGAGACTCAGAGACACTGAGACTCTGAGGCACAGAGACACTGAGAAACTGAGTCTCTGAGACACTGATAAACTGAGACATAGAGACACTTGGACACAGAGACACTGAGACACAGAGACAATGAGGCACAGAGACACAGAGACACAGAGACACTGTGACATTGAGACTCTGAGAAACTGAGACGCTGAGGCACAGTGATCCTGAGACACAGATTCACTGAGACTCTAAGACACTGAGACACCGTGACACTGAGGCACAGAGACACTCAGACAGAGAGACACTGAGTCTCTGAGACACTGATAAACTGAGACACAGAGACAGAGACACTGAGACTCTGAGACCTGAGACACTGAGACACAGAGACACTGTGACACTGAAACTCTGAGACACTGAGACGCAAAACTGAGACACAGAGACACTGAGACTCTGAGGCACAGAGACACTCAGACACTGAGAAACTGAGTCTCTGAGACACTGATAAACTGAGACACAGAGGCACTGAGATATAGAGACACAGAAACTCTGAGACACTGAGACACAGAGACACTGAGGCACAGAGACACTGAGACACAGAGACACTGTGACTCAGAGACACTTAGACACAGAAACACTGAGATAATTAAACACAGAGAGACGCAGACACTGAGACTCTGAGATACTGAGACACAGTGACACTGAGACACAAAATTTTGAGACGCTGAGACACAGAAACACTGAGACTCTGAGACACAGAAACACTGATATACTGAGACACTGAGACACTGAGACACAGAGACACTGAGACACTGAGACACTGAGACTCTGAGACACTGAGGCACTGAGACACTGAGACACAGAGATAATGAGACACAGAGACACTGAGTCTCTGAAACACTGATACATTGAGACTCTGACACACTGAGACACAGAGACACCGAGACACTGAGACACTGAGACACTGAGACACAGAGACACAGAGACACTGAGACTCTGAGACACTGAGACACAGAGACACTGAGGCACTGAGACACAGAGACACTGAGGCACAGATAAACTCAGATACAGAGACACAGACACACTGAGACTTTGAGACACTGAGGCACTGAGACACTGAGACACAGAGACACAGAGACTCTGAGATACTGTGTCACAGATAAACTGAAACACAGAGACACTGAAACTCTGAAAACAGTGTGACACAGAGTCACTGAGACTTTGAGATACTAAGACACTGAGGCACAGAGACACAGAGACACTGAGCCACAGAGACTGTGAGACACTGAGACACTGAGACCCTGAGGCACAGAGACAGTGAGACACTGAGGCACATAGAAATTCAGGCACAGAGACACTGAGTCTCTGAAACACTGATACACTGAGACACTGTGACTCTGAGACGCTGAGGCACTGAGACACAGTGACACAGAAAAACTGAGACACTGAGACTCAGAGACACTGTGACACAGAGACACTGAGACACTGAGACTTTGAGATACTGAGGCACTGAGACACTGAGACACAGAGACCCTGAGACACTGAGACTCTGATACTCTGATACATTGTGACACTGAGGCACAGAGACACTGAGACACAGAGAAAAAGAGATACTGAATCTCTGACACACTGATACACAGAGACACAGAGACTCTGAGACGCTGAGACACTGAGGCACTGAGACACAGAGACACTGAGACACAGAGACACTGAAGCACAGAGAAACTCAGACACAGAGACACAGACACACTGAGACTCTGAGACACTGAGGCACTGAGACACTGAGACACAGAGACACAGAGACTCTGAGATACTGTGTCACAGATAAACGGAGACACAGAGACACTGAAACTCTGAAAACAGTGACACAGAGTCACTGTGACTTTGAGGTACTCAGACTCTGAGGCACAGAGACACGGAGACACTGAGCCACAGAGACAGTGAGACACAGAGATACGACACTGAGCCACAGAGACAGTGAGACACAGAGACACTGAGCCACAGAGACACTGAGAACCTGAAGCACAGAGACACTGAGTCTCTGAGACACTGAGACACAGCACTGAGACACTGAGACTCTGAGACGCTGAGGCACTGAATACAAAGACTTTGAGACACAGAGACACTGAGACACAGAGACACTGAGAATCTGTGACACTGAGACACAGCACTGAGACACTGAGACTCTGAGACGCTGAGGCACTGAATACAAAGACTTTGAGACACAGAGACACTGAGACACAGAGACACTGAGAATCTGAGGCACAGAGACACCGAAATGCAGAGAGACTGAGACCAGAGACGAGGACATTCTGAGAAACAGATACGCTGAGAAACTGAGTCACTAAGGCACAGAGAAACTGAGACACAGAGACATTGAGACTCTAAGACACAGAGAGACTGAGACACAGAAAACAAGACACACTGAAACTCTGAGATGCTGTGACACAGAGACACTGAGAGTCAGATAGACTGAGGCACAGAGAAACTGAGACACTGAGGCACCAAGACACAGAGACTCTGAGACACTGAGACACTATGACACTGAGGCATAGAGACACGCAGACAGAGAGACACCGAGGCACTGATTCTCTGAGACACTGAGACACAAAGACACTGAGACACTGAGGCACAGATAAACTGAGACACAGATACACAGAGACACTGAGACTCTGAGACACTGAGGCACAGTGACACTGAGACACTGAGACACTGAGTTCTCTGAGACACTGATACACTGAGACACAGAGACACTGAGACTCTAGACACTGAGACACTGAGGCACAGAGACACTGAGACACTATGCCATTGAGGCACAGAGACACTCAGACACAGAGACACTGATTCTCTGAGATGCTGATTCACTGAGACACAGAGACACTGAGACACTGAGACACAGAGGCACTGAAACTCTGAGACACTGAGACACAGAGACACAGAGACACTGAGACACAGACACACTGAGACTCTGAGACACTGTACACAAAGACATTGAAACAATGAGACACAGAGACACTGAGACTCTGAGACACTGAGACACTGAGACAGTGAGACACAGAGACACTGTGTCACTATGACACTGAGGCACAGAGAAACTCAGACACCGAGACAAAGAGACACTGATTTTGACACTGAGACACAGAGATAGAAAAACACTTAGACACTGAGACAGTGATAATCTGAGACACTGAGACACTGTGACAATGAGGCACAGAGACACTGAGACATAGAGACACTGAGACACTGAGACACTGAGGCGCAGAGATAGAGAAACACTGAGACACTAAGACACAGAAACACCGAGACACTGAGACACTGAGACACAGAGACACAGAGACACAGAGACACTGAGACTCTGAGACACTGAGACACAGAAAAAAAGACACACTGAAACTCTGAGACGCTGTGACACAGAGACACTGAGTGTCTGATAGACTGAGGCACTGAGAAACTGAGACACAGGCACCAAGACACAGAGACTCTAACACACAGAGACTCTGAGACTCTGAGATACTGAGACACAGTGACACTGAGACACAAAATTTTGAGACACTGAGACACAGAAACACTGAAACTCTGAGACACAGAAACACTGAGACACTGAGACACTGAGACACAGAGACACTGAGACACTGAGACTCTGAGACACTGAGGCACAGAGACACTGAGACACAGAGATACTGAGACACAGAGACACTGAGTCTCTGAGGCACTGATACATTGAGACTCTGAGACACTGAGGCACAGAGACACTGAGACACAGAGACACTGAGATTCTGAGACACTGAGGCACAGAGACACTGAGAGACAGAGATACTGAGACACAGAGACACTGAGTCTCTGAGACACTGATACATTGAGACTATAAGACACTGAGGCACAGAGATAGAGAATCACTGAGACACTGAGACACTAAGACATTGAGACTTTGAGATATTAAGACACTGAGGCACAGAGACACTGAGACACTGAGACTCTGAGACACTGAGGCACAGAGACACAGAGATACTGAGACACAGAGACATAGAGACACTGAACCTCTGAGACACTGAGACACAGAGACTATGAGACACAGAAACATAGAGACACAGACTCACGGAAACTCTGAGACACTGAGACACTGGGACACAGAGGCACTGAGACAGAGAGACACTGATAATCTGAGACACTGTGACATTGAGGCACAGAGACACTCAGACACACAGAAACTGAGACACTGTGGCACCAAGACACAGAGACTCTGAGAGATTGAGACTCTGAGACACTGAGACACAGTAACACAGAGACACAGAGGCAATGAGGCACAGAGATACAGAGACACTGAGGCACAGAGGCACAGAGACAGTGAGACACAGAGACACTGAGACTCTGAGACACTGATACATTGAGACTATGAGACACTGAGGCACAGAGATAGATATTCACTGAGACACTGAGACAGAGAGACACTGTGACACAGAGACACTGAGACTTTGAGATATTAAGACACTGAGGCACAGATACATTGAGACACTGAGACGCTGAGACACTGAGGCACAGAGACATAGAGACACTGAAACTCTGAGACACAGAGACTATGAGACACAGAAACATAGAGACATAGACTCACTGAAACTCTGAGACACTGTGACATTGAGGCACAGAGACACTCAGACACAGAGAAACTGAGACACTGAGGCACCAAGACACAGTGACTCTGAGAGATTGAGACTCTGAGACACTGAGACACTGAGACACAGTAACACAGAGACACAGAGACAATGAGGCACAGAGATACAGAGACACTGAGGCACAGAGGCACAGAGACACTGAGTCACTGAGACACAGAGACACTGAGACTCTGAGACGCTGAGACTCTGAGACACTGAGACACAGAGACACTGAGAAACAGAGACACAGAGACACAGAGACTCTGAGACACTGAGACTCTGATACATTGTGACACTGAGGCACAGAGACACTCAGACACATAGAAAAAGAGATACTGAATCTCTGACACACTGATACACCGAGGCACAGAGACTCTGAGACGCTGAGACTCTGATACACAGAGACACAGAGACTCTGAGACGCTGAGACTCTGAGACACTGAGGCACAGAGACACAGAGACACTGAGACACTGAAGCACTGAGACACAGACATAGAGACACTGAAACTCTGAGATAGTGACACAGAAACGTTTGAGACACAGAGACACTGAGACTCTGAGACACTGAGGCACAGAGACACTCAGATAGGCAGACACTGAGAAACTGAGTCTCTGAGACACTGATAAACTGAGACACAGAGACACAGAGACAATGAGGCACAGAGACACTGAGATACTGGGACACTGGGACACAGAGACACTGCGACACAGAGACAATGTGACATTGAGACTCTGAGAAACTGAGACACTGAGGCACAGTGATACTGAGACACAGATTCACTGAGACTCTAAGACACTGAGACACTGAAAATTTGAGACACTGAGACACTGTGACACTGAGGCACAGAGACTCTCAGACAGAGAGACACTGAGTCTCTGAGACACTGATAAACTGAGACACAGAGACAGAGACACTGAGACTCTGAGACCTGAGACACTGAGACACAGAGACACTGGGACACAGAGACACTGAGACTCTGAGACACTGAGACACAAAGACACTGAGGCACAGAGACACTGAGACACTGTGACACTGAGGCACAGAGACACTCAACACAGAGACAAAGTGACACTGAGTGTCTGAGACATTGATACACTGAGACACTGAGACTCTGAGACATTGAGACACTGAGGCACAGAGACACTGAGACACTGAGACACAGAGACACTGAGATACTGAGGTACAGAGACACTGAGACACTGAGACGTTGAGATATTAAGACACTGAGTCACAGAGACACTGAGGCACAGATACACTGAGTCTCAGAGACACTGAGACACTGAGACACAGAGACAAAGAGACTCTGAGACACTGAGACGCTGAGACTCTGATACATTGATACACAGAGACACAAAGACAAAGAAATACTGAGACACTGAGGCACTGAGGCACAGAGGCACTGAGATACAGAGACACAGAGACTCTGAGACACTGAGACACCGTGACTCAGAGACACTTAGACACAGAGACACTGAGACACTTAAACACAGAGAGATTAAGACACTGAGACTCTGAGACACTGAGACAATGGGACACGGAGACACTGAGACTCTGAGATACTGAGACACAGAGACACAGAGACACAAAATTTTGAGACACTGAGACACGGAAACACTGAGACTCTGTGATACAGAGATACTGAGACACTGAGATATTGAGACACAGAGACACTGAGACACTGAGACACAGAGACACTGAGAGACAGAGATACTGAGACACAGAGACACTGAGTCTCTGAGACACTGATACATTGAGACTATGAGACACTGAGGCACAGAGATAGAGAATCACTGAGACACTGAGACACTAAGACATTGAGACTTTGAGATATTAAGACACTGAGGCACAGAGACACTGAGACACTGAGACTCTGAGACACTGAGGCACAGAGACACAGAGATACTGAGACACAGAGACATAGAGACACTGAACCTCTGAGACACTGAGACACAGAGACTATGAGACACAGAAACATAGAGACACAGACTCACGGAAACTCTGAGACACTGAGACACTGGGACACAGAGACACTGAGACAGAGAGACACTGATAATCTGAGACACTGTGACATTGAGGCACAGAGACACTCAGACACAGAGAAACTTAGACACTGAGGCACCAAGACACAGAGACTCTGAGAGATTGAGACTCTGAGACAGTGAGACACAGTAACACAGAGACACAGAGGCAATGAGGCACAGAGATACAGAGACACTGAGGCACAGAGGCACAGAGACACTGAGACACAGAGACACTGAGACTCTGAGACACTGATACATTGAGACTATGAGACACTGAGGCACAGAGATAGATATTCACTGAGACACCGAGACAGAGAGACACTGTGACACAGAGACACTGAGACTTTGAGATATTAAGACACTGAGGCACAGATACATTGAGACACTGAGACGCTGAGACACTGAGGCACAGAGACATAGAGACACTGAAACTCTGAGACACAGAGACTATGAGACACAGAAACATAGAGACATAGACTCACTGAAACTCTGAGACACTGTGACATTGAGGCACAGAGACACTCAGACACAGAGAAACTGAGACACTGAGGCACCAAGACACAGTGACTCTGAGAGATTGAGACTCTGAGACACTGAGACACTGAGACACAGTAACACAGAGACACAGAGACAATGAGGCACAGAGATACAGAGACACTGAGGCACAGAGGCACAGAGACACTGAGTCACTGAGACACAGAGACACTGAGACTCTGAAGCACTGAGACACAGACATAGAGACACTGAAACTCTGAGATAGTGACACAGAAACGTTTGAGACACAGAGACACTGAGACTCTGAGACACTGAGGCACAGAGACACTCAGATAGGCAGACACTGAGAAACTGAATCTCTGAGACACTGATAAACTGAGACACAGAGACACAGAGACAATGAGGCACAGAGACACTGAGATACTGGGACACTGGGACACAGAGACACTGCGACACAGAGACACTGTGACATTGAGACTCTGAGAAACTGAGACACTGAGGCACAGTGATACTGAGACACAGATTCACTGAGACTCTAAGACACTGAGACACTGAAAATTTGAGACACTGAGACACTGTGACACTGAGGCACAGAGACACTCAGACAGAGAGACACTGAGTCTCTGAGACACTGATAAACTGAGACACAGAGACAGAGACACTGAGACTCTGAGACCTGAGACACTGAGACACAGAGACACTGGGACAGAGAGACACTGAGACTCTGAGACACTGAGACACTGTGACACTGAGGCACAGAGACACTGAGACACTGTGACACTGAGGCACAGAGACACTCAACACAGAGACAAAGTGACACTGAGTGTCTGAGACATTGATACACTGAGACACTGAGACTCTGAGACATTGAGACACTGAGGCACAGACACACTGAGACACTGAGACACAGAGACACTGAGACACTGAGATACAGAGACACTGAGACACTGAGACTTTGAGATATTAAGACACTGAGTCACAGAGACACTGAGGCACAGATACACTGAGTCTCAGAGACACTGAGACACTGAGACACAGAGACAAAGAGACTCTGAGACACTGAGACGCTGAGACTCTGATACATTGATTCACAGAGACACAAAGACAAAGAAATACTGAGACACTGAGGCACTGAGGCACAGAGGCACTGAGATACAGAGACACAGAGACTCTGAGACACTGAGACACTGTGACTCAGAGACACTTAGACACAGAGACACTGAGACACTTAAACACAGAGAGATTAAGACACTGAGACTCTGAGACACTGAGACAATGGGACACGGAGACACTGAGACTCTGAGATACTGAGACACAGAGACACTGAGACACAAAATTTTGAGACACTGAGACACAGAAACACTGAGACTCTGAGATACAGAGATACTGAGACACTGAGATACTGAGACACAGAGACACTGAGACACTGAGACTCTGAGACACTGAGGCACAGAGGCACTGAGACACAGAGATTCTGAGACAGAGAGACACTGAGTCTCTGAGACACTGATACATTGAGACTCTGAGACACTGAGGCACAGAGACACTGAGACACAGAGACACTGAGATTCTGAGACACTGAGGGACAGAGACACTGAGACACATAGATACTGAGACACAGAGACAATGAGTCGCTGAGACACTGATACATTGAGACTATGAGACACTGAGTCACAGATATAGAGAATCACTGAGACACTGAGACACTCAGACAGAGAGACACTGAGTCTCAGAGACACTGATAAACTGAGACACAGAGACAGAGACAGTGAGACTCTGAGACCTGAGACACTGAGACACAAAGACACTGGGACACAGAGACACTGAGGCTCTGAGACACTGAGGCACAGAGACGCTGAGACACTGTGACACTGAGGCACAGTGACACTCAACACAGAGACAAAGTGACACTGAGTGTCTGTGACATTGATACACTGAGACACTGAGACTCTGAGACATTGAGACACTTAGGCACTGAGGCACTGAGGCACAGATACACTGAGACACTGAGACTCTAAGACACTGAGGCACAGAGACACAGAGATACTGAGACACAGAGACATAGTGACACTGAAACTCTGAGACACTGAGACACAGAGACTATGAGACACAGAAACATAGAGACACAGACTCACGGAAACGCTGAGAAACTGAGACTCTGAGACACAGAGACACTGAGGCACTGAGACTCTAAGACACTGAGACACAGCACTGAGACACTGAGGCTCTGAGATGCTGAGGCACTGAATACAAAGACTTTGAGACACAAAGAGACTGAGACACTGTGACACAGAGACACTGAGACACTGAGACTTTGAGATACTGAGGCACAGAGACACTGAGACACTGAGACACAGATACACAGAGACACTGAGACTCTGAGACACTGAGAATCTGAGACACTGAGGCACTGAGACTCTAAGACACTGGGACACTGAGACACTGAGACTCTGAGACACAGAAAAACAGAGACACTGAGACTCAGAGACACTGAAACACTGAGACACTGAGACACTGAGACACAGAGACATTGAGAGTCTGATAGACTGAGGCACAGAGACACTGTGACACTGAGGCACAGAGACACAGAAAAACTGAGACACTGAGACTCAGAGAAACTCTGACACAGAGTCACTGAGACCCTGAGACATTGAGATACTGAGGCACAGAGACACTGAGACACTGAGACACTGAGACACAGAGACTCTGAGACACTGAGACTCTGAGACTCTGAGACTCTGATACATTGTGACACTGAGGCACAGAGACACTCAGACACAGAGAAAAAGAGATACTGAATCTCTGACACACAGATACACAGAGACACAGAGACTCGGAGATGCTGAGACTCTGATATACAGAGACACAGAGACTCGGAGACGCTGAGACTCTGATATACAGAGACACAGAGACTCTGAGACACAGAGACACTGAGGCACTGAGACACAGAGACACTGAGGCACAGAGAAACTCAGACACAGAGACACAGACACACTGAGACTCTGAGACACTGAGGCACTGAGACACTGAGACACTGAGACACAGAGACACAGAGACTCTGAGATACTGTGTCACAGATAAACTGAGACACAGAGACACTGAAACTCTGAAAACAGTGTGACACAGAGTCACTGATACTAAGACACTGAGGCACAGAGACACGGAGACACTGAGCCACAGAGACAGTGAGACACAGGGACACTGAGCCACAGAGACACTGAGACCCTGAGGCACAGAGGCAGTGAGACTCTGAGACACTGAGGCACAGAGAAACTCAGACACAGAGACACTGAGTCTCTGAGACACTGATACACTGAGACACAGAGACACTGAGACGCGGAGACACTGAGACACTGAGACACAGAAACACTGAGACACTGTGACACTGAGACACAGCACTGAGACACTGAGACACTGAGACTCTGAGACGCTGAGGCACTGAATACAAAGACTTTGAGACACAGAGACACTGAGACGCAGAGACACTGAGACCAGAGACAAAGATACTCTGAGACGCAGATACCCTGAGAAACTGAGTCACTAAGGCACAGACACACTGAGACACTGAGTCTCTGAGACACTGATACACTGAGACACTGAGACTCTAGACACTGAGACACTGAGGCACAGAGATAGAGAAACACAGAGACACTGAGACACAGAGACACTGAGACACTATGCCATTGAGGCACAGAGACACTCAGACTCAGAGACACTGATTCTCTGAGATGCTGATACACTGAGACACAGAGACACTGAGACACAGACACACTGAGATTCTGTGACACTGTACACAAAGACTTTGAGACACTGAGACACAGAGACACTGAGACTCTGAGACACAGAGACACAGAGACACAGAGACACTGAGACTCTGAGACACTGAGACACTGTGGCACTGAGACACAGAGACACTGAGACACAGAAACTCTGAGATACTGTGTCACAGATAAACTGAGACACAGAGACACTGAAACTCTGAAAACAGTGTGACACAGAGTCACTGAGACTTTGGGATACTAAGACACTGAGGCACAGAGACACGGAGACACTGAGCCACAGAGACAGTGAGACAAAGTGACACTGAGCCACAGAGAAACTCAGACACAGAGACACTGAGTCTCTGAGACACTGAGGCACTGAGACACAGAGAGACTGAGACACTGTGACACTGAGACACAGCACTGAGACACTGAAACTCCGAGACGCTGAGGCACTGAATAGAATGACTTTGAGACACAGAGAGACTGAGACACTAAGTCACAGAGACGCTGAGACACAGAGACACTGAGACTCTGAGACACTGAGACTCTGAGACACAGAGACACTGAGACTCTGAGACACTGCGACACTGAGACACAGAGACACAGAAACTCTGAGACTCTGAGACACGGAGACACAGAGACACAGAGACACAGAGACACAGAGACAACGAGACTCTGAGACACTGAGGCACAGAGACACAGAGAGCCTGAGACACTGAGACTCAGACACTGAGACAATGAGACACTGAGGCACAGAGATACGTAGACACAAAGACACAGAGTCACTGACGCTCTGAAACACTGAGACACTGAGACACAGAGAGTCTGAGACACAGAGGCACAGAGTCCCAAAGATTCGGTGACACAGAGACACTTGGTCACAGAGTCACAGAGTCTGAAACACTGAGACAATGAGACACTGAGGCACAGAGATACGTAGACACAAAGACACAGAGTCACTGACGCTCTGAAACACTGAGACACTGAGACACAGAGAGTCTGAGACACAGAGGCACAGAGTCCCAAAGATTCGGTGACACAGAGACACTTGGTCACAGAGTCACAGAGTCTGAAACACTGAGACAATGAGACACAAAGACTTTGAGACACTGAGACACAGAGACACTCAGACAGAAGACAAAGGGACACTGAGTCTCTGACACACTGATACACTGACACACAGAGACACTGATACACAGAGACACTGAGACACTGAGAAACTGAAACTCTGAGACTCAGAGACACTGAGGCACTGAGACTCTAAGACACCGAGACACTGAGACTCAGAGACACCGAAATGCAGAGACACTGAGACCAGAGACAAAGATACTCTGAGACGCAGATACCATGAGAAACTGAGTCACTAAGGCACAGAGAAACTGAGACACAGAGACATTGAGACTCTGAGACACAGAGACACTGTGACACAGAAAAAAAGACACACTGAAACTCTGAGACACTGTGACACAGAGACACTGAGAGTCTGATAGACTGAGGCACAGAGAAACTGAGACACTGAGGCACCAAGACACAGAGACTCTGAGACACAGAGACTCTGAGACACTGGGACACTGAGACACTGAGGCATAGAGACACTCAGACAGAGAGACACCGAGGCACTGATTCTCTGAGACACTGAGACACAAATACCCTGAGACACTGAGACACTGAGGCACAGATAAACTGAGACACAGAGACACTGAGACTCTGAGACACTGAGACACTATGCCATTGAGTCACAGAGACACTCAGACACAGAGACACTGATTCTCTGAGATGCTGATACACTGAGACACAGAGGCACTGAAACTCTGAGACACTGAGACACACAGACACTGAGACACAGACACTCTGAGACTCTGAGACACTGTACACAAAGACTTTGAAACACTGAGACACAGAGACACTGAGACTCTGAGACACTGAGACACTGAGACAGTGAGACACAGAGACACTGTGACACTATGACACTGAGGCACAGAGAAACTCAGACACCGAGACAAAGAGACACTGATTTTCTGAGATACTGAGACGCAGAGATAGAAAAACACTTAGACACTGAGACAGTGATAATCTGAGACTCTGAGACACTGTGACAATGAGGCACAGAGACACTGAGACATAGAGACACTGAGACACTGAGGCGCAGAGACACAGAGACATCGAGACACTGAGACACTGAGACACTGAGACACTGAGACACAGAGACATCGAGACACTGAGACACTGAGACACTGAGACACTGCGGCACTGAGACACAGAGACACTGAGGCACAGAGAAACTCAGACACCGATACACAGACACACTGAGACTCTGAGACACTGAGGCACTGAGACACAGAGATTCTGAGATACTGTGTCACAGATAAACTGAGACACAGAGACACTGAAACTCTGAAAACAGTGTGACACAGAGTCACTGAGACTTTGAGATGCTAAGACACTTAGGCACAGAGACACGGAGACACTGAGCCACAGAGACAGTGAGACACAAAGACACTGAGTCACAGAGACACTGAAACCCTGAGGCACAGAGACAGTGAGAATCTGAGACACTGAGGCACAGAGAAACTCAGACACAGAGACACTGAGTCTCTGAGAGACTGATACACTGAGACACTGTGACACAGAAACAGTGAGACACAGAGACATTGTCACACTATGACACTGAGGCAAAGAGAAACTCAGACACCGAGACAAAGAGGCACTGATTTTCTGAGACACTGAGACACAGAGATAGAAAAACACTGAGACACTGAGACCCAGAGACACTGATAATCTGAGACACTGAGACACTGTGACAATGAGGCACAGAGACTCTGAGTCATTGAGACACTGAGGCGCAGAGATAGAGGAACACTGAGACACTGAGACACTGAGACACTGAGACACAGAGACACCGAGACTCTGAGACACTGAGACACAGAGACACAGAGACACTGAGACTCTGAGACACTGAGACAGAGAGACACTGAGGCACTGAGACACAGAGACACTGAGGCACAGAGAAACTCAGACACAGAGACACAGACACACTGAGACTCTGAGACACTGAGGCACTGAGACACTGAGACACTGAGACACAGAGACACAGAGACACTGAGATACTGTGTCACAGATAAACTGAGACACAGAGACACTGAAACTCTGAAAACAGTGTGACACAGAGTCACTGAGACTTTGAGATACTAAGACACTGAGGCACAGAGACACGGAGACACTGAGCCACAGAGACAGTGAGACACAGAGACACTGAGCCACAGAGACACTGAGACCCTGAGGCACAGAGACAGTGAGACTCTGAGACACTGAGGCACAGAGAAACTCAGGCACAGAGTCACTGAGTCTCTGAAACACTGATACACTGAGACACTGTGACACTGAGACACTGTGACACAGGGACACTGAGACTCTGAGACGCTGAGGCAATGAATACAAACCTTTGAGACACAGAGACACTGAGACACAGAGATACTGAGTCTCTGAGACACTGATACACTGAGACACTGAGACTCGGAGACACTGAGACACAGGGACACTGAGACACTGTGACACTGAGACACAGCACTGAGACACTGAGACTCTGAGACGCTGAGGCACTGAATACAAAGATTTTGAGACAGAGACGCTAAGACACTGAGTCACAGAGAAGCTGAGACACAGAGACTCTGAGACACTGAGACGCTGAGACTCTGAGACACAGAGACACTGAGACTCTGAGACACAGAGACACTAAGACACAGAGACACAGAGACAAAGAGACTCTGAGACACTGAGGCACAGAGACACACAGAGACTGAGACACTGAGACTCAGAGGCACTGATTCTCTGAGACACTGAGGCACAGATAAACTGAGACACAGATACACAGAGACACTGAGACACTGAGACTCTGAGACACTGAGGCACAGAGACACTGAGACACTGAGTCTCTGAGACACTGATACACTGAGACACAGAGACACTGATACTCTAGACACTGAGACACTAAGGCACAGAGACACTGAGACACTATGTCATTGAGGCACAGAGACACTCAGACACAGAGACACTGATTCTCTGAGATGCTGATTCACTGAGACACAGAGACACTGAGACACTGAGACACAGAGGCACTGAAACTCTGAGACACTGAGACACAGAGACACAGAGACACCCGAGACACAGACACACTGAGACTCTGAGACACTGTACACAAAACTTTGAAACACTGAGACACAGAGACACTGAGAATCTGAGACACTGAGACACTGAGACAGTGAGACACAGAGACACTGTGACACTATGACACTGAGGCACAGAGAAACTCAGACACCGAGACCAAGAGACACTGATTTTCTGAGACACTGAGACACAGAGATAGAAAAACACTTAGACACTGAGACAGTGATAATCTGAGACACTGTGACAATTAGGCACAGAGACACTTAGACATAGAGACACTGAGGCGCAGAGACACTGAGGCACAGAGTCACTGAGACACTTAGACGCTGAGTCGCTGAGACACTGATACACTGAGACACAGACACTGAGACTCTAGACACTATGCCATTGAGGCACAGAGACACTCAGACACAGAGACACTGATTCTCTGAGATGCTGATTCACTGAGACACAGAGACACTGAGACACTGAGACACAGAGGCACTGAAACTCTGAGAGACTGAGACACAGAGACACTGAGACACAGACACACTGAGACTCTGAGACACTGTACACAAAGACTTTGAAACACTGAGACACAGAGACACTGAGACTCTGAGACACTGCGACACTGAGACAGTGAGACACAGAGATACTGTGACACTATGACACTGAGGCACAGAGAAACTCAGACACCGAGACAAAGAGACACTGATCTTCTGAGACACTGAGACACAGAGATAGAAAAAAACTTAGACACTGAGACAGTGATAATCTGAGACACTGAAACACTGTGACAATGAGGCACAGAGACACTTAGACATAGAGACACTGAGACACTGAGGCGCAGAGATAGAGGAACACTGAGACACTGAGACACAGAAACACCGAGACACTGAGACACTGAGACACTGAGACACTGAGACACAGAGACACAGAGACACTGAGACTCTGAGACACTAAGACACGGAGACACTGAGACACTGAGGCACTGAGACACAGAGACACTGAGGCACAGAGAAACTCAGACACAGAGACACAGACACACTGAGAGTCTGCGACACTGAGGCACAGAGACACTGAGACACAGAGACACAGAGATTCTGAGATATTGTGTCACAGATAAACTGAGACACAGAGACACTGAAAATCTGAAAACAGTGTGACACAGAGTCACTGAGACATTGAGATACTAAGACACTTATGCACAGAGACACGGAGACACTGAGCACAAGGAGACAGTGAGACAAAGAGACACTGAGCCGCAGAGACACTGATACACTGAGACACTGAGACACAGAGACAGTGAGACACAGAGACACTGTGACACTATGACACTGAGGCACAGAGAAACTCAGACACCGAGACAAAGACAAACTGATTTTCTGAGACACTGAGACACAGAGATAGAAAAACACTGAGACACTGAGACACAGAGACACTGATAATCAGAGACACTGAGACACTGTGACAATGAGGCAAAGAGACACTGAGACACCGAGACTCTGAGACACTGAGACACAGAGACACTGAGACTCTGAGACACTGAAACACAGAGACACTGAGGCACTGAGACACAGAGACACTGAGGCACTGAGAAACTCAGACACAGAGACACAGAGACACTGAGACTCTGAGACACAGAGACACTAAGACACAGAGACACAGAGACAAAGAGACTCTGAGACACTGAGGCACAGAGACACACAGAGACTGAGACACTGAGACTCAGAGGCACTGATTCTCTGAGACACTGAGGCACAGATAAACTGAGACACAGATACACAGAGACACTGAGACACTGAGACTCTGAGACACTGAGGCACAGAGACACTGAGACACTGAGTCTCTGAGACACTGATACACTGAGACACAGAGACACTGATACTCTAGACACTGAGACACTAAGGCACAGAGACACTGAGACACTATGTCATTGAGGCACAGAGACACTCAGACACAGAGACACTGATTCTCTGAGATGCTGATTCACTGAGACACAGAGACACTGAGACACTGAGACACAGAGGCACTGAAACTCTGAGACACTGAGACACAGAGACACAGAGACACCCGAGACACAGACACACTGAGACTCTGAGACACTGTACACAAAACTTTGAAACACTGAGACACAGAGACACTGAGAATCTGAGACACTGAGACACTGAGACAGTGAGACACAGAGACACTGTGACACTATGACACTGAGGCACAGAGAAACTCAGACACCGAGACCAAGAGACACTGATTTTCTGAGACACTGAGACACAGAGATAGAAAAACACTTAGACACTGAGACAGTGATAATCTGAGACACTGTGACAATTAGGCACAGAGACACTTAGACATAGAGACACTGAGGCGCAGAGACACTGAGGCACAGAGTCACTGAGACACTTAGACGCTGAGTCGCTGAGACACTGATACACTGAGACACAGACACTGAGACTCTAGACACTATGCCATTGAGGCACAGAGACACTCAGACACAGAGACACTGATTCTCTGAGATGCTGATTCACTGAGACACAGAGACACTGAGACACTGAGACACAGAGGCACTGAAACTCTGAGAGACTGAGACACAGAGACACTGAGACACAGACACACTGAGACTCTGAGACACTGTACACAAAGACTTTGAAACACTGAGACACAGAGACACTGAGACTCTGAGACACTGCGACACTGAGACAGTGAGACACAGAGATACTGTGACACTATGACACTGAGGCACAGAGAAACTCAGACACCGAGACAAAGAGACACTGATCTTCTGAGACACTGAGACACAGAGATAGAAAAAAACTTAGACACTGAGACAGTGATAATCTGAGACACTGAAACACTGTGACAATGAGGCACAGAGACACTTAGACATAGAGACACTGAGACACTGAGGCGCAGAGATAGAGGAACACTGAGACACTGAGACACAGAAACACCGAGACACTGAGACACTGAGACACTGAGACACAGAGACACAGAGACACTGAGACTCTGAGACACTAAGACACGGAGACACTGAGACACTGAGGCACTGAGACACAGAGACACTGAGGCACAGAGAAACTCAGACACAGAGACACAGACACACTGAGAGTCTGCGACACTGAGGCACAGAGACACTGAGACACAGAGACACAGAGATTCTGAGATATTGTGTCACAGATAAACTGAGACACAGAGACACTGAAAATCTGAAAACAGTGTGACACAGAGTCACTGAGACATTGAGATACTAAGACACTTATGCACAGAGACACGGAGACACTGAGCACAAGGAGACAGTGAGACAAAGAGACACTGAGCCGCAGAGACACTGATACACTGAGACACTGAGACACAGAGACAGTGAGACACAGAGACACTGTGACACTATGACACTGAGGCACAGAGAAACTCAGACACCGAGACAAAGACAAACTGATTTTCTGAGACACTGAGACACAGAGATAGAAAAACACTGAGACACTGAGACACAGAGACACTGATAATCAGAGACACTGAGACACTGTGACAATGAGGCAAAGAGACACTGAGACACCGAGACTCTGAGACACTGAGACACAGAGACACTGAGACTCTGAGACACTGAAACACAGAGACACTGAGGCACTGAGACACAGAGACACTGAGGCACTGAGAAACTCAGACACAGAGACACAGACACACTGAGACTCTGAGACACTGAGGCACTGAGACACTGAGACACAGAGACACAGAGACTCTGAGATACTGTTTCACAGATAAACAGAGACACAGAGACACTGAAACTCTGAAATCAGTGTGACACAGAGTCACTGAGACTTTGGGATACTAAGACACTGAGGCACAGAGACACGGAGACACTGAGCCACAGAGACATTGAGAAAAAGAGACACTGAGCCACAGAGACCCTGAGACCCTGAGGCACAGAGACATTGAGACTCTGAGACACTGAGGCACAGAGAAACTCAGACACAGAGACACGGAGTCTCTGAGACACTGAGACACAGAGACACTGAGACACTGAGAATCTAAGACAGTGAGACTCAGAGACATTGAGACACTGAGACACAGAGACAGTGAGACACAGAGACACTGAGACACAGATACACTGAGACACAGAGACACTGAGAGTCTGATAGAGTGAGGCACAGAGACACTGTGACACTGAGGCACAGAGACACAGAAAAACTGAGACACTGAGACTTAGAGACACTGCGACACAGAGACACTGAGGCACAGAGACACTGAGACACAGAGACTCTGAGACACTGAGACCCTGAGACTCTGATACATTGTGACACTGAGGCACAGAGACTCTCAGACACAGAGAAAAAGAGATACTGAATCTCTGACACACTGATACACAGAGACACAGAGACTCTGATACGCTGAGACTCTGAGACACTGAGACACTGAGGCACAGAGACACTGAGACACAGAGACACTGAGACACTGAAGCACTGAGACACAGAGACACTGAAACTCTGAGACACTGAGACACAAAACTTTGAGACACAGAGACACTGAGAAACTGAGTCTCTGAGACACTGATAAACTGAGACACAGAGACACTTGGACACAGAGACACTGAGACACAGAGACACTGAGGCACAGAGACACTGCGACACAGAGACACTGTGACATTGAGACTCTGAGAAACTGAGACACTGAGGCACAGTGATCCTGAGACACAGATTCACTGAGACTCTAAGACACTGAGACACTGAAAATTTGAGACACTGAGACACTGTGACACTGAGGCGCAGAGACACTCAGACAGAGAGACACTGATCTCTGAGACACTGATAAACTGAGACACAGAGACAGAGACGCTGAGACTCTGAGACCTGAGACACTGAGAAACAGAGACACTGGGACACTGAAACTCTGAGACACTGAGGCGCAAAACTTTGAGACACAGAGACACTGAGACTCTGAGGCACAGAGACACTCAGACAGAGAGACACTGAGAAACTGAGTCGCTGAGACACCGATAAACTGAGAAACAGAGACACTGAGACACAGAGACACAGAGACACTGAGGCACAGAGACACTGAGACACAGAGACACTGTGACTCAGAGACACTTAGACACAGAAACACTGAGACAATTAAACACAGAGAGACTCAGACACTGAGACTCTGAGACACTGAGACAATGGGACACGGAGACACTGAGACTCTGAGATACTGAGACACAGTGACACTGAGACTCTGAGACACAGGAACACTGATATACTGAGACACTGAGACACAGAGACACTGAGTCACTGAGACTCTGAGACACTGAGGCACAGAGACACTGAGACACAGATACACTGAGGCACAGAGAAACTGAGACACAGAAAAAAAGACACACTGAAACTCTGAGACGCTGTGACACAGAGACACTGAGAGTCTGATAGACTGAGGCACAGAGAAACTGAGACACTGAGGCACCAAGACACAGAGACTCTGAGACACAGAGACTCTGAGACACTGAGACACTGTGACACTGAGGCATAGAGACACTCAGACAGAGAGACACCGAGGCACTGATTCTCTGAGACACTGAGGCACAGATAAACTGAGACACAGATACACAGAGACACTGAGACACTGAGACTCTGAGACACTGAGGCACAGACACACTGAGACACTGAGACACTGAGTCTCTGAGACACTGATACACTGAGACACAGAGACACTGAGACTCTAGACACTGAGACACTAAGGCACAGAGACACTGAGACACTGTGCCACTGAGGCACAGAGACACTCAGACACAGAGACACTGATTCTCTGAGATGCTGATTCACTGAGACACTGAGACACAGAGGCACTGAAACTCTGAGACACTGAGACACAGAGACACTGAGACACAGACACACTGAGACTCTGAGACACTGTACACAAAGACTTTGAAACACTGAGACACAGAGACACTGAGACTCTGAGACACTGAGACACTGAGACAGTGAGACACAGAGATACTGTGACACTATGACACTGAGGCACAGAGAAACTCAGACACCGAGACAAAGAGACAGTGATAATCTGAGACACTGAGACACTGTGACAATGAGGCACAGAGACACTTAGACATAGAGACACTGAGACACTGAGGCGCAGAGATAGAGGAACACTGAGACACTGAGACACAGAAACACCGAGAAACTGAGACACTGAGACACAGAGACACAGAGACACTGAGACTCTGAGACACTAAGACACAGAGACACTGAGGCACTGAGACACAGGGACACTGAGGCACAGAGAAACTCAGACACAGAGACACAGACACACTGAGAGTCTGAGACACTGAGGCACTGAGACACTGAGACACAGAGACACAGAGATTCTGAGATACTGTGTCACAGATAAACTGAGACACAGAGACACTGAAACTCTGAAAACAGTGTGACACAGAGTCACTGAAACTTTGAGATACTAAGACACTTATGCACAGAGACACGGAGACACTGAGCCACAGAGACAGTGAGACACAGACACACTGAGCCACAGAGACACTGATACACTGAGACACTGAGACACAGAGACAGTGAGACACAGAGACACTGTGACACTATGACACTGAGGCACAGAGAAACTCAGACACCGAGACAAAGAGAAACTGATTTTCTGAGACACTGAGACAAAGAGATAGAAAAACACTGAGACACAGAGACACTTATAATCTGAGACACTGAGACACTGTGACAATGAGGCAAAGAGACACTGAGACATAGAGACACTGATACACTGAGGCGCAGAGATAGAGGAACAATGAGACACTGAGACACAGAGACACCGAGACTCTGAGACACTGAGACACAGAGACGCAGAGACACTGAGACTCTGAGACACTGAGACACAGAGACACTGAGGCACTGAGACACAGAGACACTGAGGCACAGAGAAACTCAGACACAGAGACACAGACACACTGAGACTCTGAGACACTGTGGCACTGAGACACTGAGACACAGAGACACAGCGACTCTGAGATACTGTGTCACAGATAAACTGAGACACAGAGACACTGAGACTCTGAGATACTAAGACACAGAGACACTGAGGCACTCAGACACAGAGACACTGAGGCACAGAGAAACTCAGACACAGAGACACAGACACACTGAGACTCTGAGACACTGAGACACTGAGACACTGAAACACTGAGACACAGAGACACAGAGACTCTGAGATATTGTGTCACAGGTAAACTGAGACACAGAGACACTGAAACTCTGAAAACAGTGTGACACAGAGTCACTGAGACTTTGTGATACTAAGACACTGAGCCACAGAGACACGGTGACATTGAGCCACAGAGACAGTGAGACAAAGAGACACTGAGCCACAGAGATACTGAGACCATGAGGCACAGAGACAGTGAGACTCTGAGACACTGAGGCACAGAGAAACTCAGACACAGAGACACTGAGTCTCTGATACACTGAGACACAGAGATATGGAGACACTGAGACACAGAGACACCGAGACACTGAGACACTGAGACACAGAGACACAGAGACACTGAGACTCTGAGACATTAAGACACAGAGACACTGAGGCACTCAGACACAGAGACACTGAGGCACAGAGAAACTCAGACACAGAGACACAGACACACTGAGACTCTGAGACACTGAGGCACTGAGACACTGAAACACTGAGACACAGAGACACAGAGATTCTGAGATATTGTGTCACAGGTAAACTGAGACACAGAGACACTGAAACTCTGAAAACAGTGTGACACAGAGTCACTGAGACTTTGGGATACTAAGACACTGAGCCACAGAGACACTGAGACACTGAGCCACAGAGACAGTGAGACACAGAGACACTGAGACCCTGAGGCACAGAGACAGTTGGACTCTGAGAGACTGAGGCACAGAGAAACTCAGACACAGAGACACTGAGTCTCTGAGACACTGAGACACAGAGACACTGAGACACTGTGACACTGAGACACAACACTGAGACACTGAAACTCCGAGACGCTGAGGCACTGAATACAATGACTTTGAGACACAGAGAGACTGAGACACTGAGTCACAGAGACGCTGAGACACCGAGACACAGAGACACTGAGACTCTGAGACACTGAGACACTGAGACACTGAGACTCTGAGACACTGAGACACTGAGACACTGACACTCTGTGACACAGAGACACTGAGACTCTGAGACACTGAGACACAGAGACACTGAGACACAGAGACACAGAGACACAGAGACACAGAGAGCCTGAGACACTGAGACTCAGACACTGAGACAATGAGACACTGAGGCACAGAAATACGTAGACACAAAGACACAGAGTCACTGACGCTCTGAAACACTGAGACACAGAGAGTCTGAGACACAGAGGCACAGAGTCCCAAAGATTCGGAGACACAGAGACACTTGGTCACAGAGTCACAGAGTCTGAAACACTGAGACAATGAGACACAAAGACTTTGAGACACTGAGACACAGAGACACTCAGACAGAAGACAAAGGGACACTGAGTCTCTGACACACTGATCCACTGACACACAGAGACACTGAGCCACAGAGACACTGAGACCCTGAGGCACAAAGTCAGTGAGACTCTGAGACACTGAGGCACAGAGAAACTCATGCACAGAGACACTGAGCCTCTGAAACACTGATACACTGAGACACTGAGACACTGAGACACTGAGACCCTGAGACTCTGAGACGCTGAGGCACTGAATACAAAACTTTGAGACACTGAGACACAGAGACACTGAGTCTCTGAGACACTGATACACTGAGACACTGAGACTCGGAGACACTGAGACACAGGGACACTGAGACACTGTGACACTGAGACACAGCACTGAGACACTGAAACTCTGAGACGCTGAGGCACTGAATACAATGACTTTGAGACAGAGATGCTAAGACACTGAGTCACAGAGAAGCTGAGACACAGAGACACAGAGACACTGAGACTCTGAGACACTGAGACTCTGACACACAGAGACACTGAGACTCTGAGACACTGAGACACAGTGACACTGAGACACAGAGGCACAGAGACAAAGAGACTCTGAGACACTGAGGCACAGAGACATTGAGAGTCTGAGACACAGAGGCACAGAGACACACAGAGAATGAGACACTGAGACTCTGAGACACTGAGGCAATGAGACACTGAGGCACAGAGACACAGAGACACTGAGACTCCGAGACACTGAGACACTGAGACTCTGAGACACTGAGACACAGAGACACTGAGACACAGAGACACAGAGACAAAGAGACTCTGAGACACTGAGGCACAGAGGTACAGAGACACAGAGACACAGAGTCACTGAGGCTCTGAGACACTGAGACACTGAGAGTCTGAGACACTGAGACGTAAAGACTTTGAGACACTGAGACTCAGAGACTAAGGGCCATTGAGTCTCTGAGACACTGAGAAACTAAGACCTTGAGACACAGAGACACAGAGACACGGAGACTCTGAGACACTGAGACACAGAGACACAGAGACACTGAGACACAGATACACTGAGACACAGAGACACTGAGAGTCTGATAGAGTGAGGCACAGAGACAGTGTGACACTGAGGCACAGAGACACAGAAAAACTGAGACACTGAGACTCAGAGACACTGTGACACAGAGTCACTGAGACACTGAGACTTTGAGATACTGAGGCACAGAGACACTGAGACACTGAGACACAGAGACTCTGAGACACTGAGACTCTGAGACTCTGATACATTGTGACACTGAGGCACAGAGACTCTCAGACACAGAGAAAAAGAGATACTGAATCTCTGACCACACTGATACACAGACACAGAGACTCTGATACGCTGAGACTCTGATACACTGAGGCACAGAGACACTGAGGCACAGAGACACAGAGACACTGAGACACTGAAGCACTGAGACTCAGAGACATAGAGACACTGAAACTCTGAGACACTGAGACACAAAACTTTGAGACACAGAGACACTGAGACTATGAGGCACAGAGACACTCAGACAGAGAGACACTGAGAAACTGAATCTCTGAGACACTGATAAACTGAGACAAAGAGACACTTGGACACAGAGACACTGAGACACAGAGACAATGAGGCACAGAGACACTGCGACACAGAGACACTGTGACATTGAGACTCTGAGAAACTGAGACACTGAGGCACAGTGATCCTGAGACACAGATTCACTGAGACTCTAAGACACTGAGACACTGAAAATTTGAGACACTGAGACACTGTGACACTGAGGCACAGAGACACTCAGACAAAGAGACACTGAGTCTCTGAGACACTGATAAACTGAGACACAGAGACAGAGACACTGAGACTCTGAGACCTGAGACACTGAGACACAGAGACACTGGGACACAGAAACTCTGAGACACTGAGACACAAAACTTTGAGACACAGAGACACTGAGACTCTGAGGCACAGAGACACTCAGACAGAAAGACACTGAGAAACTGAGTCTCTGACACACTGATAAACTGAGGCACAGAGGCACTGAGATATAGAGACACAGAAACTCTGAGACACAGAGACACTGAGGCACAGAGACACTGAGACACAGAGACACGGTGACTCAGAGACACTTAGACACAGAAACACTGAGAAAATTAAACACAGAGAGACTCAGACACTGAGACTCTGAGACACTGTGACAATGGGACACGGAGACACTGAGACTCTGAGATACTGAGACACAGTGACACTGAGACACAAAATTTTGAGACACTGAGACACAAAAACACTGAGACTCTGAGACACAGAGATACTGCGACACTGAGACACTGAGACTCTGAGACACTGAGGCACAGAGAAACTGAGACACAGAGATACTGAGACACAGAGACACTGAGTCTCAGAGACACTGATACATTGAGACTCTGACACACTGAGACACAGAGACACTGAGACACTGAGACACTGAGACACAGAGACACTGAGACTCCGAGACACTGAGACACAGAGACACTGAGGCACAGAGAAACTCAGAACAGAGACACAGACACACAGAGACTCTGAGATACTGTGTCACAGATAAACTCAGACACAGAGACACTGAAACTCTGAAAACAGTGTGACACAGAGTCACTGAGACTTTGAGATACTAAGACACTGAGGCACAGATACATTGAGACTCTGACACACTGAGACACGGAGACACTGAGCCACAAAGACAGTGAGACACAGAGACACTGAGACACAGAGACACTGAGACCCTGAGGCACAGAGACAGTGAGACTCTGAGACACTGACGCACATAGAAACTCAGGCACAGAGAGACTGAGTCTCTGAAACACTGATACACTGAGACACTGAGACACTGAGACACTGTGACACTGAGACACTGTGACACTGAGACACAGCACTGAGACACAGAGACTCTGAGACGCTGAGGCACTGAATACAAAACATTGAGACACAGAAACACTGAGACACAGAGACACTGAGAGTCTGATAGACTGAGGCAGAGAGACACTGTGACACTGAGGCACAGAGACACAGAAAAACTGAGACACTGAGACTCAGAGACACTGAGACTCAGAGACACTGTGACACTGAGACACTGAGACTTTGAGATACTGAGGCACTGAGACACTGAGACACAGAGACACAGAGACCCTGAGACACTGAGACTCTGATACTCTGATACATTGTGACACTGAGGCACAGAGACACTTAGACACATAGAAAAAGAGATACTGAATCTCTGACACACTGATACACAGAGACACAGAGACTCTGAGACGCTGAGACGCTGATACACAGAGACACAGAGACTCTGAGACACAGAGACACTGAGGCACTGAGACACAGAGACACTGAGACACAGAGACACTGAAGCACAGAGAAACTCAGACACAGAGACACAGACACACAGACTCTGAGACACTGAGGCACTGAGACACTGAGACTGAGACACAGAGACACAGAGACTCTGAGATACTGTGTCACAGATAAACTGAGACTCAGAGACACTGAAACTCTGAAAACAGTGTGACACAGAGTCACTGAGACTTTGAGATACTAAGACTCTGAGGCACAGAGACACGGAGACACTGAACCACAGAGACAGTGAGACACAGAGACACTGAGCCACAGAGACACTGAGAACCTGAGGCACAGAGACACTGAGTCTCTGAGACACTGATACACTGAGACACAGAGACACAGAGACACTGAGACACTGTGACACTGAGACACAGCACTGAGACACTGAGACTCTGAGACACTGAGGCACTGAGGCACAGAGACACCGAAATGCAAAGACACTGAGACCAGAGACAAAGATACTCTGAGACGCAGATATGCTGAGAAACTGTGTCAAAAAGGCACAGAGAAACTGAGACACAGAGACACAGAGACTCTAAGACACAGAGACACTGAGACACAGAAAAAAAGACAGACTGAAACTCTGAGACGCTGTGACACAGAGACACTGAGAGTCTGATAGACTGAGGCACAGAGAAACTGAGAGACTGAGGCACCAAGACACAGAGAATCTGAGATACAGAGACTCTGAGACACTGAGACACTGTGACACTGAGGCATAGAGACACTCAGACAGAGAGACACCGAGGCACTGATAATATGAGACACTGAGACACAAAGACACTGAGACACTGAGGCACAGATAAACTGAGACACAGATACACAGAGACACTGAGACACTGAGTCTCTGAGACACTGATACACTGAGACACAGAGACACTGAGACTCTAGACAATGAGACACTGAGGCACTGAGACACTATGCCATTGAGGCACAGAGACACTCAGACACAGAGACACTGATTCTCTGAGATGCTGATTCACTGAGACACAGAGACACTGAGACACAGAGACACAGAGACACAGAGACACTGAGACACAGACACACTGAGACTCTGAGACACTGTACACAAAGACTTTGAAACACTGAGACACAGAGACACTGAGACTCTGAGACACTGAGACAGTGAGACACAGAGACACTGTGACACTATTACACTGAGGCACAGAGAAACTCAGACACCGAGACAAAGAGACACTGATTTTCTGAGACACTGAGACACAGTGATAGAAAAACATTAAGACACTGAGACAGTGATAATCTGAGACACTGAGACACTGTGACAATGAGGCATAGAGACACTGAGACATAGAGACACTGAGACACTGAGACACAGAAAAACCAATACACTGAGACACAGAAACACAGAGACACTGAGACACTGAGAGACTGAGGCACTGAGACACAGAGACACTGAGGCACAGAGAAACTCAGACACAGAGACACAGAAACACTGAGACTCTGAGACACTGAGGCACTGAGACACTGAGAGACTGAGACACAGAGACACAGAGACACTGAGATACTGTGTCACAGATAAACTGAGACACAGAGACACTGAAACTCTGAAAACATTGTGACACAGAGTCACTGAGACTTTGAGATCCTAAGACACTGAGGCACAGAGACACGGAGACACTGAGCCACAGAGACAGTGAGACACAGAGACACTGAGCCACAGAGACACTGCGACCCTGAGGCACAGAGACAGTGAGACTCTGAGACACTGAGGCACAGAGAAACTCAGGCACAGAGACACTGAGTCGCTGAAACACTGATACACTGAGACACTGAAACACAGAGACACAGCACTGAGACATTGAGACTCTGAGACGCTGAGGCACTGAATACAAAACTTTGAGACAATGAGACACTGAGACACAGAGACACTGAGTCTCTGAGACACTGATACACTGAGACACTGAGACTCGGAGACACTGTGACACAGGGACACTGAGACACTGTGACACTGAGACGCTGAGACACAGAGACACAGAGACACTGAGACTCTGAGACACTGAGACACTGAGACTCTGAGACACAGAGACACTGGGACACAGAGACACAGAGACACAGAGACAAAGAGACTCTGAAACACTGATACACTGAGACACTGAGACACTGAGATGCTGAGACACAGAGACACAGAGACACTGAGACACTGAGACACTGAGACTCTGAGACACAGAGACACTGGGACACAGAGACACAGAGACAAAGAGACTCTGAGACACTGAGACACAGAGACACAGAGAGACTGAGACACTGAGACTCTGAGACACTGAGGCAATGAGACACTGAAGCACAGAGACACAGAGAACTGAGACACAGAGACTCTGAGACACTGAGACACTGAGACAAAGAGACTCTGAGACACTGAGGCACTGAGACACAGAGTCACTGAGGCTCTGAGACACTGAGACACTGAGAGTCTGAGACACTGAGACGTAAAGACTTTGAGACACTGAGACTCAGAGACTAAGGGCCATTGAGTCTCTGAGACACTAAGATATTGAGACACAGTGACACAGAGACACATAGACACTAAGACTCTGAGACACTGAGACACAGAGACACTGAGACTCTGAGACACTGAGAATCTGAGACACAGAGAGTCTGAGACACAGAGATTCTGAGACACAGAGACACTTGGTCACAGAGTCACAGAGTCTGAAACACTGAGACAATGAGACACAAAGACTTTGAGACACTGAGACACAGAGATACTCAGACACAAGACAAAGGGACACTGAGTCTCTGACACACTGACACACAGAGACACTGAGACACTGAGAAACTGAGACTCTGAGACACAGAGGCACTGAGGCACTGAGACTCTAAGACACTGAGACACTGAGACACTGAGACTCTGAGACACAGAAAAACAGAGTCACTGAGACACAGAGACACTGAGACAAAGACACTGAGTGTCTGATAGACTGAGGCACAGAGACACTGTGACACTGAGGCACAGAGACACTGAGACACAGAGACACTGAGACAAAGAAAAACAGAGACACTGAGACTCAGAGAACTGAGATACTGAGACACAGAGACACTGAGACACAGAGACACTGAGACACAGAGACACTGAGAGTCTGATAGAGTGAGGCACAGAGACACTGTGACACTGAGGCACAGAGACACAGAAAAACTGAGACACTGAGACTCAGAGACACTGTGACACTGAAACACTGAGACACTGAGACTTTGAGATACTGAGGCACAGAGACACTGAGACACAGAGACTCTGAGACTCTGAGACTGTGATACATTGTGACACTGAGGCACAGAGACTCTCAGACACAGAGAAAAAGAGATACTGAATCTCTGACACACTGATACACAGAGACACAGAGACTCTGATACGCTGAGACTCTGAGACACTGACGCACAGAGACACAGAGACACTGAGACACTGAAACTCTGAGACACTGAGACACAAAACGTTGAGACACAGAGACACTGAGACTCTGAGAAACTGAGTCTCTGAGAAACTGATAAACTGAGACACAGAGATACTGAGACACAGAGACACTGAGTCTCTGAGACACTGATACATTGAGACTCTGAGACACTGAGGCACAGAGACACTGTGACACAGAGACACTGAGACACTGAAGCACTGAGACACAGAGACATAGAGACACTGAAACTCTGAGACACTGAGACACAAAACTTTGAGACACAGAGACACTGAGACTCTGAGGCACAGAGACACTCAGACAGAGAGACACTGAGAAACTGAGTCTCTGAGAAACTGATAAACTGAGACACAGAGACACTCAGACAGAGAGACACTGAGAAACTGAGTCTCTGAGAAACTGATAAACTGAGACACAGAGACACTTGGACACAGAGACACTGAGACACAGAAACAATGAGGCACAGAGACACTGCGACACAGAGACACTGTGGCATTGAGACTCTAAGACACTGAGACACTGAAAATTTGAGACACTGTGACACTGAGGCACAGAGACACTCAGACAGAGAGATACTGAGTCTCTGAGACACTGATAAACTGATAAACTGAGACACAGAGACAGAGACACTGAGACTCTGAGACCTGAGACACTGAGACACAGAGACACTGGGACACGGAAACTCTGAGACACTGAGACGCAAAACTTTGAGACACAGAGACACTGAGACTCTGAAGCACAGAGACACTCAGACAGAGAGACACTGAGAAACTGAGTCTCTGAGAAACTGATAAACTGAGACACAGAGGCACTGAGATATACAGACACAGAAACTCTGAGACACTGAGATTCTGAGACACTGTGACTCAGAGACACTTAGACACAGAAACTCTGAGACACTGAGACACAGAGACACTGAGGCACAGAGTCACTGAGGCACAGAGACACTGAGACACAGAGACACTGTGACTCAGAGACACTTAGACACAGAAACACTGAGACACTTAAACACAGAGAGTCTCAGACACTGAGACTCTGAGACACTGAGACAATGGGACACGGAGACACTGAGACTCAGAGGTACTGAGACACAGTGACACAGAGACACAAAATTTTGAGACACTGAGACACAGACACACTGAGATACTGAGACACTGAGACACAGAGACACTGAGACACTGAGACTCTGAGACACTGAGGCACAGAGACACTGAGACACAGAGATACTGAGACACAGACACACTGAGTCTCTGAGACACTGATACATTGAGACTCTAGACACTGAGACACTGAGGCACAGAGATAGAGAAACACTGAGACACTGAGACACTGAGACACAGAGACACTGAGACACTATGCCATTGAGGCACAGAGACACTGACACTGATTCTCAGACACAGT
The DNA here is from genome assembly GCA_037974335.1 of Prionace glauca. Taxonomy (NCBI): domain Eukaryota; kingdom Metazoa; phylum Chordata; class Chondrichthyes; order Carcharhiniformes; family Carcharhinidae; genus Prionace; species Prionace glauca. The sequence continues at coordinate 235,118 of JBBMRE010000184.1, forward strand.
GACACTGATTCTCTGAGATGCTGATACACTGAGACACAGAGACACTGAGACACAGAGACACTGAGACACTGTGACAATGGGACACGGAGACACTGAGACTCTGAGATACTGAGACACAGAGACACTGAGACACAAAATTTTGAGACACTGAGACAGAAACACTGAGACTCTGAGACACAGAGATACTGAGACACTGAGATACTGAGACACTGAGACTCTGAGACACCGAGGCACAGAGACACTGAGACACAGAGATACTGAGACACAGAGACACTGAGTCTCTGAAACACTGATACATTGAGACTCTGAGACACTGAGGCACAGAGACACTGAGACACAGAGACACTGAGATTCTGAGACACTGAGGGACAGAGACACTGAGACACAGAGATACTGCGACACAGAGACACTGAGTCGCTGAGACATTGATACATTGAGACTATGAGACACTGAGGCACAGAGATAGAGAATCACTGAGACACTGAGACACTGAGGCACAGAGACACTCAGACAGAGAGACACTGAGAAACTGAGTCTCTGAGAAACTGATAAACTGAGACACAGAGACACTTGGACACAGAGACACTGAGACACAGAGACAATGAGGCACAGAGACACTGCGACACAGAGACACTGTGACATTGAGACTCTAAGACACTGAGACACTGAAAATTTGAGACACTGTGACACTGAGGCACAGAGACACTCAGACAGAGAGATACTGAGTCTCTGAGACACTGATAAACTGAGACACAGAGACAGAGACACTGAGACTCTGAGACCTGAGACACTGAGACACAGAGACACTGGGACACGAAAACTCTGAGACACTGAGACGCAAAACTTTGAGACACAGAGACAGTGAGACTCTGAGGCACAGAGACACTCAGACAGAGAGACACTGAGAAACTGAGTCTCTGAGAAAATGATAAACTGAGACACAGAGGCACTGAGATATAGAGACACAGAAACTCTGAGACACTGAGACACAGAGACACTGAGGCACAGAGACACTGAGACACAGAGACACTGAGACACTGTGACTCAGAGACACTTAGACACAGAAACACTGAGACACTTAAACACAGAGAGTCTCAGACACTGAGACTCTGAGACACTGAGGCAATGGGACACGCAGACACTGAGACTCTGAGGTACTGAGACACAGTGACACTGAGACACAAAATCGTGAGACACTGAGACACTGAAACACTGAGATACCGAGACACTGAGACACAGAGACACAGAGACACTGAGACACTGAGACTCTGAGACACTGAGGCACAGAGACACTGATACATTGAGACTCTGAGACTCTGAGACACTGAGGCACAGAGACACTGAGACACAGAGACACTGAGATTCTGAGACACTGAGGCACAGAGACACTGAGACACAGAGATACTGAGACACTGTGACTCAGAGACACTTAGACACAGAAACTCTGAGACACTGAGACACAGAGACACTGAGGCACAGAGACACTGAGGCACAGAGACACTGAGACACAGAGACACTGTGACTCAGAGACACTTAGACACAGAAACACTGATACACTTAAACACAGAGAGTCTCAGACACTGAGACTCTGAGACACTGAGACAATGGGACACGGAGACACTGAGACTCTGAGGTACTGAGACACAGTGACACAGAGACACAAAATTTTGAGACACTGAGACACAGAAACACTGAGATACTGATACACTGAGGCACAGAGACACTGAGACACTGAGACTCTGAGACACTGAGGCACAGAGACACTGAGACACAGAGATACTGAGACACAGAGACACTGAGTCTCTGAGACACTGATACATTGAGACTCTGAGACACTGAGGCACAGAGACACTGTGACACAGAGACACTGAGACACTGAAGCACTGAGACACAGAGACATAGAGACACTGAAACTCTGAGACACTGAGACACAAAACTTTGAGACACAGAGACACTGAGACTCTGAGGCACAGAGACACTCAGACAGAGAGACACTGAGAAACTGAGTCTCTGAGAAACTGATAAACTGAGACACAGAGACACTTGGACACAGAGACACTGAGACACAGAGACAATGAGGCACAGAGACACTGCGACACAGAGACACTGTGGCATTGAGACTCTAAGACACTGAGACACTGAAAATTTGAGACACTGTGACACTGAGGCACAGAGACACTCAGACAGAGAGATACTGAGTCTCTGAGACACTAATAAACTGAGACACAGAGACAGAGACACTGAGACTCTGAGACCTGAGACACTGAGACACAGAGACACTGAGACACTGAGACTCTGAGACACTGAGGCACAGAGACACTGAGACACAGAGATACTGAGACACAGAGACACTGAGTCTCTGAGACAAAGATACATTGAGACTCTGAGACACTGAGGCACAGAGACACTGTGACACAGAGACACTGAGACACTGAAGCACTGAGACACAGAGACATAGAGACACTGAAACTCTGAGACACTGAGACACAAAACTTTGAGACACAGAGACACTGAGACTCTGAGGCACAGAGACACTCAGACAGAGAGACACTGAGAAACTGAGTCTCTGAGAAACTGATAAACTGAGACACAGAGACACTTGGACACAGAGACACTGAGACACAGAGACAATGAGGCACAGAGACACTGCGACACAGAGACACTGTGGCATTGAGACTCAAAGACACTGAGACACTGAACATTTGAGACACTGTGACACTGAGGCACAGAGACACTCAGACAGAGAGATACTGAGTCTCTGAGACACTAATAAACTGAGACACAGAGACAGAGACACTGAGACTCTGAGACCTGAGACACTGATACACAGAGACACTGGGACACGGAAACTCTGAGACACTGAGACGCAAAACTTTGAGACACAGAGACACTGAGACTCTGAGGCACAGAGACACTCAGACAGAGAGACACTGAGAAACTGAGTCTCTGAGAAACTGATAAACTGAGACACAGAGGCACTGAGATATAGAGACACAGAAACTCTGAGACACTGAGACACAGAGACACTGAGACACTGTGCCTCAGAGACACTTAGACACAGAAACACTGAGACACTTAAACACAGAGAGTCTCAGACACTGAGACTCTGAGACACTGAGACAATGGGACACGGAGACACTGAAACTCTGAGGTACTGAGACACAGTGACACTGAGACACAAAATTTTGAGACACTGAGACACAGAAACACTGAGATACTGAGACACTGAGACACAGAGACACTGAGACACTGAGACACTGAGACTATGAGACACTGAGGCACAGAGACACTGAGACACAGAGATACTGAGACACAGTGACACTGAGACACAAAATTTTGAGACACTGAGACACAGAAACACTGAGATACTGAGACACTGAGTCACTGAGACACTGATACATTGAGACTATGAGACACTGAAGCACAGAGATAGAGTATCACTGAGACAGAGAGACACTGATAATCTGAGATACTGAGACACAGTGACACTGAGACACAAAATTTTGAGACACTGAGACACAGAAACACTGAGACTCTGAGACACTGAGGCACAGAGACACTGAGACACAGTGACACTGAGATTCTGAGACACTGAGGCACAGAAACTCTGAGACACTGAGACACAGAGATACTGAGACACTGTGACTCAGAGACACTTAGACACAGAAACTCTGAGACACTTAAACACAGAGAGTCTCAGACACTGAGACTCTGAGACACTGAGACAATGTGACACGGAGACACTGAAACTCTGAGGTACTGAGACACAGTGACACAGAGACACAAAATTTTGAGACACTGAGACACAGAAACACTGAGACTCTGAGACACTGAGATACTGAGAATCTGAGACACTGAGGCACAGAGACACTGAGACACAGAGATACTGAGACACAGAGACACTGAGTCTCTGAGACACTGATACATTGAGACTCTAGACACTGAGACACTGAGGCACAGAGATAGAGAAACACTGAGACACTGAGACACTGAGACACAGAGCCACTGAGGCACAGAGACACTGAGACACAGAGACACTGTGACTCAGAGACACATAGACACAGAAACACTGAGACACTTAAACACAGAGAGTCTCAGACACTGAGACTCTGAGACACTGAGACAATGGGACACGGAGACACTGAAACTCTGAGGTACTGAGACACAGTGACACAGAGACACATAATTTTGAGACACTGAGACACAGAAACACTGAGATACTGAGACACTGAGACACAGAGACACTGAGACACTGAGACTCTGAGACACTGAGGCACAGAGACACTGAGACACAGAGATACTGAGACACAGAGACACTGAGTCTCTGAGACACTGATACATTGAGACTCTAGACACTGAGACACTGAGGCACAGAGATAGAGAAACACTGAGACACTGAGACACAGAGACACTGAGACACTATGCCATTGAGGCACAGAGACACTGACACTGATTCTCAGACACAGTGACACTGATTCTCTGAGATGCTGATACACTGAGACACAGAGACACTGAGACACAGAGACACTGAGACACTGTGACAATGGGACACGGAGACACTGAGACTCTGAGATACTGAGACACAGAGACACTGAGACACAAAATTTTGAGACACTGAGACAGAAACACTGAGACTCTGAGACACAGAGATACTGAGACACTGAGATACTGAGACACAGAGACACTGAGACACTGAGACTCTGAGACACCGAGGCACAGAGACACTGAGACACAGAGATACTGAGACATAGAGACACTTGGACACAGAGTCACAGAGTCTGAAACACTGAGACAATGAGACACAAAGACTTTGAGAGACTGAGACACAGAGATACTCAGACACAAGACAAAGGGACACTGAGTCTCTGACACACTGACACACAGAGACACTGAGACACTGAGAAACTGAGACTCTGAGACACAGAGACACTGAGGCACTGAGACTCTAAGACACTGAGACACTGAGACACTGAGACTCTGAGACACAGAAAAACAGAGTCACTAAGACACAGAGACACTGAGACACTGAGGCACAGAGACACAGAGTCTCTGAAACACTGATACACTGAGACACTGAGACACAGAGACACTGAGACACAGAGACACTGACACAAAGACACTGAGTGTCTGATAGACTGAGGCACAGAGACACTGTGACACTGAGGCACAGAGACACTGAGACAAAGAAAAACAGAGACACTGAGACTCAGAGAACTGAGATACTGAGACACAGAGACACTGAGACACAGAGACACTGAGACACAGAGACACTGAGAGTCTGATAGAGTGAGGCACAGAGACACTGTGACACTGAGGCACAGAGACACAGAAAAACTGAGACACTGAGACTCAGAGACACTGTGACACTGAGACACTGAGACACTGAGACTTTGAGATACTGAGGCACAGAGACACTGAGACACAGAGACTCTGAAACACTGAGACTCTGAGACTGTGATACATTGTGACACTGAGGCACAGAGACTCTCAGACACAGAGAAAAAGAGATACTGAATCTCTGACACACTGATACACAGAGACACAGAGACTCTGATATGCTGAGACTCTGAGACACTGACGCACAGAGACACAGAGACACTGAGACACTGAAACTCTGAGACACTGAGACACAAAACTTTGAGACACAGAGACACTGAGACTCTGAGAAACTGAGTCTCTGAGAAACTGATAAACTGAGACACAGAGATACTGAGACACAGAGACACTGAGTCTCTGAGACACTGATACATTGAGACTCTGAGACACTGAGGCACAGAGACACTGTGACACAGAGACACTGAGACACTGAAGCACTGAGACACAGAGACATAGAGACACTGAAACTCTGAGACACTGAGACACAAAACTTTGAGACACAGAGACACTGAGACTCTGAGGCACAGAGACACTCAGACAGAGAGACACTGAGAAACTGAGTCTCTGAGAAACTGATAAACTGAGACACAGAGACACTCAGACAGAGAGACACTGAGAAACTGAGTCTCTGAGAAACTGATAAACTGAGACACAGAGACACTTGGACACAGAGACACTGAGACACAGAAACAATGAGGCACAGAGACACTGCGACACAGAGACACTGTGGCATTGAGACTCTAAGACACTGAGACACTGAAAATTTGAGACACTGTGACACTGAGGCACAGAGACACTCAGACAGAGAGATACTGAGTCTCTGAGACACTGATAAACTGATAAACTGAGACACAGAGACAGAGACACTGAGACTCTGAGACCTGAGACACTGAGACACAGAGACACTGGGACACGGAAACTCTGAGACACTGAGACGCAAAACTTTGAGACACAGAGACACTGAGACTCTGAAGCACAGAGACACTCAGACAGAGAGACACTGAGAAACTGAGTCTCTGAGAAACTGATAAACTGAGACACAGAGGCACTGAGATATACAGACACAGAAACTCTGAGACACTGAGATTCTGAGACACTGAGGCACAGAGACACTGAGACACAGAGATACTGAGACACTGTGACTCAGAGACACTTAGACACAGAAACTCTGAGACACTGAGACACAGAGACACTGAGGCACAGAGTCACTGAGGCACAGAGACACTGAGACACAGAGACACTGTGACTCAGAGACACTTAGACACAGAAACACTGAGACACTTAAACACAGAGAGTCTCAGACACTGAGACTCTGAGACACTGAGACAATGGGACACGGAGACACTGAGACTCAGAGGTACTGAGACACAGTGACACAGAGACACAAAATTTTGAGACACTGAGACACAGACACACTGAGATACTGAGACACTGAGACACAGAGACACTGAGACACTGAGACTCTGAGACACTGAGGCACAGAGACACTGAGACACAGAGATACTGAGACACAGACACACTGAGTCTCTGAGACACTGATACATTGAGACTCTAGACACTGAGACACTGAGGCACAGAGATAGAGAAACACTGAGACACTGAGACACTGAGACACAGAGACACTGAGACACTATGCCATTGAGGCACAGAGACACTGACACTGATTCTCAGACACAGTGACACTGATTCTCTGAGATGCTGATACACTGAGACACAGAGACACTGAGACACAGAGACACTGAGACACTGTGACAATGGGACACGGAGACACTGAGACTCTGAGATACTGAGACACAGAGACACTGAGACACAAAATTTTGAGACACTGAGACAGAAACACTGAGACTCTGAGACACAGAGATACTGAGACACTGAGATACTGAGACACTGAGACTCTGAGACACCGAGGCACAGAGACACTGAGACACAGAGATACTGAGACACAGAGACAATGAGTCTCTGAAACACTGATACATTGAGACTCTGAGACACTGAGGCACAGAGACACTGAGACACAGAGACACTGAGATTCTGAGACACTGAGGGACAGAGACACTGAGACACAGAGATACTGCGACACAGAGACACTGAGTCGCTGAGACATTGATACATTGAGACTATGAGACACTGAGGCACAGAGATAGAGAATCACTGAGACACTGAGACACTGAGGCACAGAGACACTCAGACAGAGAGACACTGAGAAACTGAGTCTCTGAGAAACTGATAAACTGAGACACAGAGACACTTGGACACAGAGACACTGAGACACAGAGACAATGAGGCACAGAGACACTGCGACACAGAGACACTGTGACATTGAGACTCTAAGACACTGAGACACTGAAAATTTGAGACACTGTGACACTGAGGCACAGAGACACTCAGACAGAGAGATACTGAGTCTCTGAGACACTGATAAACTGAGACACAGAGACAGAGACACTGAGACTCTGAGACCTGAGACACTGAGACACAGAGACACTGGGACACGAAAACTCTGAGACACTGAGACGCAAAACTTTGAGACACAGAGACAGTGAGACTCTGAGGCACAGAGACACTCAGACAGAGAGACACTGAGAAACTGAGTCTCTGAGAAAATGATAAACTGAGACACAGAGGCACTGAGATATAGAGACACAGAAACTCTGAGACACTGAGACACAGAGACACTGAGGCACAGAGACACTGAGACACAGAGACACTGAGACACTGTGACTCAGAGACACTTAGACACAGAAACACTGAGACACTTAAACACAGAGAGTCTCAGACACTGAGACTCTGAGACACTGAGGCAATGGGACACACAGACACTGAGACTCTGAGGTACTGAGACACAGTGACACTGAGACACAAAATCGTGAGACACTGAGACACTGAAACACTGAGATACCGAGACACTGAGACACAGAGACACTGAGACACTGAGACACTGAAACTCTGAGACACTGAGGCACAGAGACACTGAGACACAGAGATACTGAGACACAGTGACACTGAGTCTCTGAGACACTGATACATTGAGACTCTGAGACTCTGAGACACTGAGGCACAGAGACACTGAGACACAGAGACACTGAGATTCTGAGACACTGAGGCACAGAGACACTGAGACACAGAGATACTGAGACACTGTGACTCAGAGACACTTAGACACAGAAACTCTGAGACACTGAGACACAGAGACACTGAGGCACAGAGACACTGAGGCACAGAGACACTGAGACACAGAGACACTGTGACTCAGAGACACTTAGACACAGAAACACTGATACACTTAAACACAGAGAGTCTCAGACACTGAGACTCTGAGACACTGAGACAATGGGACACGGAGACACTGAGACTCTGAGGTACTGAGACACAGTGACACAGAGACACAAAATTTTGAGACACTGAGACACAGAAACACTGAGATACTGATACACTGAGGCACAGAGACACTGAGACACTGAGACTCTGAGACCTGAGACACTGAGACACAGAGACACTGAGACACTGAGACTCTGAGACACGGAGGCACAGAGACACTGAGACACAGAGATACTGAGACACAGAGACACTGAGTCTCTGAGACAAAGATACATTGAGACTCTGAGACACTGTGACACAGAGACACTGAGACACTGAAGCACTGAGACACAGAGACATAGAGACACTGAAACTCTGAGACACTGAGACACAAAACTTTGAGACACAGAGACACTGAGACTCTGAGGCACAGAGACACTCAGACAGAGAGACACTGAGAAACTGAGTCTCTGAGAAACTGATAAACTGAGACACAGAGACACTTGGACACAGAGACACTGAGACACAGAGACAATGAGGCACAGAGACACTGCGACACAGAGACACTGTGGCATTGAGACTCTAAGACACTGAGACACTGAAAATTTGAGACACTGTGACACTGAGGCACAGAGACACTCAGACAGAGAGATACTGAGTCTCTGAGACACTAATAAACTGAGACACAGAGACAGAGACACTGAGACTCTGAGACCTGAGACACTGAGACACAGAGACACTGAGACACTGAGACTCTGAGACACTGAGGCACAGAGACACTGAGACACAGAGATACTGAGACACAGAGACACTGAGTCTCTGAGACAAAGATACATTGAGACTCTGAGACACTGAGGCAAAGAGACACTGTGACACAGAGACACTGAGACACTGAAGCACTGAGACATAGAGACATAGAGACACTGAAACTCTGAGACACAAAACTTTGAGACACAGAGGCACTGAGACTCTGAGGCACAGAGACACTCAGACAGAGAGACACTGAGAAACTGAGTCTCTGAGAAACTGATAAACTGAGACACAGAGACACTTGGACACAGAGACACTGAGACACAGAGACAATGAGGCACAGAGACACTGCGACACAGAGACACTGTGGCATTGAGACTCAAAGACACTGAGACACTGAACATTTGAGACACTGTGACACTGAGGCACAGAGACACTCAGACAGAGAGATACTGAGTCTCTGAGACACTAATAAACTGAGACACAGAGACAGAGACACTGAGACTCTGAGACCTGAGACACTGATACACAGAGACACTGGGACACGGAAACTCTGAGACACTGAGACGCAAACTTTGAGACACAGAGACACTGAGACTCTGAGGCACAGAGACACTCAGACAGAGAGACACTGTGAAACTGAGTCTCTGAGAAACTGATAAACTGAGACACAGAGGCACTGAGATATAGAGACACAGAAACTCTGAGACACTGAGACACAGAGACACTGAGACACTGTGACTCAGAGACACTTAGACACAGAAACACTGAGACACTTAAACACAGAGAGTCTCAGACACTGAGACTCTGAGACACTGAGACAATGGGACACGGAGACACTGAAACTCTGAGGTACTGAGACACAGTGACACTGAGACACAAAATTTTGAGACACTGAGACACAGAAACACTGAGATACTGAGACACTGAGACACAGAGACACTGAGACACTGAGACACTGAGACTATGAGACACTGAGGCACAGAGACACTGAGACACAGAGATACTGAGACACAGTGACACTGAGTCTCTGAGACACTGATACATTGAGACTATGAGACACTGAAGCACAGAGATAGAGTATCACTGAGACAGAGAGACACTGATAATCTGAGATACTGAGACACAGTGACACTGAGACACAAAATTTTGAGACACTGAGACACAGAAACACTGAGACTCTGAGACACTGAGGCACAGAGACACTGAGACACAGTGACACTGAGATTCTGAGACACTGAGGCACAGAGACACTGAGACACAGAGATACTGAGACACTGTGACTCAGAGACACTTAGACACAGAAACTCTGAGACACTTAAACACAGAGAGTCTCAGACACTGAGACTCTGAGACACTGAGACAATGGGACACGGAGACACTGAAACTCTGAGGTACTGAGACACAGTGACACTGAGACACAAAATTTTGAGACACTGAGACACAGAAACACTGAGATACTGAGACACTGAGATACTGAGAATCTGAGACACTGAGGCACAGAGACACTGAGACACAGAGATACTGAGACACAGAGACACTGAGTCTCTGAGACACTGATACATTGAGACTCTAGACACTGAGACACTGAGGCACAGAGATAGAGAAACACTGAGACACTGAGACACTGAGACACAGAGCCACTGAGGCACAGAGACACTGAGACACAGAGACACTGTGACTCAGAGACACTTAGACACAGAAACACTGAGACACTTAAACACAGAGAGTCTCAGACACTGAGACTCTGAGACACTGAGACAATGGGACACGGAGACACTGAAACTCTGAGGTACTGAGACACAGTGACACAGAGACACAAAATTTTGAGACACTGAGACACAGAAACACTGAGACTCTGAGACACTGAGGCACAGAGACACTGAGACACAGAGATACTGAGACACAGAGACACTGAGTCTCTGAGACACTGATACATTGAGACTCTAGACACTGAGACACTGAGGCACAGAGATAGAGAAACACTGAGACACTGAGACACAGAGACACTGAGACACTATGCCATTGAGGCACAGAGACACTGACACTGATTCTCAGACACAGTGACACTGATTCTCTGAGATGCTGATACACTGAGACACAGAGACACTGAGACACAGAGACACTGAGACACTGTGACAATGGGACACGGAGACACTGAGACTCTGAGATACTGAGACACAGAGACACTGAGACACAAAATTTTGAGACACTGAGACAGAAACACTGAGACTCTGAGACACAGAGATACTGAGACACTGAGATACTGAGACACAGAGACACTGAGACACTGAGACTCTGAGACACCGAGGCACAGAGACACTGAGACACAGAGATACTGAGACACGGAGACACTGAGTCTCTGAAACACTGATACATTGAGACTCTGAGACACTGATGCACAGAGACACTGAGACACAGAGAGACTGAGATTCTGAGACACTGAGGGACAGAGACACTGAGACACAGAGATACTGCGACACAGAGACACTGAGTCGCTGAGACATTGATACATTGAGACTATGAGACACTGAGGCACAGAGATAGAGAATCACTGAGACACTGAGGCACAGAGACACTCAGACAGAGAGACACTGAGAAACTGAGTCTCTGAGAAACTGATAAACTGAGACACAGAGACACTTGGACACAGAGACACTGAGACACAGAGACAATGAGGCACAGAGACACTGCGACACAGAGACACTGTGACATTGAGACTCTAAGACACTGAGACACTGAAAATTTGAGACACTGTGACACTGAGGCACAGAGACACTCAGACAGAGAGATACTGAGTCTCTGAGACACTGATAAACTGAGACACCGAGACAGAGACACTGAGACTCTGAGACCTGAGACACTGAGGCACAGAGACACTGAGACACAGAGATACTGAGACACTGTGACTCAGAGACACTTAGACACAGAAACTCTGAGACACTGTGACACAGAGACACTGAGGCACAGAGACAAAGAGGCACAGAGACACTGAGACACAGAGACACTGTGACTCAGAGACACTTAGACACAGAAACACTGAGACACTTAAACACAGAGAGTCTCAGACACTGAGACTCTGAGACACTGAGACAATGGGACACGGAGACACTGAGACTCTGAGGTACTGAGACACAGTGACACAGAGACACAAAATTTTGAGACACTGAGACACAGAAACACTGAGATACTGAGACACTGAGACACAGAGACACTGAGACACTGAGACTCTGAGACACTGAGGCACAGAGACACTGAGACACAGAGATACTGAGACACAGAGACACTGAGTCTCTGAGACACTGATACATTGAGACTCTGAGACACTGAGGCACAGAGACACTGTGACACAGAGACACTGAGATTCTGAGACACTGAGGCACAGAGACACTGAGACACAGGGATACTGAGACACAGAGACACTGAGTCTCTGAGACACTGATACATTGAGACTATGAGACACTGAGGCACAGAGATAGAGAATCACTGAGACACTGAGAGAGAGAGACACTGTGACACAGAGACACTGAGACACTGAGACTTTGAGATATTAAGACACTGAAGCACAGAGAAACTGAGACACTGAGACTCTGAGACACTGAGGCACAGAGACACAGAGATACTGAGACACAGAGACATAGAGACACTGAAACTCTGAGACACTGCGACACAGAGACTATGAGACACAGAAACATAGAGACACAGAGGCAATAAGGCACAGAGATACAGAGACACTGAGGCACAGAGACACTGTGACTCTGAGACACTGATACATCCAGACTATGAGACACTGAGGCACCGAGATAGAGAATCACTGAGACACAGAGACAGAGAGACACTGTGACACAGAGACACTGAGACTTTGAGATATTAAGACACTGAGGCACAGAGACATTGAGACACTGAGACTCTGAGACACTGATAAAATGTGACACAGAGACACTGGGACAGGGAGACACAGAGACAATGAGGCACAGAGACACTGCGACACAGAGACACTGTGACATTGAGACTCTGAGAAACTGAGACACTGAGGCACAGTGATACTGAGATACAGAGACACTGAGTCTCTGAGACACTGATACATTGAGACTATGAGACACTGAGGCACAGAGATAGAGAATCACTGAGACACTGAGACAGAGAGACACTGTGACACATTGACACTGAGACATTGAGACTTTGAGATATTAAGACACTGAGGCACAGAGACACTGAGACACTGAGACACTGAGACACTGAGTCACAGAGACACAGAGATACTGAGACACAGAGACATAGAGACACTGAAACTCTAAGACACTGAGACACAGAGACTATGAGACACAGAAACATGAGACACAGACTCACAGAAACTCTGAGACACTGGGACACAGAGACACTGAGACAGAGAGACACTGATAATCTGAGACACTGACATTGAGGCACAAAGACACTCAGACACAGAGAAACTGAGACACTGTGGCACCAAGACACAGAGACTCTGAGAGATTGAGACTCTGAGACTCTGAGACACTGAGACTCAGTAACACAGAGATACAGAGGCCATGAGGCACAGAGATACAGAGACACTGAGGCACAGAGGCACAGAGACACTGAGACACTGAGACTCTGAGACACTGATTCATTGAGACTATGAGACACTGAGGCACAGAGATAGAGATTCACTGAGACACTGAGACAGAGAGACACTGTGACACTGAGACACTGAGACTTTGAGATATTAAGACACTGAGGCACAGAGACATTGAGACACTGAGACTCTGAGACACTGAGGCACTGAGGCACAGAGACATAGAGACACTGAAACTCTGAGACACTGAGACACAGAGACTATGAGACACAGAAACATAGAGACATAGGCTCACTGAAACTCTGAGACACTGTGACATTGAGGCACAGAGACACTCAGACACAGAGAAACTGAGACACTGAGGCACCAAGACACAGAGACTCTGAGAGATTGAGACTCTGAGACTCTGAGACACTGAGACACAGTAACACAGAGACACAGAGTCAATGTGGTACAGAGATACAGAGACACTGAGGCACTGAGACACTGAGACACAGAGTCACTGGGACACAGAGACACTGAGATAGAGACACACAGAGACACTGAATCTCTGAGACACTGATACACTGAGACAGAGAGACACTGATAATCTGAGACACTGAGACACTGTGACATTGAGGCACAGAGACACTCAGACACAGAGAAACTGAGACACTGCGGCACCAAGACACAGAGACTCTGAGAGATTGAGACTCTGAGACTCTGAGACACTGAGACACAGTAACACAGAGACACAGAGACAATGAGGCACAGAGATACAGAGACACTGAGGCACAGTGGCACAGAGACACTGAGACACTGAGACACAGAGACACTGAGACTTTGAGACGCTGAGACTCTGAGACACAGAGAGTCTGAGACACTGAGACACAGAGACACTGAGACACAGAGACACTGTGACATTGAGACTCTGAGAAACTGAGACACTGAGGCACAGTGATACTGAGACACAGATTCACTGAGACTCTAAGACACTGAGACACTGAAAATTTGAGACACTGAGACACTGTGACACTGAGGCACAGAGACACTCAGACAGAGAGACACTGAGTCTCTGAGACACTGATAAACTGAGACACAGAGACAGAGACACTGAGACTCTGAGACCTGAGACACTGAGACACAGAGACACTGGGACACAGAGACACTGAGACTCTGAGACACTGAGACACAAAGACACTGAGGCACAGAGACACTGAGACACTGTGACACTGAGGCACAGAGACGCTCAACACAGAGACAAAGTGACACTGAGTGTCTGAGACATTGATACACTGAGACACTGAGACGCTAAGACATTGAGACAATGAGGCACAGAGACACTGAGACACTGAGATACAGAGACACTGAGACACTGAGACACAGAGACACTGAGACACTGAGACTTTCAGATATTAAGACAATGAGTCACAGAGACACTGAGGCACAGATACACTGAGTCTCAGAGACACTGAGACACAGAGACAAAGAGACTCTGAGACACTGAGACGCTGAGACTCTGATACATTGATACACAGAGACACAAAGACAAAGAAACACTGAGACACTGAGGCACTGAGGCACAGAGGCACTGGGATACAGAGACACAGAGACTCTGAGACACTGAGACACAGAGACACAGAGTCACAGAGACACAGAGACACTGAGGCAGAGAGACATTGAGACACAGAGACACTGAGACACTGTGACTCCGAGACACTTAGACAGAGAGACACTGCGATACTTAAAGACAGAGAGACTCAGACACTGAGACTCTGAGACACTGAGACAATGGGACACGGAGACACTGAGACTCTGAGATACTGAGACACAGAGACACTGAGACACAAAATTTTCAGATACTGAGACACAGAAACACTGAGACTCTGAGACACAGAGATACTGAGACACAGAGATACTGAGACACTGAGATACTGAGACACAGAGACACTGAGACATAGAGACACTGAGACTCTGAGACACTGAGACACAGAGACACTGAGACAAGGAGGCACAGGGACACTGAGACTCTGAGATTCTGAGACACAGAGACACTGAGACTCAAATCTTTAAGACACTGAGACTCTGAGACAATGAGACACAAAGACACTGAGACACTGAGACTCTGAGACACTGAGACAAAAACACAGAGACACAGAGACAATGAGGCAGAGACACTGAGACACAGAGACACTGAGACACAGAGGCACTGAGGCACAGAAACACTGAGACACTGAGACACTGAGACTCTGAGAAACTGAGACACTGAGGCACAGTGATACTGAGAAACAGATTCACTGAGACTCTAAGACACTGAGACACTGAGGCACAGAGACGCTCAGACAGATAAACACTGAGACACTGAGTCTCTGAGACACTGATAAACTGAGACACAGGGACACAGAGACACTGTGACTCTGAGAACCTGAGACACAGAGACACTGGGACACAGAGACACTGAGACACTGAGACTTTGAGATATTAAGACACTGAGGCACAGAGACACTGAGGCACAGAGACACTGAGTCACTGAGACTCTGAGACGCTGAGAAACTGAGGCACAGTGATACTGAGATACAGATTCACTGAGACTCTAAAACACTGAGACACTGAAAATCTGAGACACTGAGGCACAGAGACACTCAGACAGAGAGACACTGAGATACTGAGTCTCTGAGACACTGATAAACTGCGACACTGAGACACAGAGATACTGTGACTCTGAGACACTGAGACACAGAGACACTGGAACACAGAGACACTGAGTCTCAGAGACTCTGAGACACAGAGAAACTGAGACACAGAGACACTGTGACACTGAGGCACAGAGACACTCAACACAGAGACAAAGTGACACTGAGTGTCTGAGACATTGACACACTGAGACACTGAGACTCTGAGACATTGAGACACTGAGACACAGAGACACTGAGACACAGAGACACTGAGACACAGAGACTCTGAGACACTGAGACACAGAGACACTGCGACACTGAGACACAGAGACATTGAGCAACAGAGACACTGGGACACAGAGACACTGAGACTCTGAGACACTGAGACACAGAGATACTGAGACACAGAGAAACTGTGACACTGAGGCACAGAGACACTCAACACAGAGACAAAGTGACACTGAGTGTCTGAGGCATTGATACTCTGAGACACTGAGACTCTGAGACATTGAGACACTGAGACAGAGAAATACTGAGACACTGAGACACAGAGACACTGAGACACAGAGACACTGAGACACGGAGACACTGAGACACAGAGACATTGAGACACTGAGACACTGTGACACAGAGGCAAGAGACACTCAGACAAAGAGACAAAGAGACACTGAGTCAATGAGACACTGATACACTGAGACTATGAGACACAGAGACACTGAAACTCTGAGACACTGAGACACTGAGTCACTGGGAAACAGAGACACGGAGACAGAGAGACACAGAGACACTGAATCTCTGAGACACTGAGACACTGTGACACTGAGGCACAGAGACACTCAGACAGAGAGACACTGAGTCTCTGGTACACTGATCAACTGAGACACAGAGACAGACACACTGTGACTCTGAGACCTGAGACACTGAGACACAGAGCCACTGGGATTCAGAGACACTGAGACTCTGAGACACAAAGACTCTGAGACACTGAGACAAAGAGACTGTGAGACACTGAGACACAGAGATACTGAGACACAAAGAATTGAGACCCTGAGACACAGAGACACTGAAACACAGATACACTGAGACTCTGAGACACTGAGACACAGAGACACTGAGACACTGAGACTCTGAGACTCTGAGACTCTGAGACACAGAGACACTGAGACACTGTGACTCTGAGACTCTGAGACACTGAAACACTGAGACCCTGAGACACTGAGACTCTGAGACTCTGAGACACTGAGACACTGAGACCCTGAGACACTGAGACTCTGAGACACTGAGACACAGAGACACTGAGACACTGTGACACAGAGGCACAGAGACACTCAGACACAGAGACAATGAGACACTGAGTCTCTGAGACACTGAGACACAGAGACACTGAGACACTGAGATTCTGAGACTCTGAGACACAGAGGCACAGAAAGACTGAGACTCAGAGAGACAAATGCACAGAGACTCTGAGACTCTGAGAGACAGAGGCACAAAGACACTGAGACACAGAGATACTATGACACTGAGACAAAGAGACACTGAGACACAGAGACACTGAGATGCAGAGGCACAGAGAAACTGAGACACTGAGACTTTGAGACACTGAGACACAGAAACACTGAGACACAGAGACACTTAGACACAGAGACACTATGACAATGAGACACTGAGACTCTGAGACTCTGAGACACAGAGGCACAGAGACACTGAGACACAGAGTCACAGAGACACTGAGACACTGAGACACTGAGACACGGAGACACTGAGACACGGAGACACAGAGACTCTGAGACACTGTGACACTGAGACACGGAGACACTGAGACACTGAGACACTGAGACAATGAGACACTGTGACACGGAGACACTGAGACACGGAGACACTGAGACACGGAGACACTGAGACACTGAGACACGGAGACACTGAGACACAGAAAGACTGAGACTCTGAGACACAAATGCACAGAGACTCTGAGACTCTGAGAGACAGAGGCACAACGACACTGAGACACAGAGATACTATGACACTGAGACACTGAGACACAGAGACACTGAGACGCAGAGGCACAGAGAAACTGAGACACTGAGACTTTGAGACACTTAGACACAGAGATACTATGACACTGAGACACTGAGACTCTGAGACACTGAGACACAGAGGCACAGAGACACTGAGACACAGAGTCACAGAGTCACAGAGACACTGAGACACTGAGACACTGAGACACGGAGACACTGAGACACGGAGACACAGAGACACTGAGACACTGAGACACTGAGACACGGAGACACTGAGACACTGAGACACTGAGACAATGAGACACTGAGACACGGAGACACTGAGACACGGAGACACTTGACACTGAGGCACAGAGACAGTGAGACTCTGAAACTCTGAGACACTGAAACACAGAGACACAGATACACTGAGACACTGAGACACTGATAATCTGAGACACAGAGACACTGAGACTCTGAGACACTGAGACACAGAGACACTGAGACACTGAGACACAGAGACACTGAGACACTGAGACACTGAGACACGGAGACACGGAGACACGGAGACACAGAGACACTGAGACACTGAGACACGGAGACACTGAGACACGGAGACACTTGACACTGAGGCACAGAGACACTGAGACACAGAAACACTGAGACTCTGAAACTCTGAGACACTGAAACACAGAGACACAGAAACACTGAGGCACAGAGATATTGTGATACTGAGACTCTGAGACACAAAGACACAGAGACACTAAGACACAGAGACACAAAGAGACTGAGACACAGAGACGCAGAGACACTGAGACACAAAGAATTGAGACCCTGAGACACAGAGACAATGAAACACAGATACACTGAGACTCTGAGACACTGAGACACAGAGACACACAGACACTGAGACACTGAGACTCTGAGACTCTGAGACACTGAAAATCTGAGACACTGAGACACTGTGACACTGAGGCACAGAGACACTCAGACAGAGAGACACTGAGTCTCTGAGACACTGATAAACTGAGACACAGAGACAGACACACTGTGTCTCTGAGACCTGAGACACTGAGACACAGAGACACTGGGATACAGAGACACTGAGACTCTGAGACTCAAAGACTCTGAGACGATGAGACAAAGAGACTGTGAGACACTGAGACACAGAGAGACTGGGACACAGAGACACTGACAGTCTGAGACACTGAGACACAGAGACACTGAGACACTGAGACACTGAGACACAAAGAATTGAGACCCTGAGAAACAGAGACAGTGAAACGCAGATACACTGAGACTCTGAGACACTGAGACACAGAGACACTGAGACACTGAGACTCTGAGACTCTGAGACACAGAGACACTGAGACACTGTGACTCTGAGACTCTGAGACTCTGAGACACTGAAACACTGAGACCCTGAGACACTGTGACTCTGAGACTCTGAGACTCTGAGACACTGAGACACTGAGACACTGAGACCCTGAGACACTGAGACTCTGAGACTCTGAGACACTGAGACACAGAGACACTGAGACACTGAGACACTGTGACACAGAGGCACAGAGACACTCAGACACAGAGACAATGAGACACTGAGTCTCTGAGACACTGAGACAGTGAGACACTGAGACACTGAGATTCTGAGACTCTGAGACACAGAGGCACAGAAAGACTGAGACTCTGAGACACAAATGCACAGAGACTCTGAGACTCTGAGAGACAGATGCACAAAGACACTGAGACACAGAGATACTATGACACTGAGACACTGAGAAACAGAGACACTGAGACACAGAGGCACAGAGAAACTGAGGCACAGAGAAACTGAGACACTGAGACTTTGAGACACTGAGACACAGAAACACTGAGACACAGAGACACTTAGACACAGAGATACTATGACACTGAGACACTGAGACTCTGAGACTCTGAGACACAGAGGCACAGAGACACTCAGACAGAGAGACACTGAGATACTGAGTCTCTGAGACACTGATAAACTGCGACACTGAGACACAGAGACACTGTGACTCTGAGACACTGAGACACAGAGACACTGGGACACAGAGACACTGAGTCTCAGAGACACTGAGACACAGAGAAACTGAGACACAGAGACACTGTGACACTGAGGCACAGAGACACTCAACACAGAGTCAAAGTGACACTGAGTGTCTGAGACATTGACACACTGAGACACTGAGACTCTGAGACATTGAGACACTGAGACACAGAGACACTGAGACACAGAGACACTGAGACACAGAGACTCTGAGACACTGAGACACAGAGACACTGCGACACTGAGACACAGAGACATTGAGCAACAGAGACACTGGGACACAGAGACACTGAGACTCTGAGACACTGAGACACAGAGATACTGAGACACAGAGAAACTGTGACACTGAGGCACAGAGACACTCAACAGAGAGACAAAGTGACACTGAGTGTCTGAGGCATTGATACACTGAGACACTGAGACACTGAGACTCTGAGACATTGAGACACTGAGACATAGAAATACTGAGACACAGAGACACTGAGACACAGAGACACTGAGACACAGAGACACTGAGGCACGGAGACACTGAGACACAGAGACATTGAGACACTGAGACACTGTGACACAGAGGCACAGAGACACTCAGACAAAGAGACAAAGAGACACTGAGTCAATGAGACACTGATACACTGAGACTATGAGACACAGAGACACTGAAACTCTGAGACACTGAGACACTGAGTCACTGGGACACAGAGGCATGGAGACAGAGAGACACAGAGACACTGAATCTCTGAGACACTGAGACACTGTGACACTGAGGCACAGAGACATTCAGACAGAGAGACACTGAGTCTCTGAGACACTGATAAACTGAGACACAGAGATACTGAGACACAGAGAAACTGTGACACTGAGGCACAGAGACACTCAACACAGAGACAAAGTGACACTGAGTGTCTGAGGCATTGATACACTGAGACACTGAGACTCTGAGACATTGAGACACTGAGACATAGAAATACTGAGACACAGAGACACTGAGACACAGAGACACTGAGACACAGAGACACTGAGGCACGGAGACACTGAGACACAGAGACATTGAGACACTGAGACACTGTGACACAGAGGCACAGAGACACTCAGACAAAGAGACAAAGAGACACTGAGTCAATGAGACACTGATACACTGAGACTATGAGACACAGAGACACTGAAACTCTGAGACACTGAGACACTGAGTCACTGGGACACAGAGGCATGGAGACAGAGAGACACAGAGACACTGAATCTCTGAGACACTGAGACACTGTGACACTGAGGCACAGAGACATTCAGACAGAGAGACACTGAGTCTCTGAGACACTGATAAACTGAGAAACAGAGACAGACACACTGTGACTCTGAGACCTGAGACACTGAGACACAGAGACACTGGGATTCAGAGACACTGAGACTCTGAGACACAATGACTCTGAGACACTGAGACAAAGAGACTGTGAGACACTGAGACACAGAGATACTGGGACACTGAGACACAAAGAATTGAAACCCTGAGACACAGAGCCACTGAAACACAGATACACTGAGACTCTGAGACACTGAGACACAGAGACACTGAGACACTGAGACTCTGAGACTCTGAGACTCTGAGACACAGAGACACTGAGACACTGTGACTCCGAGACTCTGAGACTCTGAGACACTGAAACACTGAGACCCTGAGACACTAAGACTCTGAGACTCTGAGACACTGAGACACTGAGACCCTGAGACACTGAGACTCTGAGACTCTGAGACACTGAGACACAGAGACACAGAGACACTGAGACACTGTGACACAGAGGCACAGAGACACTCAGACACAGAGACAATGAGACACTGAGTCTCTGAGACACTGAGACACAGAGACACTGAGATTCTGAGACTCTGAGACACAGAGGCCCAGAAAGACTGAGACTCTGAGACACAAATGCACAGAGACTCTGAGACTCTGAGAGAAAGAGGCACAAAGATACTGACACACAGAGATACTATGACACTGAGACACTGAGACACAGAGACACTGAGACGCAGAGGCACAGAGAAACTGAGACGCTGAGACTTTGAGACACTGAGACACAGAAACACTGAGACACAGAGACACTTAGACACAGAGATACTATGACACTGAGACACTGAGACTCTGAGACTCTGAGACACAGAGGCACAGAGACACTGAGATACAGAGTCACAGAGACACTGAGACACTGAGACACTGCGACACTGAGACACGGAGACACGGAGACACTGAGACACGGAGACACAGAGACACTGAGACACTGAGACACTGAGACATTGAGACACCGAGACACGGAGACACTGAGACACTGAGACACTGAGACAATGAGACACTGAGACACGGAGACACTGAGACACGGAGACACTTGACACTGAGGCACAGAGACACTGAGACACAGAGACACTGAGACACTGATAATCTGAGACAAGGAGACACAGAGACACTGAGACTCTGAGACACTGAGACACAGAGACACTGAGACACTGAGACACAGAGACACTGAGACACTGAGACACTGAGACACTGAGACACGGAGACACTGAGACACAGAGACACAGAGACACTGAGACACTGAGACACGGAGACACTGAGACACGGAGACACTTGACACTGAGGCACAGAGACACTGAGACACAGAGACACTGAGACTCTGAAACTCTGAGACACTGAAACACAGAGACACAGAGACACTGAGGCACAGAGACATTGTGATACTGAGACTCTGAGACACAAAGACACAGAGACACTAAGACACAGAGAGACTGAGACACAGAGACGCAGAGACAATGAAACACAGATATACTGAGACTCTGAGACACTGAGACACAGAGACACACAGACACTGAGACACTGAGACTCTGAGACTCTGAGACATTGAGACACTGAAAATCTGAGACACTGAGACACTGTGACACTGAGGCACAGAGACACTCAGACAGAGAGACACTGAGTCTCTGAGACACTGATAAACTGAGACACAGAGACAGACACACTGTGACTCTGAGACCTGAGAAACTGAGACACAGAGACACTGGGATACAGAGACACTGAGACTCTGAGACACAAAGACTCTGAGACGCTGAGACAAAGAGACTGTGAGACACTGAGACACAGAGATACTGGGACACAGAGACACTGACAGTCTGAGACACTGAGACTCAAAGACACTGAGACACTGAGACATAAAGAATTGAGACCCTGAGACACAGAGACACTGAAACGCAGATACACTGAGACTCTGAGACACTGAGACTCAGAGACACTGAGACACTGAGACACTGAGAAACTGAGACACAAAGACACTGAGACACTGTGGCTCTGAGACTCTGAGACTCTGAGACTCTGAGACACTGAAACACTGAGACCCTGAGACACTGAGACACTGAAAATCTGAGACACTGAGACACTGTGACACTGAGGCACAGAGACACTCAGACAGAGAGACACTGAGTCTCTGAGACACTGATAAACTGAGACACAGAGACAGACACACTGTGACTCTGATACCTGAGACACTGAAACACAGAGACACTGGGATACAGAGACACTGAGACTCTGAGACACAAAGACTCTGAGACACTGTGACAAAGAGACTATGAGACACTGAGACACAGAGATACTGGGACACAGAAACATTGACAGTCTGAGACACTGAGACACAGAGACACTGAGACACTGAGACACAAAGAATTGAGACCCTGAGACACAGAGACACTGAAACACAGATACACTGAGACTCTGAGACACTGAGACACTGAGACACTGAGACACAGAGACACTGAGACACTGAGACTCTGAGACTCTGAGACTCTGAGACACAGAGACACTGAGACACTGTGACTCTGAGACTCTGTGACTCTGAGACTCTGAGACACTGAAACACTGAGACCCTGAGTCACTGAGACTCTGAGACTCTGAGACTCTGAGACACTGAGACCCTGAGACACTGAGACCCAGACTCTGAGACACTGAGACACTGAGACACTGTGACACAGAGGCACAGAGACACTCAGACACAGAGACAATGAGACACTGAGTCTCTGAGACACTGAGACACAGAGACACTGAGACACTGAGATTCTGAGACTCTGAGACACAGAGACACAGAGGCACAGAGACACTGAGACACAGAGTCACTGAGACACTGAGACACTGAGACACAGAGACACAGAGACTCTTAGACACTGAGACACAAAGACAGAGACACAGAGACAATGAGGCAGAGACACTGAGACACAGAGACACTGAGACACTGAGGCACTGATAATCTGAGACACTTTGACACTGAGGCACAGACAAACTCAGACACAGAGACACTGAGACTCTGAGACACTGAGACTCTGAGATACTGAGACACAGAGACACTGAGACACTGAGACACAGAGACACTGAGACACTGACAGTCTGAGACACTGAGACTCAAAGACACTGAGACACAAAGAATTGAGACCCTGAGACACAGAGACACTGAAACGCAGATACACTGAGACTCTGAGACACTGAGACTCAGAGACACTGAGACACTGAGACTCTGAGACTCTGAGACACAGAGACACTGAGACACTGTGACCCTGAGACTCTGAGACTCTGAGACTCTGAGACACTGAAACACTGAGACCCTGAGACACTGAAACACTGAAAATCTGAGACACTGAGACACTGTGACACTGAGGCACAGAGACACTCAGACAGAGAGACACTGAGTCTCTGAGACTCTGATAAACTGAGACACAGAGACAGACACACTGTGACTCTGATACCTGAGACACTGAAACACAGAGACACTGAGACTCTGAGACACAAAGACTCTGAGACACTGTGACAAAGAGACTGTGAGACACTGAGACACAGAGATACTGGGACACAGAAACATTGACAGTCTGAGACACTGAGACACTGAGACACTGAGACACAAAGAATTGAGACCCTGAGACACAGAGACACTGAAACACAGATACACTGAGACTCTGAGACACTGAGACACTGAGACACTGAGACACAGAGACACTGAGACACTGAGACTCTGAGACTCTGAGACTCTGAGACACAGAGACACTGAGACACTGTGACTCTGAGACTCTGTGACTCTGAGACTCTGAGACACTGAAACACTGAGACCCTGAGTCACTGAGACTCTGAGACTCTGAGACTCTGAGACACTGAGACCCTGAGACACTGAGACTCAGACTCTGAGACACTGAGACACTGAGACACTGTGACACAGAGGCACAGAGACACTCAGACACAGAGACAATGAGACACTGAGTCTCTGAGACACTGAGACACAGAGGCACTGAGACACTGAGATTCTGAGACTCTGAGAAACTGAGACACTGAGGCACAGTGATACTGAGACACAGATTCACTGAGATTCTAAAACACTGAGACACTGAAAATCTGAGACACTGTGGCACAGAGACACTGAGGCACAGAGACACTGAGATACTGAGTTTCTGAGACATTGATAAACTGCGACACTGAGACACAGAGACACTGTGACTCTGAGACATTGAGACACAGAGACACTGGGACACAGAGACACTGCGTCTCAGAGACACTGAGACACAGAGAAACTGAGACACAGAGACACTGTGACACTGAGGCACAGAGACACTCAACACAGAGACAAAGTGACACTGAGTGTCTGAGACATTGACACACTGAGACACTGAGACTCTGAGACATTGAGACACTGAGACACAGAGACACTGAGACACAGAGACACTGAGACACAGAGACTCTGAGACACAGAGACACTGCGACACTGAGACACAGAGATATTGAGCAACAGAGACACTGGGACACAGAGACACTGAGACTCTGAGACACTGAGACACAGAGATACTGAGACATAGAGACATTGAGACACTGAGACACTGTGACACAGAGGCACAGAGACACTCAGACAAAGAGACAAAGAGACACTGAGTCAATGAGACACTGATACACTGAGACTATGAGACACAGAGACACTGAAACTCTGAGACACTGAGTCACTGGGAAACAGAGACACGGAGACAGAGAGACACAGAGACACTGAGACACAGAGAAACTGAGACAGAGAGACACTGTGACACTGAGGCACAGAGACACTCAACACAGAGACAAAGTGACACTGAGTGTCTGAGACATTGACACACTGAGACACTGAGACTCTGAGACATTGAGACACTGAGACACAGAGACACTGAGACACAGAGACACTGAGACACAGAGACTCTGAGACACTGAGACACAGAGACACTGCGACACTGAGACACAGAGACATTGAGCAACAGAGACACTGGGACACAGAGACACTGAGACTCTGAGACACAGAGATACTGAGACACAGATAAACTGTGACACTGAGGCACAGAGACACTCAACACAGAGACAAAGTGACACTGAGTGTCTGAGGCATTGATACACTGAGACACTGAGACTCTGAGACATTGAGACACTGAGACACAGAAATACTGAGACACAGAGACACTGAGACACAGAGACACTGAGACACAGAGACACTGAGACACGGAGACACTGAGACACAGAGACATTGAAACACTGAGACACTGTGACACAGAGGCACAGAGACACTCAGACAAAGAGACAAAGAGACACTGAGTCAATGAGACACTGATACACTGAGACTATGAGACACAGAGACACTGAAACTCTGAGACACTGAGACACTGAGTCACTGGGACACAGAGACACGGAGACAGAGAGACACAGAGACTCTGAATCTCTGAGACACTGCGGCACAGAGACTCTCAGACAGAGAGACACCGAGGCACTGATTCTCTGAGACACTAAGACACAGACAAAGAGACTGTGAGACTGTGAGACACTGAGACACTGCGACACAAAGAATTGAGACCCTGAGACACAGATACACAGAGACTCTGAGACACTGAGACACTGAGACTCTGAGACACTGAGACACAGAGACACTGAGACGCTGAACACTAAGACACAGAGACACTGAGACACAGAGACACTGAGACGCTGAGACTCTGAGACACTGAGACACAGAGACACTGAGACACTGAACACTGAGACATAGAGACACTGAGACACTGAGACACTGAGACACTGAGACACTGAGACATAGAAATACTGAGACACAGAGACACTGAGACACAGAGACAATGAGACACAGAGACACTGAAACTCTGAGACACTGAGACACTGAGACATTGAGACACTGAGACACTGTGACACAGAGGCACAGAGACACTGAGACTCTGAGACTCTGAGACACAGAGGCAAAGAGACACTGAGGCACAGAGACACTGAGACACTGAGACACTGAGACACTGAGACACAGAGACACTGTGACACTGAGACACAGAGACACTGAGACTCTGAGACTCTGAGACACAGAGGCAAAGAGACACTGAGGCACAGAGACACTGAGACACTGAGACCCTGAGACACTGAGTCTCTGAGACACTGAGACACAGAGACACTGAGACACTGAGATTCTGAGACTCTGAGACACAGAGGCACAGAAAGACTGAGACTCTGAGACACAAATGCACAGAGACTCTGAGACTCTGAGAGAAAGAGGCACAAAGATACTGAGACACAGAGATACTATGATACTGAGACACAGAGACACTGAGACGCAGAGGCACAGAGAAACTGAGAGACTGAGACTTTGAGACACTGAGACACAGAAACACTGAGACACAGAGACACTTAGACACAGAGATACTATGACACTGAGACACTGAGACTCTGAGACTCTGAGACACAGAGGCACAGAGACACTGAGACACAGAGTCACAGAGACACTGAGACACTGCGACACTGAGACACGGAGACACGGAGACACTGAGACACGGAGACACAGAGACACTGAGACACCGAGACACGGAGACACTGAGACACTGAGACAATGAGACACTGAGACACGGAGATACTGAGACACGGAGACACTTGACACTGAGGCACAGAGACACTGAGACACAGAGACACTGAGACTCTGAAACTCTGAGACACTGAAACACAGAGACACAAATACACTGAGACACTGAGACACTGATAATCTGAGACAATGAGACACAGAGACACTGAGAATCTGAGACGCTGAGACACAGAGACACTGAGACACTGAGACACAGAGACACTGAGACACTGAGACACGGAGACACTGAGACACGGAGACACAGAGACACTGAGACACTGAGACACGGAGACACTGAGACACGGAGACACTTGACACTGAGGCACAGAGACACTGAGACACAGAGACACTGAGACTCTGAAACTCTGAGACACTGAAACACAGAGACACAGAGACACTGAGGCACAGAGACATTGTGATACTGAGACTCTGAGACACAAAGACACAGAGACAGTAAGACACAGAGACACAGAGAGACTGAGACACAGAGACGCAGAGACACTGAGACACAGAGACACGAAGAATTGAGACCCTGAGACACAGAGACAATGAAACACAGATACACTGAGACTCTGAGACACTGAGACACAGAGACACACAGACACTGAGACACTGAGACTCTGAGACACTGAGACACTGAAAATCTGAGACACTGAGACACTGTGACACTGAGGCACAGGGACACTCAGACAGAGAGACACTGAGTCTCTGAGACACTGAGACCTGAGACACTGAGACACAGAGACACTGGGATACAGAGACACTGAGACTCTGAGACACAAAGACTCTGAGACGCTGAGACAAAGAGACTGTGAGACACTGAGACACAGAGATACTGGGACACAGAGACACTAACAGTCTGAGACCCTGAGACACAGAGACACTGAAACGCAGATACACTGAGACTCTGAGACACTGAGACACTGAGACTCTGAGACTCTGAGACTCTGAGTCACAGAGACACTGAGACACTGTGACTCTGAGACTCTGAGACTCTGAGACACTGAAACACTGAGACCCTGAGACACTGAGACACTGAGACACTGAAAATCTGAGACACTGAGACACTGTGACACTGAGGCACAGAGACACTCAGACAGAGAGACACTGAGTCTCTGAGACACTGATAAACTGAGACACAGAGACAGACACACTGTGACTCTGAGACCTGAGACACTGAAACGCAGAGACACTGGGATACAGAGACACTGAGACTCTGAGACACAAAGACTCTGAGACGCTGTGACAAAGAGACTGTGAGACACTGAGACACAGAGATACTGGGAAACAGAGACACTGACAGTCTGAGACACTGCGACACAGAGACACTGAGACACTGAGACACAAAGAATTGAGACCCTGAGACACAGAGACAATGAAACACAGATACACAGAGACTCTGAGACACTGAGACACAGAGACACTGAGACACTGAGACTCTGAGACACAGAGACACTGAGACACTGTGACTCTGAGACTCTGTGACTCTGAGACTCTGAGACACTGAAACACTGAGACCCTGAGACACTGAGACTCTGCGATTCTGAGACTCTGAGACACTGAGACACTGAGACACTGAGACTCTGAGACACTGAGACACAGAGACACTGAGACACTGTGACACAGAGGCACAGAGACACTCAGACACAGAGGCAATGAGACACTGAGTCTCTGAGACACTGAGACACAGAGACACTGAGACACTGAGATTCTGAGACTCTGAGACACAGAGGCACAGAAAGACTGAGACTCTGAGACACAAATGCACAGAGACTCTGAGACTCTGAGAGAAAGAGGCACAAAGATACTGAGACACAGAGATACTATGATACTGAGACACAGAGACACTGAGACGCAGAGGCACAGAGAAACTGAGAGACTGAGATTTTGAGACACTGAGACACAGAAACACTGAGACACAGAGACAGTTAGACACAGAGATACTATGACACTGAGACACTGAGACTCTGAGACTCTGAGACACAGAGGCACAGAGACACTGAGACACAGAGTCACAGAGACACTGAGACACTGAGACACTGCGACACTGAGACACGGAGACACGGAGACACTGAGACACGGAGACACAGAGACACTGAGACACTGAGACACCGAGACACGGAGACACTGAGACACTGAGACACTGAGACAATGAGACACTGAGACACGGAGACACTGAGACACGGAGACACTTGACACTGAGGCACAGAGACACTGAGACACAGAGACACTGAGACTCTGAAACTCTGAGACACTGAAACACAGAGACACAGAGAGACTGAGACACAGAGACGCAGAGACACTGAGACACAGAGACACGAAGAATTGAGACCCTGAGACACAGAGACAATGAAACACAGATACACTGAGACTCTGAGACACTGAGACACAGAGACACACAGACACTGAGACACTGAGACTCTGAGACACTGAGACACTGAAAATCTGAGACACTGAGACACTGTGACACTGAGGCACAGAGACACTCAGACAGAGAGACACTGAGTCACTGAGACACTGATAAACTGAGACACAGAGACAGACACACTGTGACTCTGAGACCTGAGACACTGAGACACAGATACACTGGGATACAGAGACACAGAGACTCTGAGACACAAAGACTCTGAGACGCTGAGACAAAGAGACTGTGAGACACTGAGACACAGAGATACTGGGACACAGAGACACTAACAGTCTGAGACACTGAGACACAGAGACACTGAGACACTGAGTCACTGAGACACAAAGAATTGAGACCCTGAGACACAGAGACACTGAAACGCAGATACACTAAGACTCTGAGACACTGAGACTCAGAGACACTGAGACACTGAGACTCTGAGACTCTGAGACTCTGAGTCACAGAGACACTGAGACACTGTGACTCTGAGACTCTGAGACTCTGAGACTCTGAGACTCTGAGACACTGAAACACTGATACCCTGAGACACTGTGACACTGAGGCACAGAGACACTCAGACAGAGAGACACTGAGTCTCTGAGACACTGATAAACTGAGACACAGAGACAGACACACTGTGACTCTGAGACCTGAGACACTGAAACGCAGAGTCACTGGGATACAGAGACACTGAGACTCTGAGACACAAAGACTCTGAGACGCTGTGACAAAGAGACTGTGCGACACTGAGACACAGAGATACTGGGAAACAGAGACACTGACAGTCTGAGACACTGAGACACAGAGACACTGAGACAGAAAGAATTGAGACCCTGAGACACAGAGACAATGAAACACAGATACACAGAGACTCTGAGACACTGAGACACAGAGACACTGAGACACTGAGACTCTGAGACTCTGAGACACAGAGACACTGAGACACTGTGACTCTGAGACTCTTTGACTCTGAGACGCTGAGACACTGAAACACTGAGACCCTGAGACACTGAGACTCTGCGACTCTGAGACTCTGAGACACTGAGACACTGAGACACTGAGACTCTGAGACTCTGAGACACTGAGACACAGAGACACTGAGACACTGTGACGCAGAGGCACAGAGACACTCAGACACAGAGACAATGAGACACTGAGTCTCTGAGACACTGAGACACTGAGACACAGAGACACTGAGACACTGAGATTCTGAGACTCTGAGACACAGAGGCACAGAAAGACTGAGACTCAGAGACACAAATGCACAGAGACTCTGAGACTCTGAGAGACAGAGGCACAAAGACACTGAGACACAGAGATACTATGACACTGAGACACTGAGACACAGAGACACTGAGACACAGAGGCACAGAGAAACTGAGACACTGAGACTTTGAGACACTGAGACACAGAAACACTGAGACACAGAGACACTTAGACACAGAGATACTATGACACTGAGACACTGAGACTCTGAGACACAGAGGCACAGAGACACTGAGACACAGAGTCACAGAGACACTGAGACACTGAGACACTGAGACATAGAGACACAGAGACACATAGACTCTTCGACACTGAGGCAATGAGACACTGAGGCACTGATAATCTGAGACACTGTGACACTGAGGCACAGACAAACTCAGACACAGAGACACTGAGACTCTGAGACACTGAAACTCTGAGATACTGAGACACAGAGACATTGAGACACGGAGACACAGAGACACTGAGACTCTGAGACACTGAGACACAGAGACATTGAGATAAGGAGGCACAGGGACACTGTGACTCTGAGACTCTGAGATTCTGAGACACAGAGACACTGAGACACAAAACTTTAAGACACTGAGACTCTGAGACAATGAGACACAAAGACACTGAGACACTGAGACTCTGAGACACTGAGACACAAAGACAGAGACACAGAGACAATGAGGCAGAGACACTGAGACACAGAGACACTGAGACACAGAGGCACTGAGGCACAGAAACACAGAGACACTGAGACACTGAGACTCTGAGAAACTGAGACACTGAGGCACAGTGATACTGAGAAACAGATTCACTGAGACTCTAAGACACTGAGACACTGAAAATCTGAGACACTGTGGCACAGAGACACTCAGACAGAGAGACACTGAGATACTGAGCCTCTGAGACATTGATAAACTGAGACACAGGGACACAGAGACACTGTGACTCTGAGAACCTGAGACACTGGGAC
Organism: Prionace glauca; assembly: GCA_037974335.1. Taxonomy (NCBI): domain Eukaryota; kingdom Metazoa; phylum Chordata; class Chondrichthyes; order Carcharhiniformes; family Carcharhinidae; genus Prionace; species Prionace glauca. The sequence goes on from JBBMRE010000184.1 coordinate 268,362, forward strand.
ACAGAGACACTGAGACTCTGAGACTCTGAGACATTGAGTCACTGAGGCACAGAGACACAGAAAAACAGAGACACTGAGACTCTGAGACACTCTGACACAGAGACACTGAGACACTGGGACTTTGAGATATTAAGACACTGAGGCACAGAGACACTGAGGCACAGAGACACTGAGCCACTGAGACTCTAAAACACTGCGACACTGAAAATCTGAGACACTGAGGCACAGAGACACTCAGACAGAGAGACACTGAGCTACTGAGTCTCTGAGACACTGATAAACTGCGCCACTGAGACACAGAGACACTGTGACTCTGAGACACTGAGACACAGAGACACTGGGACACAGAGACACTGAGTCTCAGAGACACTGAGACACTGAGAAACTGAGACACAGAGACACTGTGACACTGAGGCACAGAGACACTCAACACAGAGACAAAGTGACACTGAGTGTCTGAGACATTGACACACTGAGACACTGAGACTCTGAGACATTGAGACACTGAGACACAGAGACACTGAGACACAGAGACTCTGAGACACTGAGACACAGAGACACTGCGACACTGAGACACAGAGACATTGAGCAACAGAGACACTGGGACACAGAGACACTGAGACTCTGAGACACTGAGACACAGAGATACTGAGACACAGAGAAACTGTGACACTGAGGCACAGAGACACTCAACACAGAGACAAAGTGACACTGAGTGTCTGAGGCATTGATACACTGAGACACTGAGACTCTGAGACATTGAGACACTGAGACACAGAAATACTGAGACACAGAGACACTGAGACACAGAGACACTGAGACACAGAGACACTGAGACACAGAGACACTGAGACACGGAGACACGGAGACACGGAGACACTGAGACACAGAGAGATTGAGACACTGAGACACTGTGACACAGAGGCACAGAGACACTCAGACAAAGAGACAAAGATACACTGAGTCAATGAGACACTGACACACTGAGACTATGAGACACAGAGACACTGAAACTCTGAGACACTGAGACACTGAGTCACTGGGACACAGAGACACGGAGACAGAGAGACACAGAGACACTGAATCTCTGAGACACTGCGGCACAGAGACTCACAGACAGAGAGACACCGAGGCACAGACAAAGAGACTGTGAGACACAGAGACACTGAGACACTGCGACACAAAGAATTGAGACCCTGAGACACAGATACACAGAGACTCTGAGACACTGAGACACTGAGACTCTGAGACACTGAGACACAGAGACACTGAGACGCTGAACACTAAGACACAGAAACACTGAGACACTGAGACACAGAGACACTGAGACACTGTGACACAGAGGCACAGAGACACTCAGACACAGAGACAATGAGACACTGAGTCTCTGAGACACTGAGACACTGAGACACAGAGACACTGAGACACTGAGATTCTGAGACTCTGAGACACAGAGGCACAGAAAGACTGAGACTCTGAGACACAAATGCACAGAGACTCTGAGACTCTGAGAGACAGAGGCACAAAGACACTTAGACACAGAGATACTATGACACTGAGACACAGAGGCACAGAGACACTGAGACACAGAGTCACAGAGACACTGAGACACTGAGACACTGAGACACGGAGACACTGAGACACGGAGACACAGAGACACTGAGACACTGAGACACTGAGACACGGAGACACGGAGACACTTGACACTGAGGCACAGAGACACTGAGACTCTGAAACTCTGAGACACTGAAACACAGAGACACAGAGACACAGATACACTGAGACACTGAGACACGGAGACACTGAGACACGGAGACACTTGACACTGAGGCACAGAGACACTGAGACTCTGAAACTCTGAGACACTGAAACACAGAGACACAGAGACACAGATACACTGAGACACTGAGACACTGATAATCTGAGACAATGAGACACAGAGACACTGAGACTCTGAGACACTGAGACACAGAGACACAGAGACACTGAGACACTGAGACACAGAGACACTGAGACACGGAGACACAGAGACACTGAGACACGGAGACACTGAGACACTGAGACACAGAAAGACTGAGACTCTGAGACACAAATGCACAAAGACTCTGAGACTCTGAGAGACAGAGGCACAAAGACACTGAGACACAGAGATACTATGACACTGAGACACTGAGACAGAGAGACACTGAGACGCAGAGGCACAGAGAAACTGAGACACTGAGAATTTGAGACACTGAGACACAGAAACACTGAGACACAGAGACACTTAGACACAGAGATACTATGACACTGAGACACTGAGACTCTGAGACTCTGAGATAAAGAGGCACAGAGACACTGAGACACAGAGTCACAGGGACACTGAGACACTGAGACACTGAGACATGGAGACACTGAGACACGGAGACACAGAGACACTGAGACACTGAGACACTGAGACACATGAGACACTGAGACACTGAGACACTGAGACACTGAGACACTGAGACACAGAGACAATGAGTCACTGAGACACGGAGACACTGAGACACGGAGACACTTGACACTGAGGCACAGAGACACTGAGACACAGAGACACTGAGACTCTGAAACTCTGAGACACTGAAACACAGAGACACAGATACACTGAGACACTGATAATCTGAGACAATGAGACACAGAGTCACTGAGACTCTGAGACACTGAGACAAAGAGACACTGAGACACTGAGACACAGAGACACTGAGACACTGAGACACGGAGACACTGAGACACGGAGACACTGAGACTCTGAAACTCTGAGACACTGAAACACAGAGACACAGATACACTGAGACACTGAGACACTGATAATCTGAGACAATGAGACACAGAGACACTGAGACTCTGAGACACTGAGACAAAGAGACACTGAGACACTGAGACACAGAGACACTGAGACACTGAGACACGGAGACACTGAGACACGGAGACACTGAGACTCTGAAACTCTGAGACACTGAAACACAGAGACGCAGAGACACTGAGACACAAAGAATTGAGACCCTGAGACACAGAGACAATGAAACACAGATACACTGAGACTCTGAGACACTGAGACACAGAGACACACAAACACAGAGACACTGAGACTCTGAGACTCTGAGACACTGAGACACTGAAAATTTGAGACACTGAGACACTGTGACACTGAGGCACAGAGACACTCAGACAGAGAGACACTGAGTCTCTGAGACACTGATAAACTCAGACACAGAGACAGACACACTATGTCTCTGAGACCTGAGACACTGAGACACAGAGACACTGGGACACAGAGACACTGAGACTCTGAGACTCAAAGACTCTGAGACGCTGAGACAAAGAGACTGTGAGAGACTGAGACACAGAGATACTGGGACACAGAGACACTGACAGTCTGAGACACTGAGTCACAGAGACACTGAGACACTGAGACACTGAGACACAAAGAATTGAGACCCTGAGAAACAGAGACACTGAAACGCAGATACACTGAGACTCTGAGACACTGAGACACAGAGACACTGAGACACTGAGACTCTGAGACTCTGAAACACAGAGACACTGAGACACTGTGACTCTGAGACTCTGAGACAGTGAAACACTGAGACCCTGAGACACTGAGACTCTGAGACTCTGAGACACTGAGACACTGAGACTCTGAGACACTGAGACACAGAGACACTGAGACACTGAACACTGAGACACAGAGACACTGAGACACTGAGACACAGAGACACTGAGACACTGAGACTCTGAGACACTGAGACATAGAAATACTGAGACACAGAGACACTGAGACACAGAGACACTGAGACGCTGAGACTCTGAGACACTGAGACACAGAGACACTGAGACACTGAACACTGAGACATAGAGACACTGAGACACTGAGACACTGAGACACTGAGACTCTGAGACACTGAGACATAGAAATACTGAGACACAGAGACACTGAGACACAGATACAATGAGACACAGAGACACTGAAACTCTGAGACACTGAGACACTGAGACATTGAGACACTGAGACACTGTGACACAGAGGCACAGAGACACTCAGACACAGAAACAAAGTCCGAGAGGGAAAGACAGGGAGCGAGAGAGAGACAGAGGGACCGAGAGAGACACAGGGACCGAGAGAGAGACAGTGACCGAGAGAGACACAGGCACCGAGTGATACACAGGGACTGAGAGAGACACAGGGACCGAGAGAGACACAGGCACCGAGAGAGACACAGGCACCGAGAGAGACACAGGGACTGAGGGAGAGAGAGACACAGCGACCGAGAGAGAGACACAGGGACCGAGTGAGACAGAGGGACTGAGAGAGAGACACAGGGACTGAGAGAGAGACACAGCGACTGAGAGAGAGAGAGACACAGGCAACGAGAGAGAGACACAGGGACTGAGAGAGAGACACAGGGACTGAGAGAGAGACACACAGGGACCAAGAGAGACACCAGGACCGAGAGAGACACAGGGGTGAGAGAGAGAGACACAGGGACCGAGAGAGACACAGGGACCGAGAGAGAGACACAGGCACCGAGAGAGAGACACAGGGACTGAGATAGAGACACAGAAACGGAGAGAGAGACACAGGGTCCAAGAGAGACACAGGGACCGAGAGAGAGACACAGGGACCGAGTGAGAGACACAGGGACCGAGTGAGAGACACAGGGACCGAGTGAGACACAGGGACCGAGAGAGAGAGACATAGGGACCGAGTGAGACACAGAGACCGAGAGAGACACAGGGACCCAGAGAGAGACAGTGACCGAGGGAGACACAGGGACTGAGGGAGTCACAGGGACCGAGAGAGAGACACAGGCACCGAGAGAGAGACACAGGGACTGAGATAGAGACACAGGGACGTAGCGAGACACAGGGACCGAGGGAGAGACACAGGGACCTAGTGAGACACAGCGACCGAGCGAGACACAGGGACCGAGGGAGAGACACAGGGACCTAGTGAGAGACACAGGGACTGAGCGAGTCACAGGGACCGAGAGAGACACAGGGACCGAGAGAGAGACACAGGGACCGAGAGAGAGGCACAGGGACCGACAGAGACACAGGGACTGAGAGAGTCACAGGGACCGAGAGAGAGACACAGGCACCGAGAGAGAGACACAGGGACTGAGAGAGAGACACAGGGACCAAGAGGGACACAGGGACTGAGAGAGAGAGACACAGGGACCCAGAGAGACACAATGACCTAGAGAGAGACACAGAGACCGAGAGAGTCACAGGGACTGAGAGAGACACTGAAACTGAGAGAGAGAGACAGGGACCGAGTGAGAGAGACACAGGGACCGAGAGAGTGACAGTGACCGAGAGAGAGAGACACAGGGACCGAGAGAGAGAGACACAGGGACCGAGTGAGACACAAGGACCTAGAGAGAGACATAGGGACCGAGAGGGACACAGGGACCGAGAGAGAGACACAGGGACCGAGAGAGAGAGACAGGGACCGAGAGAGAGACACAGGGACCGAGAGAGAGACACAGGGACCGATTGAGACACAGGGACCGAGAGAGTGACAGGGAAACGAGTGAGACATAGGGACCGAGAGAGAGACACAGGGACCGAGAGAGACACAGGGACCGAGAGAGAGACAGTGACCGAGAGAGACACAGGGACTGGGAGAGAGAGACACAGGGAACGAGTGAGAGACACAGGGACCGAGAGAGAGACACAGGGACAGAGAGGGACACAGGGACCGAGAGAGAGACACAGGGACCGAGAGAGAGAGACAGGGACCGAGAGAGAGACACAGGGACCGAGAGAGAGACACAGGGACCGATTGAGACACAGGGACCGAGAGAGTGACAGGGACCGAGTGAGACACAGGGACCGAGAAAGAGAGAGACACAGGGACCGAGAGAGACACAAGGACCTAGAGAGAGACACAGGGACTGACAGAGACACTGAAACTGAGAGAGAGAGACAGGGACCGAGTGAGAGAGACACAGGGACCGAGAGAGAGACACAGGGACTGAGCGAGTCACAGGGACCGAGAGAGAGACAGGGACCGAGTGAGACACAGTGACCGAGAGAGAGACACAATCGTCCGAGAGGGAAAGACAGGGAGCGAGAGAGAGACAGAGGGACCGAGAGAGACACAGGGACCGAGAGAGAGACAGTGACCGAGAGAGACACAGGGACTGGGAGAGAGAGACACAGGGACCGAGTGAGAGACACAGGGACCGAGAGAGAGACACAGGGACTGAGCAAGTCACAGGGACCGAGAGAGAGACAGGGACCGATTGAGACACAGGGACCGAGAGAGTGACAGGGAAACGAGTGAGACATAGGGACCGAGAGAGAGACACAGGGACCGAGAGAGACACAGGGACCGAGAGAGAGACAGTGACCGAGAGAGACACAGGGACTGGGAGAGAGAGACACAGGGAACGAGTGAGAGACACAGGGACCGAGAGAGAGACACAGGGACCGAGAGGGACACAGGGACCGAGAGAGAGACACAGGGACCGAGAGAGAGAGACAGGGACCGAGAGAGAGACACAGGGACCGAGAGAGAGACACAGGGACCGATTGAGACACAGGGACCGAGAGAGTGACAGGGACCGAGTGAGACACAGGGACCGAGAAAGAGAGAGACACAGGGACCGAGAGAGACACAAGGACCTAGAGAGAGACACAGGGACTGACAGAGACACTGAAACTGAGAGAGAGAGACAGAGACCGAGTGAGAGAGACACAGGGACCTAGAGAGAGACACAGGGACTGAGCGAGTCACAGGGACCGAGAGAGAGACAGGGACCGAGTGAGACACAGTGACCGAGAGAGAGACACAATCGTCCGAGAGGGAAAGACAGGGAGCGAGAGAGAGACAGAGGGACCGAGAGAGACACAGGGACCGAGAGAGAGACAGTGACCGAGAGAGACACAGAGACTGGGAGAGAGAGACACAGGGACCGAGTGAGAGACACAGGGACCGAGAGAGAGACACAGGGACCGAGAGGGACACAGGGACCGAGAGAGAGACACAGGGACCGAGAGAGAGACACAGGGACCGAGAGGGACACAGGGACCGAGAGAGGGACACAGGGACCGAGAGAGAGACACAGGGACTGGGAGAGAGAGACACAGGGACCGAGTGAGAGACACAGGGACCGAGAGAGAGACACAGGGACTGAGCGAGTCACAGGGACCGAGAGAGAGACAGGGACCGAGTGAGACACAGTGACCGAGAGAGAGACACAATCGTCCGAGAGCTAAAGACAGGGAGCGAAAGAGAGACAGAGGGACCGAAAGAGACACAGGGACCGAGAGAGAGACAGTGACCGAGAGAGACACAGAGACTGGGAGAGAGAGACACAGGGACCGAGTGAGAGACACAGGGACCGAGAGAGAGACACAGGGACCGAGAGGGACACAGGGACCGAGAGAGAGACACAGGGACCGAGAGAAACAGAGTGACCGAGAGAGTGAGACAGGGACCGAGCGAGAGAGACAGGGACAGAGAGAGCGACGCAGGGACCGATTGAGACACAGGGCCCGAGAGAGAGACAGGGACCGAGTGAGACACAGGGACCGAGAGAGAGAGACACAGGGACCGAGAGAGACACAAGGACCTAGAGAAGACACAGGGACCGAGAGAGTCACTGGGACCGAGAGAGAGACACAGGGACCGACAGAGACACTGAAACTGAGAGAGAGAGGCAGGGACCGAGAGAGAGAGACAGGGACGGAGAGAGAGACACAGGGACCGAGTGAGACACAGGGACCGAGAGAGACACAGGGACCGAGAGAGAGAGTCACAGGGACCGAGAGAGAGAGACAGGGTCCGAGAGAGACACAGGGAACGAGAGAGACACAGGGACCGAGAGAGAGACACAGGGACCGAGAGAGACACAGGGACCGAGAGAGAGATTCACAGGGACCGAGAGAGAGAGACAGGGTCCGAGAGAGACACAGGGAACGAGAGAGACACAGGGACCGAGAGAGAGACACAGGGACTGAGAGAGAGAGTCACAGGGACCGAGAGAGAAACACAGGGGCCGAGAGAGACACAGGGAACGAGAGAGACACAGGGACCGAGAGAGAGACACAGGGACTGAGCGAGTCACAGGGACCGAGAGAGACACCGGGACCGAGAGAGAGCCACAGGGACCGAAAGGGACACAGGGACCATGAGAGAGACACAGGGACCGAGAGAAACACAGTGACCGAGAGAGACACAGGGACCGAGAGAGAGAGGCAGGGACGGAGAGAGAGAGACAGGGACGGAGAGAGAGACACAGGGACCGAGTGAGACACAGGGACCGACAGAGAGACAGGGACCGACTGAGAGACACAGGGACCGAGAGAGACACAGGGACTGAGGGAGTCACAGGGACCGAGAGAGAGACACAGAGACCGCGAGAGAGACACAGGGACCGAGAGAGAGACACAGGGAACAAGAGAGACACAGGTACTGAGTGAGAGACACAGGGACCGAGAGAGAGACACAGGGACCGAGAGAGAGACACAGGGACCGAGAGAGACAGAGGGACTGAGCGAGTCACAGGGACCGAGAGAGACACAGGGACCGAGAGGGAGACAGAGGGACATAGCAGACACAGGGACCGAGAGAGAGACACAGAGACCGAGAGAGAGAAACAGGGACCGAAAGAGAGAGACAGGGACCGAGAGAGAGACACAGGGACTGAGAGAGAGAGACACAGGCAACGAGAGAGAGACACAGGGACTGAGAGAGAGACACAAGGACTGAGAGAGAGAGACACAGGGACCGAGTGAGAGGCACAGGGACCGAGAGAGAGACACAGGGACTGAGCGAGCCACAGGGACCGAGAGAGAGACAGGGACCGAGAGAGAGACACAGGGACCGAGAGAGAGACAGGGACCGACAGAGACACAGGGACTGAGAGAGTCACAGGGACCGAGAGAGAGACACAGGCACCGAGAGAGAGACACAGGGACTGAGAGAGAGACACAGGGACCAAGAGGGACACAGGGACTGAGAGAGAGAGACACAGGGACCCAGAGAGACACAATGACCTAGAGAGAGACACAGAGACCGAGAGAGTCACAGGGACTGAGAGAGACACTGAAACTGAGAGAGAGAGACAGGGACCGAGTGAGAGAGACACAGGGACCGAGAGAGTGACAGTGACCGAGAGAGAGAGACACAGGGACCGAGAGAGAGAGACACAGGGGCCGAGTGAGACACAAGGACCTAGAGAGAGACATAGGGACCGAGAGGGACACAGGGACCGAGAGAGAGACACAGGGACCGAGAGAGAGAGACAGGGACCGAGAGAGAGACACAGGGACCGAGAGAGAGACACAGGGACCGATTGAGACACAGGGACCGAGAGAGTGACAGGGAAACGAGTGAGACATAGGGACCGAGAGAGAGACACAGGGACCGAGAGAGACACAGGGACCGAGAGAGAGACAGTGACCGAGAGAGACACAGGGACTGGGAGAGAGAGACACAGGGAACGAGTGAGAGACACAGGGACCGAGAGAGAGACACAGGGAACGAGTGAGAGACACAGGGACCGAGAGAGAGACACAGGGACAGAGAGGGACACAGGGACCGAGAGAGAGACACAGGGACCGAGAGAGAGAGACAGGGACCGAGAGAGAGACACAGGGACCGAGAGAGAGACACAGGGACCGAATGAGACACAGGGACCGAGAGAGTGACAGGGACCGAGTGAGACACAGGGACCGAGAAAGAGAGAGACACAGGGACCGAGAGAGACACAAGGACCTAGAGAGAGACACAGGGACTGACAGAGACACTGAAACTGAGAGAGAGAGACAGGGACCGAGTGAGAGAGACACAGGGACCGAGAGAGAGACACAGGGACTGAGCGAGTCACAGGGACCGAGAGAGAGACAGGGACCGAGTGAGACACAGTGACCGAGAGAGAGACACAATCGTCCGAGAGGGAAAGACAGGGAGCGAGAGAGAGACAGAGGGACCGAGAGAGACACAGGGACCGAGAGAGAGACAGTGACCGAGAGAGACACAGGGACTGGGAGAGAGAGACACAGGGACCGAGTGAGAGACACAGGGACCGAGAGAGAGACACAGGGACTGAGCGAGTCACAGGGACCGAGAGAGAGACAGGGACCGATTGAGACACAGGGACCGAGAGAGTGACAGGGAAACGAGTGAGACATAGGGACCGAGAGAGAGACACAGGGACCGAGAGAGACACAGGGACCGAGAGAGAGACAGTGACCGAGAGAGACACAGGGACTGGGAGAGAGAGACACAGGGAACGAGTGAGAGACACAGGGACCGAGAGAGAGACACAGGGACCGAGAGGGACAAAGGGACCGAGAGAGAGACACAGGGACCGAGAGAGAGAGACAGGGACCGAGAGAGAGACACAGGGACCGAGAGAGAGACACAGGGACCGATTGAGACACAGGGACCGAGAGAGTGACAGGGACCGAGTGAGACACAGGGACCGAGAAAGAGAGAGACACAGGGACCGAGAGAGACACAAGGACCTAGAGAGAGACACAGGGACTGACAGAGACACTGAAACTGAGAGAGAGAGACAGAGACCGAGTGAGAGAGACACAGGGACCGAGAGAGAGACACAGGGACTGAGCGAGTCACAGGGACCGAGAGAGAGACAGGGACCGAGTGAGACACAGTGACCGAGAGAGAGACACAATCGTCCGAGAGGGAAAGACAGGGAGCGAGAGAGAGACAGAGGGACCGAGAGAGACACAGGGACCGAGAGAGAGACAGTGACCGAGAGAGACACAGGGACTGGGAGAGAGAGACACAGGGACCGAGTGAGAGACACAGGGACCGAGAGAGAGACACAGGGACTTAGCGAGTCACAGGGACCGAGAGAGAGACAGGGACCGAGTGAGACACAGTGACCGAGAGAGAGACACAATCGTCCGAGAGGTAAAGACAGGGAGCGAAAGAGAGACAGAGGGACCGAGAGAGACACAGGGACCGAGAGAGAGACAGTGACTGAGAGAGACACAGAGACTGGGAGAGAGAGACACAGGGACCGAGTGAGAGACACAGGGACCGAGAGAGAGACACAGGGACCGAGAGGGACACAGGGACCGAGAGAGAGACACAGGGACCGAGAGAAACAGAGTGACCGAGAGAGTGAGACAGGGACCGAGCGAGAGAGACAGGGACAGAGAGAGCGACGCAGGGACCGATTGAGACACAGGGCCCGAGAGAGAGACAGGGACCGAGTGAGACACAGGGACCGAGAGAGAGAGACACAGGGACCGAGAGAGACACAAGGACCTAGAGAAGACACAGGGACCGAGAGAGTCACTGGGACCGAGAGAGAGACACAGGGACCGACAGAGACACTGAAACTGAGAGAGAGACAGGGACCGAGTGAGAGAGACAGGGACAGAGAGAGAGACACAATCGTCCGAGAGGGAAAGACAGGGAGCGAGAGAGAGACAGAGGGACCGAGAGAGACAGAGGGACCGAGAGAGACACAGGGACCGAGAGAGACACAGGGACTGGGAGAGAGAGACACAGGGACCGAGTGAGAGACACAGGGACCGAGAGAGAGACACAGGGACCGAGAGGGACACAGGGACCGAGAGAGAGACACAGGGACCGAGAGAAACAGAGTGACCGAGAGAGAGAGACAGGGACCGAGAGAGAGAGAGACACAGGGACCGAGAGAGACACAAGGACCTAGAGAGAGACACAAGGACCAAGAGAATCACAGGGATCGAGAGAGGCACAGGGAGCTAGAGAGAGACAGTGACCGAGAGAGACACAGGGACTGAAAGAGAGAGAGAGACAGCGACCGAGAGAGAGACACAAGGACCGAGAGAGACACAGGGACCGAGAGGGAGACACAGGGACCGAGCAGACACAGGGACCGAGAGAGAGACACAGAGACCGCGAGAGAGACACAGGGACCGAGAGAGAGACACAGGGAACAAGAGAGACACAGGTACTGAGTGAGAGACACAGGGACCGAGAGAGAGACACAGGGACCGAGAGAGAGACACAGGGACCGAGAGAGTCAGAGGGACTGAGCGAGTCACAGGGACCGAGAGAGACACAGGGACCGAGAGGGAGACAGAGGGACATAGCAGACACAGGGACCGAGAGAGAGACACAGAGACCGAGAGAGAGAAACAGGGACCGAGAGAGAGAGACAGGGACCGAGAGAGAGACACAGGGACTGAGAGAGAGAGACACAGGCAACGAGAGAGAGACACAGGGACTGAGAGAGAGACACAAGGACTGAGAGAGAGAGACACAGGGACCAAGAGAGACACCAGGACCGATAGAGACACAGGGGTGAGAGAGAGATACAGGGACCGAGAGAGACACAGGGAACGAGTGAGACACACGGACCGAGGGAGACACAGGGACCGAGAGAGAGACACGAGGACCGAGAGAGAGACACAGGGACTGAGAGAGAGAGACAGGGACCGGGAGAGACACAGGGACCGAGAAAAACACAGGGAGCAAGAGAGAGACACAGGGACCGAGAGAGACACCGGGACCGAGAGAGACACAGTGACCGAGAGAGACACAGGGATCGAGAGAGAGTGACAGGGACCGAGAGAGAGACACAGGGACCGAGAGAGAGACACAGGGACCGATTGAGACACAGGGTCCGAGAGAGTGACAGGGACCGAGTGAGACACAGGGACCGAGAAAGAGAGAGAGACACAGGGACCGAGAGAGACACAAGGACCTAGAGAGAGACACAGGGACTGACAGAGACACTGAAACTGAGAGAGAGAGACAGGGACCGAGTGAGAGAGACACAGGGACCGAGAGAGAGACACAGGGACTGAGCGAGTCACAGGGACCGAGAGAGAGACAGGGACCGAGTGAGACACAGTGACCGAGAGAGAGACACAATCGTCCGAGAGGGAAAGACAGGGAGCGAGAGAGAGACAGAGGGACCGAGAGAGACACAGGGACCGAGAGAGAGACAGTGACCGAGAGAGACACAGGGACTGGGAGAGAGAGACACAGGGACCGAGTGAGAGACACAGGGACCGAGAGAGAGACACAGGGACTGAGCGAGTCACAGGGACCGAGAGAGAGACAGGGACCGATTGAGACACAGGGACCGAGAGAGTGACAGGGAAACGAGTGAGACATAGGGACCGAGAGAGAGACACAGGGACCGAGAGAGACACAGGGACCGAGAGAGAGACAGTGACCGAGAGAGACACAGGGACTGGGAGAGAGAGACACAGGGAACGAGTGAGAGACACAGGGACCGAGAGAGAGACACAGGGACCGAGAGAGACACAGGGACCGAGAGAGAGACACAGGGACCGAGAGAGAGAGACAGGGACCGAGAGAGAGACACAGGGACCGAGAGAGAGACACAGGGACCGATTGAGACACAGGGACCGAGAGAGTGACAGGGACCGAGTGAGACACAGGGACCGAGAAAGAGAGAGACACAGGGACCGAGAGAGACACAAGGACCTAGAGAGAGACACAGGGACTGACAGAGACACTGAAACTGAGAGAGAGAGACAGGGACCGAGAGAGAGAGAGACACAGGGACCGAGAGATAGACACAGGGACCGAGTGAGACACAGTGACCGAGAGAGAGACACAATCGTCCGAGAGGGAAAGACAGGGAGCGAGAGAGAGACAGAGGGACCGAGAGAGACACAGGGACCGAGAGAGAGACAGTGACCGAGAGAGACACAGGGACTGGGTGAGAGAGACACAGGGACCGAGTGAGAGACACAGGGACCGAGAGAGAGACACAGGGACTGAGCGAGTCACAGGGACCGAGAGAGAGACAGGGACCGAGTGAGACACAGTGACCGAGAGAGAGACACAATCGTCCGAGAGGTAAAGACAGGGAGCGAAAGAGAGACAGAGGGACCGAGAGAGACACAGGGACCGGGAGAGAGACAGTGACCGAGAGAGACACAGAGACTGGGAGAGAGAGACACAGGGACCGAGTGAGAGACACAGGGACCGAGAGAGAGACACAGGGACCGAGAGGGACACAGGGACCGAGAGAGAGACACAAGGACCGAGAGAGACACAGGGACCGAGAGAGAGACACAGGGACCGAGAGAGACACAGGGACCGAGAGAGAGACACAGGGACCGAGAGAAACAGAGTGACCGAGAGAGTGAGACAGGGACCGAGCGAGAGAGACAGGGACAGAGAGAGAGACACAGGGACCGAGAGAGAGACACAGGGACCGAGAGAGAGAGACAGGGCCCGAGAGAGAGACAGGGACCGAGAAAGAGAGACACAGGGACCGAGAGAGACACAAGGACCTAGAGAGAGATTCAGGGACCGAGAGAGAGACAGGGACTGAGAGAGAGACAGTGACCGAGAGAGACACAGGGACTGGGAGAGAGAGACACAGTGACCGAGTGAGAGACACAGGGACCGAGAGAGAGACACAGGGACCGAGAGAGAGACACAGGGACCGAGAGAAACAGAGTGACCGAGAGAGAGAGACAGGGACCGAGAGAGAGAGAGACACAGGGACTGGGAGAGAGAGACACAGGGACCGAGTGAGAGACACAGGGACCGAGAGAGACACAAGGACCTAGAGAGAGACACAAGGACCAAGAGATTCACAGGGATCGAGTGAGACACAGGGACTGAGAGAGACAGTGACCGAGAGAGGCACAGGGACAAGAGAGACACAGGGAGCTAGAGAGAGACAGTGACCGAGAGAGACACAGGGACTGAAAGAGAGAGAGAGACAGCGACCGAGAGAGAGACACAAGGACCGAGAGAGACACAGGGACCGAGAGGGAGACACAGGGACCGAGCAGACACAGGGACCGAGAGAGAGACACAGAGACCGCGAGAGAGACACAGGGACCGAGAGAGAGACACAGGGAACAAGATAGACACAGGTACTGAGTGAGAGACACAGGGACCGAGAGAGAGACACAGGGACCGAGAGAGAGACACAGGGACCGAGAGAGACAGAGGGACTGAGCGAGTCACAGGGACCGAGAGAGACACAGGGACCGAGAGGGAGACAGAGGGACATAGCAGACACAGGGACCGAGAGAGAGACACAGAGACCGAGAGAGAGAAACAGGGACCGAGAGAGAGAGACAGGGACCGAGAGAGAGACACAGGGACTGAGAGAGAGAGACACAGGCAACGAGAGAGAGACACAGGGACTGAGAGAGAGACACAAGGACTGAGAGAGAGAGACACAGGGACCAAGAGAGACACCAGGACCGATAGAGACACAGGGGTGAGAGAGAGATACAGGGACCGAGAGAGACACAGGGAACGAGTGAGACACACGGACCGAGGGAGCCACAGGGACCGAGAGAGAGACACGAGGACCGAGAGAGAGACACAGGGACTGAGAGAGAGAGAGACAGGGACCGGGAGAGACACAGGGACCGAGAAAAACACAGGGAGCAAGAGAGAGACACAGGGACCGAGAGAGACACCGGGACCGAGAGAGACACAGTGACTGAGTGAGACACAGAGACCGAGAGAGAGACAGTGACCGAGAGAGACACAGGGACTGGGAGAGAGAGACACAGGGACGAAAGAGAGAGAGACACAAGGACCGAGAGAGACACAGGCACCGAGTGATACACAGGGACTGAGAGAGACACAGGGACCGAGAGAGACACAGGGACCGAGAGAGACACAGGCACCGAGAGAGACATAGGGACTGAGGGAGAGAGAGACACAGCGACCGAGAGAGAGACACAGGGACCGAGTGAGACAGAGGGACTGAGAGAGAGACACAGGGACTGAGAGAGAGACACAGCGACTGAGAGAGAGAGAGACACAGGCAACGAGAGAGAGACACAGGGACTGAGAGAGAGACACAGGGACTGAGAGAGAGACACACAGGGACCAAGAGAGACACCAGGACCGAGAGAGACACAGGGGTGAGAGAGAGAGACACAGGGACCGAGAGAGACACAGGGACCGAGAGAGAGACACAGGCACCGAGAGAGAGACACAGGGACTGAGATAGAGACACAGAAACGGAGAGAGAGACACAGGGACCAAGAGAGACACAGGGACCGAGAGAAACAGAGTGACCGAGAGAGAGAGACAGGGACCGAGAGAGAGAGAGACACAGGGACTGGGAGAGAGAGACACAGGGACCGAGTGAGAGACACAGGGACCGAGAGAGACACAAGGACCTAGAGAGAGACACAAGGACCAAGAGATTCACAGGGATCGAGTGAGACACAGGGACTGAGAGAGACAGTGACCGAGAGAGGCACAGGGACGAGAGAGACACAGGGAGCTAGAGAGAGACAGTGACCGAGAGAGACACAGGGACTGAAAGAGAAAGAGAGACAGCGACCGAGAGAGAGACACAAGGACCGAGAGAGACACAGGGACCGAGAGGGAGACACAGGGACCGAGCAGACACAGGGACCGAGAGAGAGACACAGAGACCGCGAGAGAGACACAGGGACCGAGAGAGAGACACAGGGAACAAGATAGACACAGGTACTGAGTGAGAGACACAGGGACCGAGAGAGAGAGACAGGGACCGAGAGAGAGACACAGGGACCGAGAGAGACAGAGGGACTGAGCGAGTCACAGGGACCGAGAGAGACACAGGGACCGAGAGGGAGACAGAGGGACATAGCAGACACAGGGACCGAGAGAGAGACACAGAGACCGAGAGAGAGAAACAGGGACCGAGAGAGAGAGACAGGGACCGAGAGAGAGACACAGGGACTGAGAGAGAGAGACACAGGCAACGAGAGAGAGACACAGGGACTGAGAGAGAGACACAAGGACTGAGAGAGAGAGACACAGGGACCAAGAGAGACACCAGGACCGATAGAGACACAGGGGTGAGAGAGAGATACAGGGACCGAGAGAGACACAGGGAACGAGTGAGACACACGGACCGAGGGAGACACAGGGACCGAGAGAGAGACACGAGGACCGAGAGAGAGACACAGGGACTGAGAGAGAGAGACAGGGACCGGGAGAGACACAGGGACCGAGAAAAACACAGGGAGCAAGAGAGAGACACAGGGACCGAGAGAGACACCGGGACCGAGAGAGACACAGTGACCGAGTGAGACACAGAGACCGAGAGAGAGACAGTGACCGAGAGAGACACAGGGACTGGGAGAGAGAGACACAGGGACGAAAGAGAGAGAGACACAAGGACCGAGAGAGACACAGGCACCGAGTGATACACAGGGACTGAGAGAGACACAGGGACCGAGAGAGACACAGGGACCGAGAGAGACACAGGCACCGAGAGAGACACAGGGACTGAGGGAGAGAGAGACACAGCGACCGAGAGAGAGACACAGGGACCGAGTGAGACAGAGGGACTGAGAGAGAGACACAGGGACTGAGAGAGAGACACAGCGACTGAGAGAGAGAGAGACACAGGCAACGAGAGAGAGACACAGGGACTGAGAGAGAGACACAGGGACTGAGAGAGAGACACACAGGGACCAAGAGAGACACCAGGACCGAGAGAGACACAGGGGTGAGAGAGAGAGACACAGGGACCGAGAGAGACACAGGGACCGAGAGAGAGACACAGGCACCGAGAGAGAGACACAGGGACTGAGATAGAGACACAGAAACGGAGAGAGAGACACAGGGACCAAGAGAGACACAGGGACCGAGAGAGAGACACAGGGACCGAGTGAGAGACACAGGGACCGAGTGAGAGACACAGGGACCGAGTGAGACACAGGGACCGAGAGAGAGAGACATAGGGACCGAGTGAGACACAGAGACCGAGAGAGACACAGGGACCCAGAGAGAGACTTTGACCGAGAGAGACACAGGGACTGAGGGAGTCACAGGGACCGAGAGAGAGACACAGGCACCGAGAGAGAGACACAGGGACTGAGATAGAGACACAGGGACGGAGCGAGACACAGGGACCGAGGGAGAGACACAGGGACCTAGTGAGACACAGCGACCGAGCGAGACACAGGGACCGAGGGAGAGACACAGGGACCTAGTGAGAGACACAGGGACTGAGCGAGTCACAGGGACCGAGAGAGACACAGGGACCGAGAGAGAGACACAGGGACCGAGAGAGAGGCACAGGGACTGAGAGAGACACAGGGACTGAGGGAGTCACAGGGACCGAGAGACAGACACAGGCACCGAGAGAGAGACACAGGGACTGAGATAGAGACAGAGGGACGGAGCGAGAGACACAGGGACCAAGAGACACACCAGGACCGAGAGAGAGACACAGGGACCGAGAGAGACACAGGGACCGAGAGAGAGAGACACAGGGACCGAGAGAGACACAGGGACCGAGAGAGAGAGACACAGGGACCGAGAGAGAGACACAGGGACCGAGTGAGAGACACAGCGACCGAGGGAGAGACACAGGGACCTAGTGAGAAACATAGGGACCTAGTGAGAGACACAGGGACCGAGAGAGACACAGGGACCTAGAGAGAGACACAGGGACTGAGAGAGAGAGACAGGGACCTAGAGAGAGACACAGGGTCCGAGAGAGACACAGGGACCTAGAGAGAGACACAGGGACCTAGAGAGAGACACAGGGACCGAGGGAGAGACACAGCGACCTAGTGAGAGACACAGGGACCGAGAGAGACACAGGGACCTAGAGAGAGACACAGGGACCGAGAGAGAGAGACAGGGACCTAGAGAGAGACACAGGGTCCGAGAGAGACACAGCGACCTAGAGAGAGACACAGGGACCTAGAGAGAGACACAGGGACCGAGAAAGACACAGGGACCGAGGGAGAGACACAGGGACCTAGTGAGACACAGGGACCGAGAGAGACAGAGGGACCGAGAGAGAGACACAGGGACCGAAAGAGAGGCACAGGGACTGAGGGAGTCACAGGGACCGAGAGAGAGACACAGGCACCGAGAGAGAGACACAGGGACTGAGATAGAGACACAGGGACGGAGCGAGAGACACAGGGACCGAGAGAGACACTGGGACTGAGCAAGTCACAGAGACCGAGAGAGACACAGGGACCGAGAGAGAGACACAGGGACCGAGAGAGACACAGGGACCGAGAGAGAGAGTCACAGGGACCGAGAGAGAGAGACAGGGGCCGAGAGAGACACAGGGAACGAGAGAGACACAGGGACCGAGAGAGAGACACAGGGACTGAGAGAGAGAGTCACAGGGACCGAGAGAGAAACACAGGGGCCGAGAGAGACACAGGGAACGAGAGAGACACAGGGACCGAGAGAGAGACACAGGGACTGAGCGAGTCACAGGGACCGAGAGAGACACCGGGACCGAGAGAGAGCCACAGGGACCGAAAGGGACACAGGGACCATGAGAGAGACACAGGGACCGAGAGAAACACAGTGACCGAGAGAGACACAGGGACCAAGCGAGAGAGGCAGGGACCGAGAGAGAGAGACAGGGACGGAGAGAGAGACACAGGGACCGAGTGAGACACAGGGACCGACAGAGAGACAGGGACCGACTGAGAGACACAGGGACCGAGAGAGACACAGGGACTGAGGGAGTCACAGGGACCGAGAGAGAGACACAGAGACCGCGAGAGAGACACAGGGACCGAGAGAGAGACACAGGGAACAAGAGAGACACAGGTACTGAGTGAGAGACACAGGGACCGAGAGAGAGACACAGGGACCGAGAGAGAGACACAGGGACCGAGAGAGACAGAGGGACTGAGCGAGTCACAGGGACCGAGAGAGACACAGGGACCGAGAGGGAGACAGAGGGACATAGCAGACACAGGGACCGAGAGAGAGACACAGAGACCGAGAGAGAGAAACAGGGACCGAGAGAGAGAGACAGGGACCGAGAGAGAGACACAGGGACTGAGAGAGAGAGACACAGGCAACGAGAGAGAGACACAGGGACTGAGAGAGAGACACAAGGACTGAGAGAGAGAGACACAGGGACCAAGAGAGACACCAGGACCGATAGAGACACAGGGGTGAGAGAGAGATACAGGGACCGAGAGAGACACAGGGAACGAGTGAGACACACGGACCGAGGGAGACACAGGGACCGAGAGAGAGAGACACAGGGACCGAGAGAGAGACACACGGACCGAATGAGAGACACAGGGACTGAGCGAGTCATAGGGACCGAGAGAGACACAGTGACCGAGAAAGAGATACAGGGACCGAGACAGAGTGACAGGGACCGAGAGAGACACAGTGACTGAGAGAGACACAGGGACTGAGAGAGAGACACAGGGACTGAGAGAGAGACACAGAGACCGAGAGAGAGAAACAGGGACCGAGAGAGAGAGACAGGGACCGAGAGAGAGACACAGGGACTGAGAGAGAGAGACACAGGCAACGAGAGAGAGACACAGGGACTGAGAGAGAGACACAAGGACTGAGAGAGAGAGACACAGGGACCAAGAGAGACACCAGGACCGATAGAGACACAGGGGTGAGAGAGAGATACAGGGACCGAGAGAGACACAGGGAACGAGTGAGACACACGGACCGAGGGAGACACAGGGACCGAGAGAGAGACACGAGGACCGAGAGAGAGACACAGGGACTGAGAGAGAGAGACAGGGACCGGGAGAGACACAGGGACCGAGAAAAACACAGGGAGCAAGAGAGAGACACAGGGACCGAGAGAGACACCGGGACCGAGAGAGACACAGTGACCGAGTGAGACACAGAGACCGAGAGAGAGACAGTGACCGAGAGAGACACAGGGACTGGGAGAGAGAGACACAGGGACGAAAGAGAGAGAGACACAAGGACCGAGAGAGACACAGGCACCGAGTGATACACAGGGACTGAGAGAGACACAGGGACCGAGAGAGACACAGGGACCGAGAGAGACACAGGCACCGAGAGAGACACAGGGACTGAGGGAGAGAGAGACACAGCGACCGAGAGAGAGACACAGGGACCGAGTGAGACAGAGGGACTGAGAGAGAGACACAGGGACTGAGAGAGAGACACAGCGACTGAGAGAGAGAGAGACACAGGCAACGAGAGAGAGACACAGGGACCGAGAGAGACACAGGGACCGAGAGAGACACAGGCACCGAGAGAGACACAGGGACTGAGGGAGAGAGAGACACAGCGACCGAGAGAGAGACACAGGGACCGAGTGAGACAGAGGGACTGAGAGAGAGACACAGGGACTGAGAGAGAGACACAGCGACTGAGAGAGAGAGAGACACAGGCAACGAGAGAGAGACACAGGGACTGAGAGAGAGACACAGGGACTGAGAGAGAGACACACAGGGACCAAGAGAGACACCAGGACCGAGAGAGACACAGGGGTGAGAGAGAGAGACACAGGGACCGAGAGAGACACAGGGACCGAGAGAGAGACACAGGCACCGAGAGAGAGACACAGGGACTGAGATAGAGACACAGAAACGGAGAGAGAGACACAGGGACCAAGAGAGACACAGGGACCGAGAGAGAGACACAGGGACCGAGTGAGAGACACAGGGACCGAGTGAGAGACACAGGGACCGAGTGAGACACAGGGACCGAGAGAGAGAGACATAGGGACCGAGTGAGACACAGAGACCGAGAGAGACACAGGGACCCAGAGAGAGACTTTGACCGAGAGAGACACAGGGACTGAGGGAGTCACAGGGACCGAGAGAGAGACACAGGCACCGAGAGAGAGACACAGGGACTGAGATAGAGACACAGGGACGGAGCGAGACACAGGGACCGAGGGAGAGACACAGGGACCTAGTGAGACACAGCGACCGAGCGAGACACAGGGACCGAGGGAGAGACACAGGGACCTAGTGAGAGACACAGGGACTGAGCGAGTCACAGGGACCGAGAGAGACACAGGGACCGAGAGAGAGACACAGGGACCGAGAGAGAGGCACAGGGACTGAGAGAGACACAGGGACTGAGGGAGTCACAGGGACCGAGAGACAGACACAGGCACCGAGAGAGAGACACAGGGACTGAGATAGAGACAGAGGGACGGAGCGAGAGACACAGGGACCAAGAGACACACCAGGACCGAGAGAGAGACACAGGGACCGAGAGAGACACAGGGACCGAGAGAGAGAGACACAGGGACCGAGAGAGACACAGGGACCGAGAGAGAGAGACACAGGGACCGAGAGAGAGACACAGGGACCGAGTGAGAGACACAGCGACCGAGGGAGAGACACAGGGACCTAGTGAGAAACATAGGGACCTAGTGAGAGACACAGGGACCGAGAGAGACACAGGGACCTAGAGAGAGACACAGGGACTGAGAGAGAGAGACAGGGACCTAGAGAGAGACACAGGGTCCGAGAGAGACACAGGGACCTAGAGAGAGACACAGGGACCTAGAGAGAGACACAGGGACCGAGGGAGAGACACAGCGACCTAGTGAGAGACACAGGGACCGAGAGAGACACAGGGACCTAGAGAGAGACACAGGGACCGAGAGAGAGAGACAGGGACCTAGAGAGAGACACAGGGTCCGAGAGAGACACAGCGACCTAGAGAGAGACACAGGGACCTAGAGAGAGACACAGGGACCGAGAAAGACACAGGGACCGAGGGAGAGACACAGGGACCTAGTGAGACACAGGGACCGAGAGAGACAGAGGGACCGAGAGAGAGACACAGGGACCGAAAGAGAGGCACAGGGGCTGAGGGAGTCACAGGGACCGAGAGAGAGACACAGGCACCGAGAGAGAGACACAGGGACTGAGATAGAGACACAGGGACGGAGCGAGAGACACAGGGACCGAGAGAGACACTGGGACTGAGCAAGTCACAGAGACCGAGAGAGACACAGGGACCGAGAGAGAGACACAGGGACCGAGAGAGACACAGGGACCGAGAGAGAGAGTCACAGGGACCGAGAGAGAGAGACAGGGGCCGAGAGAGACACAGGGAACGAGAGAGACACAGGGACCGAGAGAGAGACACAGGGACTGAGAGAGAGAGTCACAGGGACCGAGAGAGAAACACAGGGGCCGAGAGAGACACAGGGAACGAGAGAGACACAGGGACCGAGAGAGAGACACAGGGACTGAGCGAGTCACAGGGACCGAGAGAGACACCGGGACCGAGAGAGAGCCACAGGGACCGAAAGGGACACAGGGACCATGAGAGAGACACAGGGACCGAGAGAAACACAGTGACCGAGAGAGACACAGGGACCAAGCGAGAGAGGCAGGGACCGAGAGAGAGAGACAGGGACGGAGAGAGAGACACAGGGACCGAGTGAGACACAGGGACCGACAGAGAGACAGGGACCGACTGAGAGACACAGGGACCGAGAGAGACACAGGGACTGAGGGAGTCACAGGGACCGAGAGAGAGACACAGAGACCGCGAGAGAGACACAGGGACCGAGAGAGAGACACAGGGAACAAGAGAGACACAGGTACTGAGTGAGAGACACAGGGACCGAGAGAGAGACACAGGGACCGAGAGAGAGACACAGGGACCGAGAGAGACAGAGGGACTGAGCGAGTCACAGGGACCGAGAGAGACACAGGGACCGAGAGGGAGACAGAGGGACATAGCAGACACAGGGACCGAGAGAGAGACACAGAGACCGAGAGAGAGAAACAGGGACCGAGAGAGAGAGACAGGGACCGAGAGAGAGACACAGGGACTGAGAGAGAGAGACACAGGCAACGAGAGAGAGACACAGGGACTGAGAGAGAGACACAAGGACTGAGAGAGAGAGACACAGGGACCAAGAGAGACACCAGGACCGATAGAGACACAGGGGTGAGAGAGAGATACAGGGACCGAGAGAGACACAGGGAACGAGTGAGACACACGGACCGAGGGAGACACAGGGACCGAGAGAGAGAGACACAGGGACCGAGAGAGAGACACACGGACCGAGTGAGAGACACAGGGACTGAGCGAGTCACAGGGACCGAGAGAGACACAGTGACCGAGAAAGAGATACAGGGACCGAGACAGAGTGACAGGGACCGAGAGAGACACAGTGACTGAGAGAGACACAGGGACTGAGAGAGAGACACAGGGACTGAGAGAGAGACACAGAGACCGAGAGAGAGAAACAGGGACCGAGAGAGAGAGACAGGGACCGAGAGAGAGACACAGGGACTGAGAGAGAGAGACACAGGCAACGAGAGAGAGACACAGGGACTGAGAGAGAGACACAAGGACTGAGAGAGAGAGACACAGGGACCAAGAGAGACACCAGGACCGATAGAGACACAGGGGTGAGAGAGAGATACAGGGACCGAGAGAGACACAGGGAACGAGTGAGACACACGGACCGAGGGAGACACAGGGACCGAGAGAGAGACACGAGGACCGAGAGAGAGACACAGGGACTGAGAGAGAGAGACAGGGACCGGGAGAGACACAGGGACCGAGAAAAACACAGGGAGCAAGAGAGAGACACAGGGACCGAGAGAGACACCGGGACCGAGAGAGACACAGTGACCGAGTGAGACACAGAGACCGAGAGAGAGACAGTGACCGAGAGAGACACAGGGACTGGGAGAGAGAGACACAGGGACGAAAGAGAGAGAGACACAAGGACCGAGAGAGACACAGGCACCGAGTGATACACAGGGACTGAGAGAGACACAGGGACCGAGAGAGACACAGGGACCGAGAGAGACACAGGCACCGAGAGAGACACAGGGACTGAGGGAGAGAGAGACACAGCGACCGAGAGAGAGACACAGGGACCGAGTGAGACAGAGGGACTGAGAGAGAGACACAGGGACTGAGAGAGAGACACAGCGACTGAGAGAGAGAGAGACACAGGCAACGAGAGAGAGACACAGGGACTGAGAGAGAGACACAGGGACTGAGAGAGAGACACACAGGGACCAAGAGAGACACCAGGACCGAGAGAGACACAGGGGTGAGAGAGAGAGACACAGGGACCGAGAGAGACACAGGGACCGAGAGAGAGACACAGGCACCGAGAGAGAGACACAGGGACTGAGATAGAGACACAGAAACGGAGAGAGAGACACAGGGACCAAGAGAGACACAGGGACCGAGAGAGAGACACAGGGACCGAGTGAGAGACACAGGGACCGAGTGAGAGACACAGGGACCGAGTGAGACACAGGGACCGAGAGAGAGAGACATAGGGACCGAGTGAGACACAGAGACCGAGAGAGACACAGGGACCCAGAGAGAGACTTTGACCGAGAGAGACACAGGGACTGAGGGAGTCACAGGGACCGAGAGAGAGACACAGGCACCGAGAGAGAGACACAGGGACTGAGATAGAGACACAGGGACGGAGCGAGACACAGGGACCGAGGGAGAGACACAGGGACCTAGTGAGACACAGCGACCGAGCGAGACACAGGGACCGAGGGAGAGACACAGGGACCTAGTGAGAGACACAGGGACTGAGCGAGTCACAGGGACCGAGAGAGACACAGGGACCGAGAGAGAGACACAGGGACCGAGAGAGAGGCACAGGGACTGAGAGAGACACAGGGACTGAGGGAGTCACAGGGACCGAGAGACAGACACAGGCACCGAGAGAGAGACACAGGGACTGAGATAGAGACAGAGGGACGGAGCGAGAGACACAGGGACCAAGAGACACACCAGGACCGAGAGAGAGACACAGGGACCGAGAGAGACACAGGGACCGAGAGAGAGAGACACAGGGACCGAGAGAGACACAGGGACCGAGAGAGAGAGACACAGGGACCGAGAGAGAGACACAGGGACCGAGTGAGAGACACAGCGACCGAGGGAGAGACACAGGGACCTAGTGAGAAACATAGGGACCTAGTGAGAGACACAGGGACCGAGAGAGACACAGGGACCTAGAGAGAGACACAGGGACTGAGAGAGAGAGACAGGGACCTAGAGAGAGACACAGGGTCCGAGAGAGACACAGGGACCTAGAGAGAGACACAGGGACCTAGAGAGAGACACAGGGACCGAGGGAGAGACACAGCGACCTAGTGAGAGACACAGGGACCGAGAGAGACACAGGGACCTAGAGAGAGACACAGGGACCGAGAGAGAGAGACAGGGACCTAGAGAGAGACACAGGGTCCGAGAGAGACACAGCGACCTAGAGAGAGACACAGGGACCTAGAGAGAGACACAGGGACCGAGAAAGACACAGGGACCGAGGGAGAGACACAGGGACCTAGTGAGACACAGGGACCGAGAGAGACAGAGGGACCGAGAGAGAGACACAGGGACCGAAAGAGAGGCACAGGGACTGAGGGAGTCACAGGGACCGAGAGAGAGACACAGGCACCGAGAGAGAGACACAGGGACTGAGATAGAGACACAGGGACGGAGCGAGAGACACAGGGACCGAGAGAGACACTGGGACTGAGCAAGTCACAGAGACCGAGAGAGACACAGGGACCGAGAGAGAGACACAGGGACCGAGAGAGACACAGGGACCGAGAGAGAGAGTCACAGGGACCGAGAGAGAGAGACAGGGGCCGAGAGAGACACAGGGAACGAGAGAGACACAGGGACCGAGAGAGAGACACAGGGACTGAGAGAGAGAGTCACAGGGACCGAGAGAGAAACACAGGGGCCGAGAGAGACACAGGGAACGAGAGAGACACAGGGACCGAGAGAGAGACACAGGGACTGAGCGAGTCACAGGGACCGAGAGAGACACCGGGACCGAGAGAGAGCCACAGGGACCGAAAGGGACACAGGGACCATGAGAGAGACACAGGGACCGAGAGAAACACAGTGACCGAGAGAGACACAGGGACCAAGCGAGAGAGGCAGGGACCGAGAGAGAGAGACAGGGACGGAGAGAGAGACACAGGGACCGAGTGAGACACAGGGACCGACAGAGAGACAGGGACCGACTGAGAGACACAGGGACCGAGAGAGACACAGGGACTGAGGGAGTCACAGGGACCGAGAGAGAGACACAGAGACCGCGAGAGAGACACAGGGACCGAGAGAGAGACACAGGGAACAAGAGAGACACAGGTACTGAGTGAGAGACACAGGGACCGAGAGAGAGACACAGGGACCGAGAGAGAGACACAGGGACCGAGAGAGACAGAGGGACTGAGCGAGTCACAGGGACCGAGAGAGACACAGGGACCGAGAGGGAGACAGAGGGACATAGCAGACACAGGGACCGAGAGAGAGACACAGAGACCGAGAGAGAGAAACAGGGACCGAGAGAGAGAGACAGGGACCGAGAGAGAGACACAGGGACTGAGAGAGAGAGACACAGGCAACGAGAGAGAGACACAGGGACTGAGAGAGAGACACAAGGACTGAGAGAGAGAGACACAGGGACCAAGAGAGACACCAGGACCGATAGAGACACAGGGGTGAGAGAGAGATACAGGGACCGAGAGAGACACAGGGAACGAGTGAGACACACGGACCGAGGGAGACACAGGGACCGAGAGAGAGAGACACAGGGACCGAGAGAGAGACACACGGACCGAATGAGAGACACAGGGACTGAGCGAGTCATAGGGACCGAGAGAGACACAGTGACCGAGAAAGAGATACAGGGACCGAGACAGAGTGACAGGGACCGAGAGAGACACAGTGACTGAGAGAGACACAGGGACTGAGAGAGAGACACAGGGACTGAGAGAGAGACACAGAGACCGAGAGAGAGAAACAGGGACCGAGAGAGAGAGACAGGGACCGAGAGAGAGACACAGGGACTGAGAGAGAGAGACACAGGCAACGAGAGAGAGACACAGGGACTGAGAGAGAGACACAAGGACTGAGAGAGAGAGACACAGGGACCAAGAGAGACACCAGGACCGATAGAGACACAGGGGTGAGAGAGAGATACAGGGACCGAGAGAGACACAGGGAACGAGTGAGACACACGGACCGAGGGAGACACAGGGACCGAGAGAGAGACACGAGGACCGAGAGAGAGACACAGGGACTGAGAGAGAGAGACAGGGACCGGGAGAGACACAGGGACCGAGAAAAACACAGGGAGCAAGAGAGAGACACAGGGACCGAGAGAGACACCGGGACCGAGAGAGACACAGTGACCGAGTGAGACACAGAGACCGAGAGAGAGACAGTGACCGAGAGAGACACAGGGACTGGGAGAGAGAGACACAGGGACGAAAGAGAGAGAGACACAAGGACCGAGAGAGACACAGGCACCGAGTGATACACAGGGACTGAGAGAGACACAGGGACCGAGAGAGACACAGGGACCGAGAGAGACACAGGCACCGAGAGAGACACAGGGACTGAGGGAGAGAGAGACACAGCGACCGAGAGAGAGACACAGGGACCGAGTGAGACAGAGGGACTGAGAGAGAGACACAGGGACTGAGAGAGAGACACAGCGACTGAGAGAGAGAGAGACACAGGCAACGAGAGAGAGACACAGGGACTGAGAGAGAGACACAGGGACTGAGAGAGAGACACACAGGGACCAAGAGAGACACCAGGACCGAGAGAGACACAGGGGTGAGAGAGAGAGACACAGGGACCGAGAGAGACACAGGGACCGAGAGAGAGACACAGGCACCGAGAGAGAGACACAGGGACTGAGATAGAGACACAGAAACGGAGAGAGAGACACAGGGACCAAGAGAGACACAGGGACCGAGAGAGAGACACAGGGACCAAGTGAGAGACACAGGGACCGAGTGAGAGACACAGGGACCGAGTGAGACACAGGGACCGAGAGAGAGAGACATAGGGACCGAGTGAGACACAGAGACCGAGAGAGACACAGGGACCCAGAGAGAGACTTTGACCGAGAGAGACACAGGGACTGAGGGAGTCACAGGGACCGAGAGAGAGACACAGGCACCGAGAGAGAGACACAGGGACTGAGATAGAGACACAGGGACGGAGCGAGACACAGGGACCGAGGGAGAGACACAGGGACCTAGTGAGACACAGCGACCGAGCGAGACACAGGGACCGAGGGAGAGACACAGGGACCTAGTGAGAGACACAGGGACTGAGCGAGTCACAGGGACCGAGAGAGACACAGGGACCGAGAGAGAGACACAGGGACCGAGAGAGAGGCACAGGGACTGAGAGAGACACAGGGACTGAGGGAGTCACAGGGACCGAGAGACAGACACAGGCACCGAGAGAGAGACACAGGGACTGAGATAGAGACAGAGGGACGGAGCGAGAGACACAGGGACCAAGAGACACACCAGGACCGAGAGAGAGACACAGGGACCGAGAGAGACACAGGGACCGAGAGAGAGAGACACAGGGACCGAGAGAGACACAGGGACCGAGAGAGAGAGACACAGGGACCGAGAGAGAGACACAGGGACCGAGTGAGAGACACAGCGACCGAGGGAGAGACACAGGGACCTAGTGAGAAACATAGGGACCTAGTGAGAGACACAGGGACCGAGAGAGACACAGGGACCTAGAGAGAGACACAGGGACTGAGAGAGAGAGACAGGGACCTAGAGAGAGACACAGGGTCCGAGAGAGACACAGGGACCTAGAGAGAGACACAGGGACCTAGAGAGAGACACAGGGACCGAGGGAGAGACACAGCGACCTAGTGAGAGACACAGGGACCGAGAGAGACACAGGGACCGAGAGAGAGAGACAGGGACCTAGAGAGAGACACAGGGTCCGAGAGAGACACAGCGACCTAGAGAGAGACACAGGGACCTAGAGAGAGACACAGGGACCGAGAAAGACACAGGGACCGAGGGAGAGACACAGGGACCTAGTGAGACACAGGGACCGAGAGAGACAGAGGGACCGAGAGAGAGACACAGGGACCGAAAGAGAGGCACAGGGGCTGAGGGAGTCACAGGGACCGAGAGAGAGACACAGGCACCGAGAGAGAGACACAGGGACTGAGATAGAGACACAGGGACGGAGCGAGAGACACAGGGACCGAGAGAGACACTGGGACTGAGCAAGTCACAGAGACCGAGAGAGACACAGGGACCGAGAGAGAGACACAGGGACCGAGAGAGACACAGGGACCGAGAGAGAGAGTCACAGGGACCGAGAGAGAGAGACAGGGGCCGAGAGAGACACAGGGAACGAGAGAGACACAGGGACCGAGAGAGAGACACAGGGACTGAGAGAGAGAGTCACAGGGACCGAGAGAGAAACACAGGGGCCGAGAGAGACACAGGGAACGAGAGAGACACAGGGACCGAGAGAGAGACACAGGGACTGAGCGAGTCACAGGGACCGAGAGAGACACCGGGACCGAGAGAGAGCCACAGGGACCGAAAGGGACACAGGGACCATGAGAGAGACACAGGGACCGAGAGAAACACAGTGACCGAGAGAGACACAGGGACCAAGCGAGAGAGGCAGGGACCGAGAGAGAGAGACAGGGACGGAGAGAGAGACACAGGGACCGAGTGAGACACAGGGACCGACAGAGAGACAGGGACCGACTGAGAGACACAGGGACCGAGAGAGACACAGGGACTGAGGGAGTCACAGGGACCGAGAGAGAGACACAGAGACCGCGAGAGAGACACAGGGACCGAGAGAGAGACACAGGGAACAAGAGAGACACAGGTACTGAGTGAGAGACACAGGGACCGAGAGAGAGACACAGGGACCGAGAGAGAGACACAGGGACCGAGAGAGACAGAGGGACTGAGCGAGTCACAGGGACCGAGAGAGACACAGGGACCGAGAGGGAGACAGAGGGACATAGCAGACACAGGGACCGAGAGAGAGACACAGAGACCGAGAGAGAGAAACAGGGACCGAGAGAGAGAGACAGGGACCGAGAGAGAGACACAGGGACTGAGAGAGAGAGACACAGGCAACGAGAGAGAGACACAGGGACTGAGAGAGAGACACAAGGACTGAGAGAGAGAGACACAGGGACCAAGAGAGACACCAGGACCGATAGAGACACAGGGGTGAGAGAGAGATACAGGGACCGAGAGAGACACAGGGAACGAGTGAGACACACGGACCGAGGGAGACACAGGGACCGAGAGAGAGAGACACAGGGACCGAGAGAGAGACACACGGACCGAGTGAGAGACACAGGGACTGAGCGAGTCACAGGGACCGAGAGAGACACAGTGACCGAGAAAGAGATACAGGGACCGAGACAGAGTGACAGGGACCGAGAGAGACACAGTGACTGAGAGAGACACAGGGACTGAGAGAGAGACACAGGGACTGAGAGAGAGACACAGAGACCGAGAGAGAGAAACAGGGACCGAGAGAGAGAGACAGGGACCGAGAGAGAGACACAGGGACTGAGAGAGAGAGACACAGGCAACGAGAGAGAGACACAGGGACTGAGAGAGAGACACAAGGACTGAGAGAGAGAGACACAGGGACCAAGAGAGACACCAGGACCGATAGAGACACAGGGGTGAGAGAGAGATACAGGGACCGAGAGAGACACAGGGAACGAGTGAGACACACGGACCGAGGGAGACACAGGGACCGAGAGAGAGACACGAGGACCGAGAGAGAGACACAGGGACTGAGAGAGAGAGACAGGGACCGGGAGAGACACAGGGACCGAGAAAAACACAGGGAGCAAGAGAGAGACACAGGGACCGAGAGAGACACCGGGACCGAGAGAGACACAGTGACCGAGTGAGACACAGAGACCGAGAGAGAGACAGTGACCGAGAGAGACACAGGGACTGGGAGAGAGAGACACAGGGACGAAAGAGAGAGAGACACAAGGACCGAGAGAGACACAGGCACCGAGTGATACACAGGGACTGAGAGAGACACAGGGACCGAGAGAGACACAGGGACCGAGAGAGACACAGGCACCGAGAGAGACACAGGGACTGAGGGAGAGAGAGACACAGCGACCGAGAGAGAGACACAGGGACCGAGTGAGACAGAGGGACTGAGAGAGAGACACAGGGACTGAGAGAGAGACACAGCGACTGAGAGAGAGAGAGACACAGGCAACGAGAGAGAGACACAGGGACTGAGAGAGAGACACAGGGACTGAGAGAGAGACACACAGGGACCAAGAGAGACACCAGGACCGAGAGAGACACAGGGGTGAGAGAGAGAGACACAGGGACCGAGAGAGACACAGGGACCGAGAGAGAGACACAGGCACCGAGAGAGAGACACAGGGACTGAGATAGAGACACAGAAACGGAGAGAGAGACACAGGGACCAAGAGAGACACAGGGACCGAGAGAGAGACACAGGGACCGAGTGAGAGACACAGGGACCGAGTGAGAGACACAGGGACCGAGTGAGACACAGGGACCGAGAGAGAGAGACATAGGGACCGAGTGAGACACAGAGACCGAGAGAGACACAGGGACCCAGAGAGAGACTTTGACCGAGAGAGACACAGGGACTGAGGGAGTCACAGGGACCGAGAGAGAGACACAGGCACCGAGAGAGAGACACAGGGACTGAGATAGAGACACAGGGACGGAGCGAGACACAGGGACCGAGGGAGAGACACAGGGACCTAGTGAGACACAGCGACCGAGCGAGACACAGGGACCGAGGGAGAGACACAGGGACCTAGTGAGAGACACAGGGACTGAGCGAGTCACAGGGACCGAGAGAGACACAGGGACCGAGAGAGAGACACAGGGACCGAGAGAGAGGCACAGGGACTGAGAGAGACACAGGGACTGAGGGAGTCACAGGGACCGAGAGACAGACACAGGCACCGAGAGAGAGACACAGGGACTGAGATAGAGACAGAGGGACGGAGCGAGAGACACAGGGACCAAGAGACACACCAGGACCGAGAGAGAGACACAGGGACCGAGAGAGACACAGGGACCGAGAGAGAGAGACACAGGGACCGAGAGAGACACAGGGACCGAGAGAGAGAGACACAGGGACCGAGAGAGAGACACAGGGACCGAGTGAGAGACACAGCGACCGAGGGAGAGACACAGGGACCTAGTGAGAGACACAGGGACCTAGTGAGAGACACAGGGACCGAGAGAGACACAGGGACCTAGAGAGAGACACAGGGACTGAGAGAGAGAGACAGGGACCTAGAGAGAGACACAGGGTCCGAGAGAGACACAGGGACCTAGAGAGAGACACAGGGACCTAGAGAGAGACACAGGGACCGAGGGAGAGACACAGCGACCTAGTGAGAGACACAGGGACCGAGAGAGACACAGGGACCTAGAGAGAGACACAGGGACCGAGAGAGAGAGACAGGGACCTAGAGAGAGACACAGGGTCCGAGAGAGACACAGCGACCTAGAGAGAGACACAGGGACCTAGAGAGAGACACAGGGACCGAGAAAGACACAGGGACCGAGGGAGAGACACAGGGACCTAGTGAGACACAGGGACCGAGAGAGACAGAGGGACCGAGAGAGAGACACAGGGACCGAAAGAGAGGCACAGGGACTGAGGGAGTCACAGGGACCGAGAGAGAGACACAGGCACCGAGAGAGAGACACAGGGACTGAGATAGAGACACAGGGACGGAGCGAGAGACACAGGGACCGAGAGAGACACTGGGACTGAGCAAGTCACAGAGACCGAGAGAGACACAGGGACCGAGAGAGAGACACAGGGACCGAGAGAGACACAGGGACCGAGAGAGAGAGTCACAGGGACCGAGAGAGAGAGACAGGGGCCGAGAGAGACACAGGGAACGAGAGAGACACAGGGACCGAGAGAGAGACACAGGGACTGAGAGAGAGAGTCACAGGGACCGAGAGAGAAACACAGGGGCCGAGAGAGACACAGGGAACGAGAGAGACACAGGGACCGAGAGAGAGACACAGGGACTGAGCGAGTCACAGGGACCGAGAGAGACACCGGGACCGAGAGAGAGCCACAGGGACCGAAAGGGACACAGGGACCATGAGAGAGACACAGGGACCGAGAGAAACACAGTGACCGAGAGAGACACAGGGACCAAGCGAGAGAGGCAGGGACCGAGAGAGAGAGACAGGGACGGAGAGAGAGACACAGGGACCGAGTGAGACACAGGGACCGACAGAGAGACAGGGACCGACTGAGAGACACAGGGACCGAGAGAGACACAGGGACTGAGGGAGTCACAGGGACCGAGAGAGAGACACAGAGACCGCGAGAGAGACACAGGGACCGAGAGAGAGACACAGGGAACAAGAGAGACACAGGTACTGAGTGAGAGACACAGGGACCGAGAGAGAGACACAGGGACCGAGAGAGAGACACAGGGACCGAGAGAGACAGAGGGACTGAGCGAGTCACAGGGACCGAGAGAGACACAGGGACCGAGAGGGAGACAGAGGGACATAGCAGACACAGGGACCGAGAGAGAGACACAGAGACCGAGAGAGAGAAACAGGGACCGAGAGAGAGAGACAGGGACCGAGAGAGAGACACAGGGACTGAGAGAGAGAGACACAGGCAACGAGAGAGAGACACAGGGACTGAGAGAGAGACACAAGGACTGAGAGAGAGAGACACAGGGACCGAGAGGCACAGGGACTGAGGGAGTCACAGGGACCGAGAGAGAGAGACACAGGCACCGAGAGAGAGACACAGGGTCTGAGAGAGAGATACAGGGACCGAGAGAGACACAGGGACCGAGAGAGAGAGACACAGGGACCGAGAGAGAGACACACGGACCGAGTGAGAGACACAGGGACTGAGCGAGTCACAGGGACCGAGAGAGACACAGTGACCGAGAAAGAGATACAGGGACCGAGACAGAGTGACAGGGACCGAGAGAGACACAGTGACTGAGAGAGACACAGGGACTGAGAGAGAGACACAGGGACTGAGAGAGAGACACAGAGACCGAGAGAGAGAAACAGGGACCGAGAGAGAGAGACAGGGACCGAGAGAGAGACACAGGGACTGAGAGAGAGAGACACAGGCAACGAGAGAGAGACACAGGGACTGAGAGAGAGACACAAGGACTGAGAGAGAGAGACACAGGGACCAAGAGAGACACCAGGACCGATAGAGACACAGGGGTGAGAGAGAGATACAGGGACCGAGAGAGACACAGGGAACGAGTGAGACACACGGACCGAGGGAGACACAGGGACCGAGAGAGAGACACGAGGACCGAGAGAGAGACACAGGGACTGAGAGAGAGAGACAGGGACCGGGAGAGACACAGGGACCGAGAAAAACACAGGGAGCAAGAGAGAGACACAGGGACCGAGAGAGACACCGGGACCGAGAGAGACACAGTGACCGAGTGAGACACAGAGACCGAGAGAGAGACAGTGACCGAGAGAGACACAGGGACTGGGAGAGAGAGACACAGGGACGAAAGAGAGAGAGACACAAGGACCGAGAGAGACACAGGCACCGAGTGATACACAGGGACTGAGAGAGACACAGGGACCGAGAGAGACACAGGGACCGAGAGAGACACAGGCACCGAGAGAGACACAGGGACTGAGGGAGAGAGAGACACAGCGACCGAGAGAGAGACACAGGGACCGAGTGAGACAGAGGGACTGAGAGAGAGACACAGGGACTGAGAGAGAGACACAGCGACTGAGAGAGAGAGAGACACAGGCAACGAGAGAGAGACACAGGGACTGAGAGAGAGACACAGGGACTGAGAGAGAGACACACAGGGACCAAGAGAGACACCAGGACCGAGAGAGACACAGGAGTGAGAGAGAGAGACACAGGGACCGAGAGAGACACAGGGACCGAGAGAGAGACACAGGCACCGAGAGAGAGACACAGGGACTGAGATAGAGACACAGAAACGGAGAGAGAGACACAGGGACCAAGAGAGACACAGGGACCGAGAGAGAGACACAGGGACCGAGTGAGAGACACAGGGACCGAGTGAGAGACACAGGGACCGAGTGAGACACAGGGACCGAGAGAGAGAGACATAGGGACCGAGTGAGACACAGAGACCGAGAGAGACACAGGGACCCAGAGAGAGACTTTGACCGAGAGAGACACAGGGACTGAGGGAGTCACAGGGACCGAGAGAGAGACACAGGCACCGAGAGAGAGACACAGGGACTGAGATAGAGACACAGGGACGGAGCGAGACACAGGGACCGAGGGAGAGACACAGGGACCTAGTGAGACACAGCGACCGAGCGAGACACAGGGACCGAGGGAGAGACACAGGGATCTAGTGAGAGACACAGGGACTGAGCGAGTCACAGGGACCGAGAGAGACACAGGGACCGAGAGAGAGACACAGGGACCGAGAGAGAGGCACAGGGACTGAGAGAGACACAGGGACTGAGGGAGTCACAGGGACCGAGAGACAGACACAGGCACCGAGAGAGAGACACAGGGACTGAGATAGAGACACAGGGACGGAGCGAGAGACACAGGGACCAAGAGACACACCAGGACCGAGAGAGAGACACAGGGACCGAGAGAGACACAGGGACCGAGAGAGAGAGACACAGGGACCGAGAGAGACACAGGGACCGAGAGAGAGAGACACAGGGACCGAGAGAGAGACACAGGGACCGAGTGAGAGACACAGCGACCGAAGGAGAGACACAGGGACCTAGTGAGAGACACAGGGACCTAGTGAGAGACACAGGGACCGAGAGAGACACAGGGACCTAGAGAGAGACACAGGGACTGAGAGAGAGAGACAGGGACCTAGAGAGAGACACAGGGTCCGAGAGAGACACAGGGACCTAGAGAGAGACACAGGGACCTAGAGAGAGACACAGGGACCGAGGGAGAGACACAGCGACCTAGTGAGAGACACAGGGACCGAGAGAGACACAGGGACCTAGAGAGAGACACAGGGACCGAGAGAGAGAGACAGGGACCTAGAGAGAGACACAGGGTCCGAGAGAGACACAGCGACCTAGAGAGAGACACAGGGACCTAGAGAGAGACACAGGGACCGAGAAAGACACAGGGACCGAGGGAGAGACACAGGGACCTAGTGAGACACAGGGACCGAGAGAGACAGAGGGACCGAGAGAGAGACACAGGGACCGATAGAGAGGCACAGGGGCTGAGGGAGTCACAGGGACCGAGAGAGAGACACAGGCACCGAGAGAGAGACACAGGGACTGAGATAGAGACACAGGGACGGAGCGAGAGACACAGGGACCGAGAGAGACACTGGGACTGAGCAAGTCACAGAGACCGAGAGAGACACAGGGACCGAGAGAGAGACACAGGGACCGAGAGAGACACAGGGACCGAGAGAGAGAGTCACAGGGACCGAGAGAGAGAGACAGGGGCCGAGAGAGAGACACAGGGACCGAGAGAGACACAGGGACCGAGAGAGAGAGTCACAGGGACCGAGAGAGAGAGACAGGGGCCGAGAGAGACACAGGGAACGAGAGAGACACAGGGACCGAGAGAGAGACACAGGGACTGAGAGAGAGAGTCACAGGGACCGAGAGAGAAACACAGGGGCCGAGAGAGACACAGGGAACGAATGAGACACAGGGACCGAGAGAGAGACACAGGGACTGAGCGAGTCACAGGGACCGAGAGAGACACCGGGACCGAGAGAGAGCCACAGGGACCGAAAGGGACACAGGGACCATGAGAGAGACACAGGGACCGAGAGAAACACAGTGACCGAGAGAGACACAGGGACCAAGAGAGAGAGGCAGGGACCGAGAGAGAGAGACAGGGACGGAGAGAGAGACACAGGGACCGAGTGAGACACAGGGACCGACAGAGAGACAGGGACCGACTGAGAGACACAGGGACCGAGAGAGACACAGGGACTGAGGGAGTCACAGGGACCGAGAGAGAGACACAGAGACCGCGAGAGAGACACAGGGACCGAGAGAGAGACACAGGGAACAAGAGAGACACAGGTACTGAGTGAGAGACACAGGGACCGATTGAGAGACACAGGGACCGAGAGAGAGACACAGGGACCGAGAGAGACAGAGGGACTGAGCGAGTCACAGGGACCGAGAGAGACACAGGGACCGAGAGGGAGACAGAGGGACATAGCAGACACAGGGACCGAGAGAGAGACACAGAGACCGAGAGAGAGAAACAGGGACCGAGAGAGAGAGACAGGGACCGAGAGAGAGACACAGGGACTGAGAGAGAGAGACACAGGCAACGAGAGAGAGACACAGGGACTGAGAGAGAGACACAAGGACTGAGAGAGAGAGACACAGGGACCGAGAGAGACACAGGGACTGAGGGAGTCACAGGGGCCGAGAGAGAGAGACACAGGCACCGAGAGAGAGACACAGGGTCTGAGAGAGAGATACAGGGACCGAGAGAGACACAGGGACCGAGAGAGAGAGACACAGGGACCGAGAGAGAGACACACGGACCGAGTGAGAGACACAGGGACTGAGCGAGTCACAGGGACCGAGAGAGACACAGTGACCGAGAAAGAGATACAGGGACCGAGACAGAGTGACAGGGACCGAGAGAGACACAGAGACTGAGAGAGACACAGGGACTGAGAGAGAGACACAGGGACTGAGAGAGAGACACAGGGACTGAGAGAGAGACAGGGACTGACAGAGGCACAGGGACTGAGTGAGACACAGGGGCCGAGAGAGTCACAGGGACCAAGAGAGACACCAGGACCGAGAGAGACACAGAGGTGAGAGAGAGATACAGGGACCGAGAGAGACACAGGGACCGAGAGAGAGACACAGTGAACGAGAGAGAGACACCAGGACAGAGAGAGAGTCACAGTGACTGAGAGAGAGAGAGAGGGACCGGGAGAGACACAGGGACCGAGTGAGACACAGGGACCGAAAAAGACACAGGGACCGAGAGAGAGAGACACAGGGAACGAGAGAGACACCGGGACCGAGAGAGACACAGGGACCGAGACAGAGACACAGGGACAGAGAGAGAGACAGAGGGACAGAGTGAGAGACACAGGGACCGAGAGAGAGACAGGGACCAAGAGAGAGACACAGGGACCGAGAGAGAGACACAGGGACCGCGTGAGACACAGGGACCGAGAAAGACACAGGGACTGAGAGAGACAGAGGGACTGAGCGAGTCACAGGGACCGAGAGAGACACAGGGACCGAGAGGGAGACAGAGGGACATAGCAGACACAGGGACCGAGAGTGAGACACAGAGACCGAGAGAGAGAAACAGGGACCTAGAGAGAGACGCAGGGACCGAGAGAGTCACAGGGACCGAGAGAGAGACACAAGGACCGAGAGAGAGACACCGGGACAGAGAGAGAGACACAGGGACTGAGTGAGTCACAGGGACCGAGAGAGAGACAGGGACCGGGAGAGACACAGGGAACGAGACAGAGACAGGTACCGAGTGAGAGACACAGGGACCGAGAGAGAGACAGGGACCGAGTGAGACACAGGGGTGAGAGGGAGACACAGGGACCGAGAGAGACACAGGGACCGATTGAGACACAGCGAAAGAGAGAGACACAGGGACCGAGAGAGACACAGGGACCGAGAGAGAGACACAGGGACCGAGAGAGAGACACAGGGACTGAGAGACAAACAGGGACCGAGAGAGAAACACAGGTACCAAGGGTGACACAGGGACTGAGAGAGACACAGGGACCGAGAGAGAGACACAGGCACCGAGAGAGAGACACAGACCGAGAGAGAGACACAGGGACTGACAGAGAGACACAGGGACCAAGAGAGACACGGGGACCGAGAGAGAGACACAGGGACCGAGAGAGAGACACCGGGACAGAGAGAGAGACAGGGACCGAGTGAGACACAGGGACTGAGAGAGGCACAGTGACCGAGAGAGACACAGGGACCGAGAGAGAGACACAGGGACCGAGAGAGACACCGGGACCGAGATAGATACAGGGGTGTGAGAGAGAGACACAGGGACCGAGAGAGACACAGGGACCGAGTGAGACACAGTGACCGAGAGAGACACAGGGACCGACAGAGAGATACAGGGACCGAGAGAGAGACAGGGACCGAGAGAGACACAGGGACCGAGAGTGAGACACAGGGACCGAGAGAGACACAGGGACCGATAGAGATACAGGGACTGAGAGAGACACAACGGCTGGGAGAGAGACACAGGGACCGAGAGAGAGACAGGGTCTTCGAGAGAGGCACAGGGACCGAGAGGGAGATAGGGACAGAGTGAGACACAGGGACTGAGAGAGTGACAGGGAACGAGAGAGAGACAGGGACCGAGAGAGAGACAGAGGGACTGAGAGCGACACTGGGACTAAGAGAGACACAGGGACCGAGAGAGACACAGGGACCGAGAGAGACACAGGGACCGAGAGAGAGACAGGGACTGAGAGACAGACACAGGGACCGAGAGAGACACAGGGACCGAGTGAGACACAGTGACCGAGAGAGACACAGGGACCGACAGAGAGATACAGGGACCGAGAGAGAGACAGGGACCGAGAGAGACACAGGGACCGAGAGTGAGACACAGGGACCGAGAGAGACACAGGGACCGATAGAGATACAGGGACTGAGAGAGACACAACGGCGGGGAGAGAGACACAGGGACCGAGAGAGAGACAGAGTCTTCGAGAGAGGCACAGGGACCGAGAGGGATACAGGGACCGAGTGAGACACAGGGACTGAGAGAGTGACAGGGACCGAGAGAGAGACAGGGACCGAGAGAGAGACAGAGGGACTGAGAGCGACACTGGGACTGAGAGAGACACAGGGACCGAGAGAGACACAGGGACCGAGAGAGACACAGGGACCGAGAGAGAGACAGGGACTGAGAGAGAGACACAGGGACCGAGAGAGAGAGAGTCAAAGGGACCGAGAGAGACACAGGGACCGAGAGAGAGACACAGGGACCGAGAGAGAGACACAGGTACCGAGAGAGACACAGGGACTGAGAGAGACACAGGGACCGAGAGAGAGACACAGGTACAGAGAGAGAGACACAGTGATCGAGAGAGAGACACAGGGACCGAGAGAGAGACACAGGGACCGAGAGAGAGACAGGGACCAAGAGAGAGACACAGGGACCGAGAGAGAGACACAGGGACCGATAGAGAGGCAGAGGGACCGAGAGAGAGAGACACAGGGATCGAGTGAGACACAGGGACTGAGAGAGTGACAGGGACCGAGAGAGGGACAGGGACCGAGAGAGACACAGGGACAGAGAGAGAGATACAGGCACCGAGACAGAGACACAGGGACCGAGATAGACACAGGCACCGAGACAGAGACACAGGGACCGAGGGAGAGACACATGGACCGAGAGAGAGACACAGGTTCCGAGAGAGAGACACAGCGACCGAGAGAGACACAGGGACCGAGTGAGACACAGGGACCGAGGGAGAGAGACACAGGGACCGAGAGAGAGAGACACAGGGACCGAGAGAGAGACACAGGGACCGAGAGAGACACAGGGACTGAGAGAGACACAGGGACCGAGAGAGAGACTGGGACCGAGAGAGACACTGGGGCCGAGAGAGAGACAGTGACCGAGAGAGACACAGGGACAGAGAGAGAGAGACACAGGGACCGAGAGAGAGACACAAGGACCGAGAGAGACACAGGGACCGAGAGAGACACAGGGACCGATTGAGACACAGGGACCGAGAGAGAGACAGGGACCGAGAGAGACACAGGGACCGAGACAGAGAGACATAGGGACCGAGAAAGACACAGGGACCGAGGGAGAGATACAGTGACCGAGTGAGAGACAGGGACTGAGCGAGTCACAGGGACTGAGAGAGAGACAGGGACCGAGAGAGAGACACAGTCACCGAGAGAGAGACACAGGGACTGAGAGAGTCACAGGGACCGAGAGAGAGACACAGGGACTGAGAGAGAGACACAGGGACTGAGAGAGAGACACAGGGACCGAGAGAGACACAGGGACCGAGGGAGAGAGACACAGGGACCGAGAGAGACACAGGGACCGAGGGAGAGAGACACAGTGACCGAGAGAGACACAGGGACCGAGAGAGACACCGGGAGCGAGAGAGAGACAGGGACTGAGAGAGTCACAGGGACCGAGAGAGAGACACAGGGACCCAGAGAGCGACACAGGGACCGAGAGAGACACAAGGACCTAGAGAGAGTCACAGGGACCGAGAGAGACACAGGGACCCAGAGAGCGACACAGGGACCGAGAGAGAGACACAGGGACTGAGAGAGAGATAGGGACCGGGAGAGACACAGTGACCATTGAGACACAGGGACCGAGAAAGACACAGGGTGAAAGAGACAGACACAGGGACCGAGACAGAGACAGGTACCGAGTGAGAGACACAGGGACCGAGAGTGAGACACAGGGACCGAGAGAAACACAGTGACCGAGAGAGAGAGACAGGGCCGAGAGAGAGACACAGGGACCGAGAGAGAGACACAGGGACCGAGTGAGACACAGGGACCGAGAGAGTGACAGGGACCGAGTGAGACACAGGGACCCAGAGAGAGACACAGGGACCGAGAGAGACACAAGGACCTAAAGAGAGACACAGGGACCAAGAGAGTCACAGGGACCGACAGAGACACTGAAACATAGAGAGAGACAGGGACCGAGTTAGACACAGGGACCAAGAGAGAGACAGGGACCGAGTGAGAGACACAGGGACCGAGAGAGACACAGGGACCGAGAGAGACACAGGGACTGAGAGAGAGACAGTGACCGAGAGAGACACAGGGACTGAAAGAGAGAGACACAGGGACCGAGAGAGAGACAAAAGGACCGAGAGAGACACAGGGACCGAGTGAGACACAGGGACCGAGAGAGACACAGGGACCGAGTGAGACACAGGGACCGAGGGAGAGACACAGGGACTGAGAGAGAGACACATAGGGACCGAGAGAGAGACACAAGGACCGAGAGAGACACAGGGACCGAGAGAGACACAAGGACCGAGAGAGACACAGGGACCGAGTGAGACACAAGGGTGCGAAGGAGACACAGGGACCGAGCGAGACACAGGGACCGAGTGAGACACAGCATCCGAGAGAGTCACAGGGACCGAGAGAGGGAGACACAGGGACCGAGTGAGAGACACAGGGACTGAGCGAGTCACCGGGTCCGAGAGAGACACAGGGACCGAGAGAGAGACAGGGACCGGGAGAGAGAGACACAGGGACCGAGAGAGACACACAGGGACCGAGTGAGAGACACAGGGACTGAGCGAGTCACAGGGACCGAGAGAGACACAGGGACCGAGAGAGAGACACAGGCACTGAGAGAAACACAGGGACCGAGTGAGACACAGAGACCGAGAGAGACACAGGGACCGAGAGAGAAACAGTGACCGACAGAGACACAGGGTCTGGGAGAGAGAGACACAGGGACCGAGAAAGAGACACAAGGACCAAGAGAATCACAGTGACCGAGTGAGACACAGGGACTGAGAGAGACAGTGACCGAGAGAGGCACAGGGACCGAGAGAGACACAGGGAGCTAGAGAGAGACAGTGACCGAGAGAGACACAGGGACTGAGAGAGAGACACATGGACCGAGCAGACACAGGGACCGGGAGAGAGACACACAGACCGCGAGAGAGACACAGGGACCGAGAGAGAGACACAAGGACCGAGAGAGACACAGGGACCGAGAGGGAGACACATGGACCGAGCAGACACAGGGACCGGGAGAGAGACACACAGACCGCGAGAGAGACACAGGGACCGAGAGAGAAACACAGGGACCAAGAGAGACAGAGGCACTGAGCGAGTCACAGGGACCGAGAGAGACACAAGGACCGAGAGGGAGACAGAGGGACATAGCAGACACAGGGACCGAGAGAGAGAAACAGAGACCGAGAGAGAGAAACAGGGACCGAGAGAGAGACAGGGACCGAGAGAGAGACGCAGGAACTGAGAGAGAGACACAGGGACTGAGAGAGAGACACAGGGACTGAGAGAGAGAGACACAGGCAACGAGAGAGAAACACAGGGACTGAGAGAGAGACACAAGGACTGAGAGAGAGAGACACAGGGAACAAGAGAGACACCAGGACCGATAGATACAGGGACCGAGAGAGACACAGGGAACGAGTGAGACACACGGACCGAGGGAGACACAGGGACCGAGAGAGAGACACGAGGACCGAGAGAGAGACACAGGGACTGAGAGAGAGAGACAGGGACCGGGAGAGACACCGGGACCGAGAGAGACACAGTGACCGATTGAGACACAGAGACCGAGAGAGAGACAGTGACCGAGAGAGACACAGGGACTGGGAGAGAGAGACACAGGGACCGAGAGAGAGACACAAGGACCGAGAGAGACACAGGCACCGAGTGATACACAGGGACTGAGATAGACACAGGGACCGAGAGAGACACAGGGACCGAGAGAGACACAGGCACCGAGAGAGACACAGGGACTGAGGGAGAGAGAGACACAGCGACCGAGAGAGAGAGACACAGGGACCGAGTGAGAC
This sequence comes from Prionace glauca, assembly GCA_037974335.1. Taxonomy (NCBI): domain Eukaryota; kingdom Metazoa; phylum Chordata; class Chondrichthyes; order Carcharhiniformes; family Carcharhinidae; genus Prionace; species Prionace glauca. The sequence continues at coordinate 312,458 of JBBMRE010000184.1, forward strand.
AGAGGGACTGAGAGAGAGACACAGGGACTGAGAGAGAGACACAGGGACTGAGAGAGAGAGAGACACAGGCAACGAGAGAGAGACACAGGGACTGAGAGAGAGACACAGGGACTGAGAGAGAGAGACACAGGGACCAAGAGAGACACCCGGACCGAGAGAGACACAGGGGTGGGAGAGAGATACAGGGACCGAGAGAGACACAGGGAACGAGTGAGACACACGGACCGAGGGAGAGACACAGGGACTGAGAGAGAGAGACAGGGACCGGGAGAGACACAGGGACCGAGAAAGAGACAGGGAGCAAGAGAGAGACACAGGGACCGAGAGAGACACCGGGACCGAGAGAGACACAGTGACCGAGTGAGACACAGAGACCGAGAGAGACACAGGGACCGAGAGAGAGAGACACAAGGACCGAGAGAGACACAGGCACCGAGTGAGACACAGGGACTGAGAGAGACACAGGGACCGAGAGAGAGACACATTGACCGAGAGAGACAGTGACCGAGAGAGACACAGGGACTGAGGGAGAGAGAGACACAGCGACCGAGAGAGAGACACAAGGACCGAGAGAGACACAGGGACTGAGAGGGATACACAGGGACCGAGCAGACACAGGGACCGAGAGAGAGACACAGAGACCGAGAGAGAGACACAGGGACCGAGAGAGGGACACAGGGAAAAAGAGAGAGAGAGAGGGATTGAGCGAGTCACAGGGACCGAGAGAGACACAGTTACCGAGAGAGAGACACAAGGACCGAGAGATACACAGGGACCGAGATGGAGACACAGGGACCGAGAGAGAGAGACACAGGGACCAAGAGAGACTCAGGGACTGAGACAGAGACAGTGACCGAGAGAGAGACACAAGGACCGAGAGAGACACAGGGACCGAGAAGGAGACACAGGGACCGAGAGAGACACAGGAACCGAGTGAGAGACACGGGGACCGAGAGAGAGACACAGGGACCGAGAGAGACACAACGACCTAGAGAGAGACACAGGGACCGAGAGAGTCACAGGGACCGAGAGAGAGACACAGGGACCGAGAGAGAGACACAGGGATCGAGAGGGACACAGGGACCGAGAGAGAGAGACAGGGACCGAGAGAGAGACACAGGGACCGAGAGGGACACAGTCACTGAGAGAGAGACAGGTACCGATTGAGACACAGGGACCGAGAGAGTGACAGGGACCGAGTGAGACACAGGGACCGAGAGAGAGAGACACAGGGACCGAGAGAGACACAAGGATCTAGAGAGAGACATAGGGACCGAGAGAGTCACAGGGACCGAGAGAGAGACACAGGGACCGACAGAGACACTGAAACTGAGAGCGAGAGAAAGGGACAGAGTGAGAGAGACACAGGGACCGAGAGAGAGACACAGGGACTGAGCGAGTCACAGGGACCGAGAGAGAGACAGGGACCGAGAGAGACACAGGGACCAAGAGAGAGACAGTGACCGAGAGAGAGACACAGGGACTGAGAGAGAGAGACACAGGGACCGAGAGAGAGACACAAGGACCGAGAGAGACACAGGGACCGAGAGAGAGACACAGTGACCGAGAGAGACACAAGGACCTAGAGAGAGACACAGGGACCGAGAGAGTCACAGGGACCGAGAGAGAGAGACACAGGGACAGAGAGAGAGACACAGGGACTGAGTGAGTCACAGGGACCGAGAGAGAGACAGGGACCGGGAGAGACACAGGAAAAGAGACAGGTACCGAGTGAGAGACACAGGGACCGAGAGAGAAACAGGGACCGAGTGAGACACAGGGGTGAGAGGGAGACACAGGGACCGAGAGAGACACAGGGACCGATTGAGACACAGCGAAAGAGAGAGACACAGGGACCGAGAGAGTGACAGGGACCGAGGGAGAGAGACACATGGACCGAGAGAGAAACACAGGGACCGAGTGAGAGGCAAAGGGACCGAGAGAGAGACACAGGGACTAGGCGAGCCACAGGGACCGAGAGAGAGACAGGGACCGAGAGAGAGACACAGGGACCGACAGAGAGACAGGGACCGACAGAGACACAGGGACTGAGAGAGTCACAGGGACCGAGAGAGAGACACAGGCACCGAGAGAGAGACACAGGGACTGAGAGAGAGACACAGGGACCAAGAGGGACACAGGGACTGAGAGAGAGAGACACAGGGACCCAGAGAGACACAAGGACCTAGAGAGAGACACAGAGACCGAGAGAGTCACAGGGACTGAGAGAGACACTGAAACTGAGAGAGAGAGACAGGGACCGAGTGAGAGAGACACAGGGACCGAGAGAGTGACAGTGACCGAGAGAGAGAGACACAGGGACCGAGAGAGAGAGACACAGGGACCGAGTGAGACACAAGGACCTAGAGAGAGACACAGGGACCGAGAGGGACACAGGGACCAAGAGAGAGACACAGGGACCGAGAGAGAGAGACAGGGACCGAGAGAGAGACACAGGGACCGAGAGAGAGACACAGGGACCGATTGAGACCCAGGGACCGAGAGAGTGACAGGGACCGAGTGAGACACAGGGACCGAGAAAGAGAGAGACACAGGGACCGAGAGAGACACAAGGACCTAGAGAGAGACACAGGGACTGACAGAGACACTGAAACTGAGAGAGAGAGACAGGGACCGAGTGAGAGAGACACAGGGACCGAGAGAGAGACACAGGGACTGAGCGAGTCACAGGGACCGAGAGAGAGACAGGGACCGAGTGAGACACAGTGACCGAGAGAGAGACACAATCGTCCGAGAGGGAAAGATAGGGAGCGAGAGAGAGACAGAGGGACCGAGAGAGACACAGGGACCGAGAGAGAGACAGTGACCGAGAGAGACACAGGGACTGGGAGAGAGAGACACAGGGACCGAGTGAGAGACACAGGGACCGAGAGAGAGACACAGGGACTGAGCGAGTCACAGGGACCGAGAGAGAGACAGGGACCGAGTGAGACACAGTGACCGAGAGAGAGACACAATCGTCCGAGAGGTAAAGACAGGGAGCGAAAGAGAGACAGAGGGACCGAGAGAGAAACAGGGACCGAGAGAGAGACAGTGACCGAGAGAGACACAGAGACTGGGAGAGAGAGACACAGGGACCGAGTGAGAGACACAGGGACCGAGAGAGAGACACAGGGACCGAGAGGGACACAGGGACCGAGAGAGAGACACAGGGACCGAGAGAAACAGAGTGACCGAGAGAGTGAGACAGGGACCGAGCGAGAGAGACAGGGACAGAGAGAGCGACGCAGGGACCGATTGAGACACAGGGCCCGAGAGAGAGACAGGGACCGAGTGAGACACAGGGACCGAGAGAGAGAGACACAGGGACCGAGAGAGACACAAGGACCTAGAGAAGACACAGGGACCGAGAGAGTCACTGGGACCGAGAGAGAGACACAGGGACCGACAGAGACACTGAAACTGAGAGAGAGAGAGACAGGGACCGAGTGAGAGAGACAGGGACAGAGAGAGAGACACAATCGTCCGAGAGGGAAAGACAGGGAGCGAGAGAGAGAGACAAAGGGACCGAGAGAGACAGAGGGACCGAGAGAGACACAGGGACCGAGAGAGAGACAGTGACCGAGAGAGACACAGGGACTGGGAGAGAGAGACACAGGGACCGAGTGAGAGACACAGGGACCGAGAGAGAGACACAGGGACCGAGAGGGACACAGGGACCGAGAGAGAGACACAGGGACCGAGAGAAACAGAGTGACCGAGAGAGAGAGACAGGGACCGAGAGAGAGAGAGACACAGGGACCGAGAGAGACACAAGGACCTAGAGAGAGACACAAGGACCAAGAGAATCACAGGGATCGAGTGAGACACAGGGACTGAGAGAGACAGTGACCGAGAGAGGCACAGGGACCGAGAGAGACACAGGGAGCTAGAGAGAGACAGTGACCGAGAGAGACACAGGGACTGAAAGAGAGAGAGAAACAGCGACCGAGAGAGAGACACAAGGACCGAGAGAGACACAGGGACCGAGAGGGAGACACAGGGACCGAGCAGACACAGGGACCGAGAGAGAGACACAGAGACCGCGAGAGAGACACAGGGACCGAGAGAGAGTCACAGGGAACAAGAGAGACACAGGTACTGAGTGAGAGACACAGGGACCGAGAGAGAGACACAGGGACCGAGAGAGAGACACAGGGACCGAGAGAGACAGAGGGACTGAGCGAGTCACAGGGACCGAGAGAGACACAGGGACCGAGAGGGAGACAGAGGGACATAGCAGACACAGGGACCGAGAGTGAGACACAGAGACCGAGAGAGAGAAACAGGGACCGAGAGAGAGAGACAGGGACCGAGAGAGAGACACAGGGACTGAGAGAGAGAGACACAGGCAACGAGAGAGAGACACAGGGACTGAGAGAGAGACACAAGGACTGAGAGAGAGAGACACAGGGACCAAGCGAGACACCAGGACCGATAGAGACACAGGGGTGAGAGAGAGATACAGGGACCGAGAGAGACACAGGGAACGAGTGAGACACACGGACCGAGGGAGACACAGGGACCGAGAGAGAGACACGAGGACCGAGAGAGAGACACAGGGACTGAGAGAGAGAGACAGGGACCGGGAGAGACACAGGGACCGAGAAAAACACAGGGAGCAAGAGAGAGACACAGGGACCGAGAGAGACACCGGGACCGAGAGAGACACAGTGACCGAGTGAGACACAGAGACCGAGAGAGAGACAGTGACCGAGAGAGACACAGGGACTGGGAGAGAGAGACACAGGGACGAAAGAGAGAGAGACACAAGGACCGAGAGAGACACAGGCACCGAGTGATACACAGGGACTGAGAGAGACACAGGGACCGAGAGAGACACAGGCACCGAGAGAGACACAGGCACCGAGAGAGACACAGGGACTGAGGGAGAGAGAGACACAGCGACCGAGAGAGAGACACAGGGACCGAGTGAGACAGAGGGACTGAGAGAGAGACACAGGGACTGAGAGAGAGACACAGCGACTGAGAGAGAGAGAGACACAGGCAACGAGAGAGAGACACAGGGACTGAGAGAGAGACACAGGGACTGAGAGAGAGACACACAGGGACCAAGAGAGACACCAGGACCGAGAGAGACACAGGGACCGAGAGAGAGACACAGGCACCGAGAGAGAGACACAGGGACTGAGATAGAGACACAGAAACGGAGAGTGAGACACAGGGACCAAGAGAGACACAGGGACCGAGAGAGAGACACAGGGACCGAGTGAGAGACACAGGGACCGAGTGAGAGACACAGGGACCGAGTGAGACACAGGGACCGAGAGAGAGAGACATAGGGACCGAGTGAGACACAGAGACCGAGAGAGACACAGGGACCCAGAGAGAGACAGTGACCGAGAGAGACACAGGGACTGAGGGAGTCACAGGGACCGAGAGAGAGACACAGGCACCGAGAGAGAGACACAGGGACTGAGATAGAGACACAGGGACGTAGCGAGACACAGGGACCGAGGGAGAGACACAGGGACCTAGTGAGACACAGCGACCGAGCGAGACACAGGGACCGAGGGAGAGACACAGGGACCTAGTGAGAGACACAGGGACTGAGCGAGTCACAGGGACCGAGAGAGACACAGGGACCGAGAGAGAGACACAGGGACCGAGAGAGAGGCACAGGGACTGAGAGAGACACAGGGACTGAGGGAGTCACAGGGACCGAGAGACAGACACAGGCACCGAGAGAGAGACACAGGGACTGAGATAGAGACACAGGGACGGAGCGAGAGACACAGGGACCAAGAGACACACCAGGACCGAGAGAGAGACACAGGGACCGAGAGAGACACAGGGACCGAGAGAGAGAGACACAGGGACCGAGAGAGACACAGGGACCGAGAGAGAGAGACACAGGGACCGAGAGAGAGACACAGGGACCGAGTGAGAGACACAGGGACCGAGGGAGAGACACAGGGACCTAGTGAGAGACACAGGGACCTAGTGAGAGACACAGGGACCGAGAGAGACACAGGGACCTAGAGAGAGACACAGGGACCGAGAGAGAGAGACAGGGACCTAGAGAGAGACACAGGGTCCGAGAGAGACACAGGGACCTAGAGAGAGACACAGGGACCTCGAGAGAGACACAGGGACCGAGGGAGAGACACAGGGACCTAGTGAGAGACACAGGGACCGAGAGAGACACAGGGACCTAGAGAGAGACACAGGGACCGAGAGAGAGAGACAGGGACCTAGAGAGAGACACAGGGTCCGAGAGAGACACAGGGACCTAGAGAGAGACACAGGGACCTAGAGAGAGACACAGGGACCGAGAGAGACACAGGGACCGAGGGAGAGACACAGGGACCTAGTGAGACACAGGGACCGAGAGAGACAGAGGGACCGAGAGAGAGACACAGGGACCGAAAGAGAGGCACAGGGACTGAGGGAGTCACAGGGACCGAGAGAGAGACACAGGCACCGAGAGAGAGACACAGGGACTGAGATAGAGACACAGGGACGGAGCGAAAGACACAGGGACCGAGAGAGACACTGGGACTGAGCAAGTCACAGAGACCGAGAGAGACACAGGGACCGAGAGAGAGACACAGGGACCGAGAGAAACACAGGGACCGAGAGAGAGAGTCACAGGGACCGAGAGAGAGAGACAGGGTCCGAGAGAGACACAGGGAACGAGAGAGACACAGGGACCGAAAGAGAGACACAGGGACTGAGAGAGAGAGTCACAGGGACCGAGAGAGAAACACAGGGGCCGAGAGAGACACAGGGAACGAGAGAGACACAGGGACCGAGAGAGAGACACAGGGACTGAGCGAGTCACAGGGACCGAGAGAGACACCGGGACCGAGAGAGAGCCACCGGGACCGAAAGGGACACAGGGACCATGAGAGAGACACAGGGACCGAGAGAAACACAGTGACCGAGAGAGACACAGGGACCGTGAGAGAGAGGCAGGGACCGAGAGAGAGAGACAGGGACGGAGAGAGAGACACAGGGACCGAGTGAGACACAGGGACCGACAGAGAGACAGGGACCGACTGAGAGACACAGGGACCGAGAGAGACACAGGGACTGAGGGAGTCACAGGGACCGAGAGAGAGACACAGAGACCGCGAGAGAGACACAGGGACCGAGAGAGAGACACAGGGAACAAGAGAGACACAGGTACTGAGTGAGAGACACAGGGACCGAGAGAGAGACACAGGGACCTAGTGAGACACAGGGACCGAGAGGGAGACAGAGGGACTGAGCGAGTCACAGGGACCGAGAGAGACACAGGGACCGAGAGGGAGACAGAGGGACATAGCAGACACAGGGACCGAGAGAGAGACACAGAGACCGAGAGAGAGAAACAGGGACCGAGAGAGAGAGACAGGGACCGAGAGAGAGACACAGGGACTGAGAGAGAGAGACACAGGCAACGAGAGAGAGACACAGGGACTGAGAGAGAGACACAAGGACTGAGAGAGAGAGACACAGGGACCGAGTGAGAGGCACAGGGACCGAGAGAGAGACACAGGGACTGAGCGAGCCACAGGGACCGAGAGAGAGACAGGGACCGAGAGAGAGACACAGGGACCGAGAGAGAGACAGGGACCGACAGAGACACAGGGTCTGAGAGAGTCACAGGGACCGAGAGAGAGACACAGGCACCGAGAGAGAGACACAGGGACTGAGAGAGAGACACAGGGACCAAGAGGGACACAGGGACTGAGAGAGAGAGACACAGGGACCCAGAGAGACACAAGGACCTAGAGAGAGACACAGAGACCGAGAGAGTCACAGGGACTGAGAGAGACACTGAAACTGAGAGAGAGAGACAGGGACCGAGTGAGAGAGACACAGGGACCGAGAGAGTGACAGTGACCGAGAGAGAGAGACACAGGGACCGAGAGAGAGAGACACAGGGACCGAGTGAGACACAAGGACCTAGAGAGAGACATAGGGACCGAGAGGGACACAGGGACCGAGAGAGAGACACAGGGACCGAGAGAGAGAGACAGGGACCGAGAGAGAGACACAGGGACCGAGAGAGAGACACAGGGACCGATTGAGACACAGGGACCGAGAGAGTGACAGGGAAACGAGTGAGACATAGGGACCGAGAGAGAGACACAGGGACCGATTGAGACACAGGGACCGAGAGAGTGACAGGGAAACGAGTGAGACATAGGGACCGAGAGAGAGACACAGGGAACGAGTGAGAGACACAGGGACCGAGAGAGAGACACAGGGACAGAGAGGGACACAGGGACCGAGAGAGAGACACAGGGACCGAGAGAGAGAGACAGGGACCGAGAGAGAGACACAGGGACCGAGAGAGAGACACAGGGACCGATTGAGACACAGGGACCGAGAGAGTGACAGGGACCGAGTGAGACACAGGGACCGAGAAAGAGAGAGACACAGGGACCGAGAGAGACACAAGGACCTAGAGAGAGACACAGGGACTGACAGAGTCACTGAAACTGAGAGAGAGAGACAGGGACCGAGTGAGAGAGACACAGGGACCGAGAGAGAGACACAGGGACTGAGCGAGTCACAGGGACCGAGAGAGAGACAGGGACCGAGTGAGACACAGTGACCGAGAGAGAGACACAATCGTCCGAGAGGGAAAGACAGGGAGCGAGAGAGAGACAGAGGGACCGAGAGAGACACAAGGACCTAGAGAGAGACACAGGGACTGACAGAGACACTGAAACTGAGAGAGAGAGACAGGGACCGAGTGAGAGAGACACAGGGACCGAGAGAGAGACACAGGGACTGAGCGAGTCACAGGGACCGAGAGAGAGACAGGGACCGAGTGAGACACAGTGACCGAGAGAGAGACACAATCGTCCGAGAGGGAAAGACAGGGAGCGAGAGAGAGACAGAGGGACCGAGAGAGACACAGGGACCGAGAGAGAGACAGTGACCGAGAGAGACACAGGGACTGGGAGAGAGAGACACAGGGACCGAGTGAGAGACACAGGGACCGAGAGAGAGACACAGGGACTGAGCGAGTCACAGGGACCGAGAGAGAGACAGGGACCGATTGAGACACAGGGACCGAGAGAGTGACAGGGAAACGAGTGAGACATAGGGACCGAGAGAGAGACACAGGGACCGAGAGAGACACAGGGACCGAGAGAGAGACAGTGACCGAGAGAGACACAGGGACTGGGAGAGAGAGACACAGGGAACGAGTGAGAGACACAGGGACCGAGAGAGAGACACAGGGACCGAGAGGGACACAGGGACCGAGAGAGAGACACAGGGACCGAGAGAGAGAGACAGGGACCGAGAGAGAGACACAGGGACCGAGAGAGAGACACAGGGACCGATTGAGACACAGGGACCGAGAGAGTGACAGGGACCGAGTGAGACACAGGGACCGAGAAAGAGAGAGACACAGGGACCGAGAGAGACACAAGGACCTAGAGAGAGACACAGGGACTGACAGAGACACTGAAACTGAGAGAGAGAGACAGAGACCGAGTGAGAGAGACACAGGGACCTAGAGAGAGACACAGGGACTGAGCGAGTCACAGGGACCGAGAGAGAGACAGGGACCGAGTGAGACACAGTGACCGAGAGAGAGACACAATCGTCCGAGAGGGAAAGACAGGGAGCGAGAGAGAGACAGAGGGACCGAGAGAGACACAGGGACCGAGAGAGAGACAGTGACCGAGAGAGACACAGGGACTGGGAGAGAGAGAGACACAGGGACCGAGTGAGAGACACAGGGACCGAGAGAGAGACACAGGGACTGAGCGAGTCACAGGGACCGAGAGAGAGACAGGGACCGAGTGAGACACAGTGACCGAGAGAGAGACACAATCGTCCGAGAGGTAAAGACAGGGAGCGAAAGAGAGACAGAGGGACCGAGAGAGACACAGGGACCGAGAGAGAGAGACAGTGACCGAGAGAGACACAGAGACTGGGAGAGAGAGACACAGGGACCGAGTGAGAGACACAGGGACCGAGAGAGAGAGACACAGGGACCGAGAGAGACACAGGGACCGAGAGAGAGAGACACAGGGACCGAGAGAGAGACACAGGGACCGAGTGAGAGACACAGGGACCGAGGGAGAGACACAGGGACCTAGTGAGAGACACAGGGACCTAGTGAGAGACACAGGGACCGAGAGAGACACAGGGACCTAGAGAGAGACACAGGGACCGAGAGAGAGAGACAGGGACCTAGAGAGAGACACAGGGTCCGAGAGAGACACAGGGACCTAGAGAGAGACACAGGGACCTCGAGAGAGACACAGGGACCGAGGGAGAGACACAGGGACCTAGTGAGAGACACAGGGACCGAGAGAGACACAGGGACCTAGAGAGAGACACAGGGACCGAGAGAGAGAGACAGGGACCTAGAGAGAGACACAGGGTCCGAGAGAGACACAGGGACCTAGAGAGAGACACAGGGACCTAGAGAGAGACACAGGGACCGAGAGAGACACAGGGACCGAGGGAGAGACACAGGAACCTAGTGAGACACAGGGACCGAGAGAGACAGAGGGACCGAGAGAGAGACACAGGGACCGAAAGAGAGGCACAGGGACTGAGGGAGTCACAGGGACCGAGAGAGAGACACAGGCACCGAGAGAGAGACACAGGGACTGAGATAGAGACACAGGGACGGAGCGAGAGACACAGGGACCGAGAGAGACACTGGGACTGAGCAAGTCACAGAGACCGAGAGAGACACAGGGACCGAGAGAGAGACACAGGGACCGAGAGAGACACAGGGACCGAGAGAGAGAGTCACAGGGACCGAGAGAGAGAGACAGGGTCCGAGAGAGACACAGGGAACGAGAGAGACACAGGGACCGAAAGAGAGACACAGGGACTGAGAGAGAGAGTCACAGGGACCGAGAGAGAAACACAGGGGCCGAGAGAGACACAGGGAACGAGAGAGACACAGGGACCGAGAGAGAGACACAGGGACTGAGCGAGTCACAGGGACCGAGAGAGACACCGGGACCGAGAGAGAGCCACCGGGACCGAAAGGGACACAGGGACCATGAGAGAGACACAGGGACCGAGAGAAACACAGTGACCGAGAGAGACACAGGGACCGTGAGAGAGAGGCAGGGACCGAGAGAGAGAGACAGGGACGGAGAGAGAGACACAGGGACCGAGTGAGACACAGGGACCGACAGAGAGACAGGGACCGACTGAGAGACACAGGGACCGAGAGAGACACAGGGACTGAGGGAGTCACAGGGACCGAGAGAGAGACACAGAGACCGCGAGAGAGACACAGGGACCGAGAGAGAGACACAGGGAACAAGAGAGACACAGGTACTGAGTGAGAGACACAGGGACCGAGAGAGAGACACAGGGACCTAGTGAGACACAGGGACCGAGAGGGAGACAGAGGGACTGAGCGAGTCACAGGGACCGAGAGAGACACAGGGACCGAGAGGGAGACAGAGGGACATAGCAGACACAGGGACCGAGAGAGAGACACAGAGACCGAGAGAGAGAAACAGGGACCGAGAGAGAGAGACAGGGACCGAGAGAGAGACACAGGGACTGAGAGAGAGAGACACAGGCAACGAGAGAGAGACACAGGGACTGAGAGAGAGACACAAGGACTGAGAGAGAGAGACACAGGGACCGAGTGAGAGGCACAGGGACCGAGAGAGAGACACAGGGACTGAGCGAGCCACAGGGACCGAGAGAGAGACAGGGACCGAGAGAGAGACACAGGGACCGAGAGAGAGACAGGGACCGACAGAGACACAGGGTCTGAGAGAGTCACAGGGACCGAGAGAGAGACACAGGCACCGAGAGAGAGACACAGGGACTGAGAGAGAGACACAGGGACCAAGAGGGACACAGGGACTGAGAGAGAGAGACACAGGGACCCAGAGAGACACAAGGACCTAGAGAGAGACACAGAGACCGAGAGAGTCACAGGGACTGAGAGAGACACTGAAACTGAGAGAGAGAGACAGGGACCGAGTGAGAGAGACACAGGGACCGAGAGAGTGACAGTGACCGAGAGAGAGAGACACAGGGACCGAGAGAGAGAGACACAGGGACCGAGTGAGACACAAGGACCTAGAGAGAGACATAGGGACCGAGAGGGACACAGGGACCGAGAGAGAGACACAGGGACCGAGAGAGAGAGACAGGGACCGAGAGAGAGACACAGGGACCGAGAGAGAGACACAGGGACCGATTGAGACACAGGGACCGAGAGAGTGACAGGGAAACGAGTGAGACATAGGGACCGAGAGAGAGACACAGGGACCGAGAGAGACACAGGGACCGAGAGAGAGACAGTGACCGAGAGAGACACAGGGACTGGGAGAGAGAGACACAGGGAACGAGTGAGAGACACAGGGACCGAGAGAGAGACACAGGGACAGAGAGGGACACAGGGACCGAGAGAGAGACACAGGGACCGAGAGAGAGAGACAGGGACCGAGAGAGAGACACAGGGACCGAGAGAGAGACACAGGGACCGATTGAGACACAGGGACCGAGAGAGTGACAGGGACCGAGTGAGACACAGGGACCGAGAAAGAGAGAGACACAGGGACCGAGAGAGACACAAGGACCTAGAGAGAGACACAGGGACTGACAGAGACACTGAAACTGAGAGAGAGAGACAGGGACCGAGTGAGAGAGACACAGGGACCGAGAGAGAGACACAGGGACTGAGCGAGTCACAGGGACCGAGAGAGAGACAGGGACCGAGTGAGACACAGTGACCGAGAGAGAGACACAATCGTCCGAGAGGGAAAGACAGGGAGCGAGAGAGAGACAGAGGGACCGAGAGAGACACAGGGACCGAGAGAGAGACAGTGACCGAGAGAGACACAGGGACTGGGAGAGAGAGACACAGGGACCGAGTGAGAGACACAGGGACCGAGAGAGAGACACAGGGACTGAGCGAGTCACAGGGACCGAGAGAGAGACAGGGACCGATTGAGACACAGGGACCGAGAGAGTGACAGGGAAACGAGTGAGACATAGGGACCGAGAGAGAGACACAGGGACCGAGAGAGACACAGGGACCGAGAGAGAGACAGTGACCGAGAGAGACACAGGGACTGGGAGAGAGAGACACAGGGAACGAGTGAGAGACACAGGGACCGAGAGAGAGACACAGGGACCGAGAGGGACACAGGGACCGAGAGAGAGACACAGGGACCGAGAGAGAGAGACAGGGACCGAGAGAGAGACACAGGGACCGAGAGAGAGACACAGGGACCGATTGAGACACAGGGACCGAGAGAGTGACAGGGACCGAGTGAGACACAGGGACCGAGAAAGAGAGAGACACAGGGACCGAGAGAGACACAAGGACCTAGAGAGAGACACAGGGACTGACAGAGACACTGAAACTGAGAGAGAGAGACAGAGACCGAGTGAGAGAGACACAGGGACCTAGAGAGAGACACAGGGACTGAGCGAGTCACAGGGACCGAGAAAGAGACAGGGACCGAGTGAGACACAGTGACCGAGAGAGAGACACAATCGTCCGAGAGGGAAAGACAGGGAGCGAGAGAGCGACAGAGGGACCGAGAGAGACACAGGGACCGAGAGAGAGACAGTGACCGAGAGAGACACAGGGACTGGGAGAGAGAGACACAGGGACCGAGTGAGAGACACAGGGACCGAGAGAGAGACACAGGGACTGAGCGAGTCACAGGGACCGAGAGAGAGACAGGGACCGAGTGAGACACAGTGACCGAGAGAGAGACACAATCGTCCGAGAGGTAAAGACAGGGAGCGAAAGAGAGACAGAGGGACCGAGAGAGACACAGGGACCGAGAGAGAGACAGTGACCGAGAGAGACACAGAGACTGGGAGAGAGAGACACAGGGACCGAGTGAGAGACACAGGGACCGAGAGAGAGAGACACAGGGACCGAGAGAGACACAGGGACCGAGAGGGAGACAGAGGGACTGAGCGAGTCACAGGGACCGAGAGAGACACAGGGACCGAGAGGGAGACAGAGGGACATAGCAGACACAGGGACCGAGAGAGAGACACAGAGACCGAGAGAGAGAAACAGGGACCGAGAGAGAGAGACAGGGACCGAGAGAGAGACACAGGGACTGAGAGAGAGAGACACAGGCAACGAGAGAGAGACACAGGGACTGAGAGAGAGACACAAGGACTGAGAGAGAGAGACACAGGGACCGAGTGAGAGGCACAGGGACCGAGAGAGAGACACAGGGACTGAGCGAGCCACAGGGACCGAGAGAGAGACAGGGACCGAGAGAGAGACACAGGGACCGAGAGAGAGACAGGGACCGACAGAGACACAGGGTCTGAGAGAGTCACAGGGACCGAGAGAGAGACACAGGCACCGAGAGAGAGACACAGGGACTGAGAGAGAGACACAGGGACCAAGAGGGACACAGGGACTGAGAGAGAGAGACACAGGGACCCAGAGAGACACAAGGACCTAGAGAGAGACACAGAGACCGAGAGAGTCACAGGGACTGAGAGAGACACTGAAACTGAGAGAGAGAGACAGGGACCGAGTGAGAGAGACACAGGGACCGAGAGAGTGACAGTGACCGAGAGAGAGAGACACAGGGACCGAGAGAGAGAGACACAGGGACCGAGTGAGACACAAGGACCTAGAGAGAGACATAGGGACCGAGAGGGACACAGGGACCGAGAGAGAGACACAGGGACCGAGAGAGAGAGACAGGGACCGAGAGAGAGACACAGGGACCGAGAGAGAGACACAGGGACCGATTGAGACACAGGGACCGAGAGAGTGACAGGGAAACGAGTGAGACATAGGGACCGAGAGAGAGACACAGGGACCGAGAGAGACACAGGGACCGAGAGAGAGACAGTGACCGAGAGAGACACAGGGACTGGGAGAGAGAGACACAGGGAACGAGTGAGAGACACAGGGACCGAGAGAGAGACACAGGGACAGAGAGGGACACAGGGACCGAGAGAGAGACACAGGGACCGAGAGAGAGAGACAGGGACCGAGAGAGAGACACAGGGACCGAGAGAGAGACACAGGGACCGATTGAGACACAGGGACCGAGAGAGTGACAGGGACCGAGTGAGACACAGGGACCGAGAAAGAGAGAGACACAGGGACCGAGAGAGACACAAGGACCTAGAGAGAGACACAGGGACTGACAGAGACACTGAAACTGAGAGAGAGAGACAGGGACCGAGTGAGAGAGACACAGGGACCGAGAGAGAGACACAGGGACTGAGCGAGTCACAGGGACCGAGAGAGAGACAGGGACCGAGTGAGACACAGTGACCGAGAGAGAGACACAATCGTCCGAGAGGGAAAGACAGGGAGCGAGAGAGAGACAGAGGGACCGAGAGAGACACAGGGACCGAGAGAGAGACAGTGACCGAGAGAGACACAGGGACTGGGAGAGAGAGACACAGGGACCGAGTGAGAGACACAGGGACCGAGAGAGAGACACAGGGACTGAGCGAGTCACAGGGACCGAGAGAGAGACAGGGACCGATTGAGACACAGGGACCGAGAGAGTGACAGGGAAACGAGTGAGACATAGGGACCGAGAGAGAGACACAGGGACCGAGAGAGACACAGGGACCGAGAGAGAGACAGTGACCGAGAGAGACACAGGGACTGGGAGAGAGAGACACAGGGAACGAGTGAGAGACACAGGGACCGAGAGAGAGACACAGGGACCGAGAGGGACACAGGGACCGAGAGAGAGACACAGGGACCGAGAGAGAGAGACAGGGACCGAGAGAGAGACACAGGGACCGAGAGAGAGACACAGGGACCGATTGAGACACAGGGACCGAGAGAGTGACAGGGACCGAGTGAGACACAGGGACCGAGAAAGAGAGAGACACAGGGACCGAGAGAGACACAAGGACCTAGAGAGAGACACAGGGACTGACAGAGACACTGAAACTGAGAGAGAGAGACAGAGACCGAGTGAGAGAGACACAGGGACCTAGAGAGAGACACAGGGACTGAGCGAGTCACAGGGACCGAGAAAGAGACAGGGACCGAGTGAGACACAGTGACCGAGAGAGAGACACAATCGTCCGAGAGGGAAAGACAGGGAGCGAGAGAGAGACAGAGGGACCGAGAGAGACACAGGGACCGAGAGAGAGACAGTGACCGAGAGAGACACAGGGACTGGGAGAGAGAGACACAGGGACCGAGTGAGAGACACAGGGACCGAGAGAGAGACACAGGGACTGAGCGAGTCACAGGGACCGAGAGAGAGACAGGGACCGAGTGAGACACAGTGACCGAGAGAGAGACACAATCGTCCGAGAGGTAAAGACAGGGAGCGAAAGAGAGACAGAGGGACCGAGAGAGACACAGGGACCGAGAGAGAGACAGTGACCGAGAGAGACACAGAGACTGGGAGAGAGAGACACAGGGACCGAGTGAGAGACACAGGGACCGAGAGAGAGAGACACAGGGACCGAGAGAGACACAGGGACCGAGAGAGAGAGACACAGGGACCGAGAGAGAGACACAGGGACCGAGTGAGAGACACAGGGACCGAGGGAGAGACACAGGGACCTAGTGAGAGACACAGGGACCTAGTGAGAGACACAGGGACCGAGAGAGACACAGGGACCTAGAGAGAGACACAGGGACCGAGAGAGAGAGACAGGGACCTAGAGAGAGACACAGGGTCCGAGAGAGACACAGGGACCTAGAGAGAGACACAGGGACCTCGAGAGAGACACAGGGACCGAGGGAGAGACACAGGGACCCAGTGAGAGACACAGGGACCGAGAGAGACACAGGGACCTAGAGAGAGACACAGGGACCGAGAGAGAGAGACAGGGACCTAGAGAGAGACACAGGGTCCGAGAGAGACACAGGGACCTAGAGAGAGACACAGGGACCTAGAGAGAGACACAGGGACCGAGAGAGAGACAGTGACCGAGAGAGACACAGGGACTGGGAGAGAGAGACACAGGGACCGAGTGAGAGACACAGGGACCGAGAGAGAGACACAGGGACTGAGCGAGTCACAGGGACCGAGAGAGAGACAGGGACCGAGTGAGACACAGTGACCGAGAGAGAGACACAATCGTCCGAGAGGTAAAGACAGGGAGCGAAAGAGAGACAGAGGGACCGAGAGAGACACAGGGACCGAGAGAGAGACAGTGACCGAGAGAGACACAGAGACTGGGAGAGAGAGACACAGGGACCGAGTGAGAGACACAGGGACCGAGAGAGAGACACAGGGACCGAGAGGGACACAGGGACCGAGAGAGAGACACAGGGACCGAGAGAAACAGAGTGACCGAGAGAGTGAGACAGGGACCGAGCGAGAGAGACAGGGACAGAGAGAGCGACGCAGGGACCGATTGAGACACAGGGCCCGAGAGAGAGACAGGGACCGAGTGAGACACAGGGACCGAGAGAGAGAGACACAGGGACCGAGAGAGACACAAGGACCTAGAGAAGACACAGGGACCGAGAGAGTCACTGGGACCGAGAGAGAGACACAGGGACCGACAGAGACACTGAAACTGAGAGAGAGAGAGACAGGGACCGAGTGAGAGAGACAGGGACAGAGAGAGAGACACAATCGTCCGAGAGGGAAAGACAGGGAGCGAGAGAGAGACAGAGGGACCGAGAGAGACAGAGGGACCGAGAGAGACACAGGGACCGAGAGACAGTGACCGAGAGAGACACAGGGACTGGGAGAGAGAGACACAGGGACCGAGTGAGAGACACAGGGACCGAGAGAGAGACACAGGGACCGAGAGGGACACAGGGACCGAGAGAGAGACACAGGGACCGAGAGAAACAGAGTGACCGAGAGAGAGAGACAGGGATCGAGAGAGAGAGAGACACAGGGACCGAGAGAGACACAAGGACCTAGAGAGAGACACAAGGACCAAGAGAATCACAGGGATCGAGTGAGACACAGGGACTGAGAGAGACAGTGACCGAGAGAGGCACAGGGAGCTAGAGAGAGACAGTGACCGAGAGAGACACAGGGACTGAAAGAGAGAGAGAGACAGCGACCGAGAGAGAGACACAAGGACCGAGAGAGACACAGGGACCGAGAGGGAGACACAGGGACCGAGCAGACACAGGGACCGAGAGAGAGACACAGAGACCGCGAGAGAGACACAGGGACCGAGAGAGAGACACAGGGAACAAGAGAGACACAGGTACTGAGTGAGAGACACAGGGACCGAGAGAGAGACACAGGGACCGAGAGAGAGACACAGGGACCGAGAGAGACAGAGGGACTGAGCGAGTCACAGGGACCGAGAGAGACACAGGGACCGAGAGGGAGACAGAGGGACATAGCAGACACAGGGACCGAGAGAGAGACACAGAGACCGAGAGAGAGAAACAGGGACCGAGAGAGAGAGACAGGGACCGAGAGAGAGACACAGGGACTGAGAGAGAGAGACACAGGCAACGAGAGAGAGACACAGGGACTGAGAGAGAGACACAAGGACTGAGAGAGAGAGACACAGGGACCAAGAGAGACACCAGGACCGATAGAGACACAGGGGTGAGAGAGAGATACAGGGACCGAGAGAGACACAGGGAACGTGTGAGACACATGGACCGAGGGAGACACAGGGACCGAGAGAGAGACACGAGGACCGAGAGAGAGACACAGGGACTGAGAGAGAGAGACAGGGACCGAGAGAGACACAGGGACCGAGAAAAACACAGGGAGCAAGAGAGAGACACAGGGACCGAGAGAGACACCGGGACCGAGAGAGACACAGTGACCGAGAGAGACACAGGGACCGAGAGAGAGAGACAGGGACCGAGAGAGAGACACAGGGACCGAGAGAGAGACACAGGGACCGATTGAGACACAGGGTCCGAGAGAGTGACAGGGACCGAGTGAGACACAGGGACCGAGAAAGAGAGAGACACAGGGACCGAGAGAGACACAAGGACCTAGAGAGAGACACAGGGACTGACAGAGACACTGAAACTGAGAGAGAGAGACAGGGACCGAGTGAGAGAGACACAGGGACCGAGAGAGAGACACAGGGACTGAGCGAGTCACAGGGACCGAGAGAGAGACAGGGACCGAGTGAGACACAGTGACCGAGAGAGAGACACAATCGTCCGAGAGGGAAAGACAGGGAGCGAGAGAGAGACAGAGGGACCGAGAGAGACACAGGGACCGAGAGAGAGACAGTGACCGAGAGAGACACAGGGACTGGGAGAGAGAGACACAGGGACCGAGTGAGAGACACAGGGACCGAGAGAGAGACACAGGGACTGAGCGAGTCACAGGGACCGAGAGAGAGACAGGGACCGATTGAGACACAGGGACCGAGAGAGTGACAGGGAAACGAGTGAGACATAGAGACCGAGAGAGAGACACAGGGACCGAGAGAGACACAGGGACCGAGAGAGAGACAGTAACCGAGAGAGACACAGGGACTGGGAGAGAGAGACACAGGGAACGAGTGAGAGACACAGGGACCGAGAGAGAGACACAGGGACCGAGAGGGACACAGGGACCGAGAGAGAGACACAGGGACCGAGAGAGAGAGACAGGGACCGAGAGAGAGACACAGGGACCGAGTGAGAGACACAGGGACCGATTGAGACACAGGGACCGAGAGAGTGACAGGGACCGAGTGAGACACAGGGACCGAGAAAGAGAGAGACACAGGGACCGAGAGAGACACAAGGACCTAGAGAGAGACACAGGGACTGACAGAGACACTGAAACTGAGAGAGAGAGACAGGGACCGAGTGAGAGAGACACAGGGACCGAGAGAGAGACACAGGGACCGAGTGAGACACAGTGACCGAGAGAGAGACACAATCGTCCGAGAGGGAAAGACAGGGAGCGAGAGAGAGACAGAGGGACCGAGAGAGACACAGGGACCGAGAGAGAGACAGTGACCGAGAGAGACACAGGGACTGGGAGAGAGAGACACAGGGACCGAGTGAGAGACACAGGGACCGAGAGAGAGACACAGGGACTGAGCGAGTCACAGGGACCGAGAGAGAGACAGGGACCGAGTGAGACACAGTGACCGAGAGAGAGACACAATCGTCCGAGAGGTAAAGACAGGGAGCGAAAGAGAGACAGAGGGACCGAGAGAGACACAGGGACCGAGAGAGAGACAGTGACCGAGAGAGACACAGAGACTGGGAGAGAGAGACACAGGGACCGAGTGAGAGACACAGGGACCGAGAGAGAGACACAGGGACCGAGAGGGACACAGGGACCGAGAGAGAGACACAGGGACCGAGAGAAACAGAGTGACCGAGAGAGTGAGACAGGGACCGAGCGAGAGAGACAGGGAAAGAGAGAGCGACGCAGGGACCGATTGAGACACAGGGCCCGAGAGAGAGACAGGGACCGAGTGAGACACAGGGACCGAGAAAGAGAGACACAGGGACCGAGAGAGACACAAGGACCTAGAGAAGACACAGGGACCGAGAGAGTCACTGGGACCGAGAGAGAGACACAGGGACCGACAGAGACACTGAAACTGAGAGAGAGAGAGACAGGGACCGAGTGAGAGAGACAGGGACAGAGAGAGAGACACAATCGTCCGAGAGGGAAAGACAGGGAGCGAGAGAGAGACAGAGGGACCGAGAGAGACAGAGGGACCGAGAGAGAGACAGTGACCGAGAGAGACACAGGGACTGGGAGAGAGAGACACAGGGACCGAGTGAGAGACACAGGGACCGAGAGAGAGACACAGGGACCGAGAGGGACACAGGGACCGAGAGAGAGACACAGGGACCGAGAGAAACAGAGTGACCGAGAGAGAGAGACAGGGACCGAGAGAGAGAGAGACACAGGGACCGAGAGAGACACAAGGACCTAGAGAGAGACACAAGGACCAAGAGATTCACAGGGATCGAGTGAGACACAGGGACTGAGAGAGACAGTGACCGAGAGAGGCACAGGGACGAGAGAGACACAGGGAGCTAGAGAGAGACAGTGACCGAGAGAGACACAGGGACTGAAAGAGAGAGAGAGACAGCGACCGAGAGAGAGACACAAGGACCGAGAGAGACACAGGGACCGAGAGGGAGACACAGGGACCGAGCAGACACAGGGACCGAGAGAGAGACACAGAGACCGCGAGAGAGACACAGGGACCGAGAGAGAGACACAGGGAACAAGATAGACACAGGTACTGAGTGAGAGACACTGGGACCGAGAGAGAGACACAGGGACCGAGAGAGAGACACAGGGACCGAGAGAGACAGAGGGACTGAGCGAGTCACAGGGACCGAGAGAGACACAGGGACAGAGACACAGGGACCGAGAGGGAGACAGAGGGACATAGCAGACACAGGGACCGAGAGAGAGACACAGAGACCGAGAGAGAGAAACAGGGACCGAGAGAGAGAGACAGGGACCGAGAGAGAGACACAGGGACTGAGAGAGAGAGACACAGGCAACGAGAGAGAGACACAGGGACTGAGAGAGAGACACAAGGACTGAGAGAGAGAGACACAGGGACCAAGAGAGACACCAGGACCGATAGAGACACAGGGGTGAGAGAGAGATACAGGGACCGAGAGAGACACAGGGAACGAGTGAGACACACGGACCGAGGGAGACACAGGGACCGAGAGAGAGACACGAGGACCGAGAGAGAGACACAGGGACTGAGAGAGAGAGACAGGGACCGGGAGAGACACAGGGACCGAGAAAAACACAGGGAGCAAGAGAGAGACACAGGGACCGAGAGAGACACCGGGACCGAGAGAGACACAGTGACCGAGTGAGACACAGAGACCGAGAGAGAGACAGTGACCGAGAGAGACACAGGGACTGGGAGAGAGAGACACAGGGACGAAAGAGAGAGAGACACAAGGACCGAGAGAGACACAGGGACCGAGAGAGACACAGGGACCGAGAGAGACACAGGCACCGAGAGAGACACAGGGACTGAGGGAGAGAGAGACACAGCGACCGAGAGAGAGACACAGGGACCGAGTGAGACAGAGGGACTGAGAGAGAGACACAGGGACTGAGAGAGAGACACAGCGACTGAGAGAGAGAGAGACACAGGCAACGAGAGAGAGACACAGGGACTGAGAGAGAGACACAGGGACTGAGAGAAAGACACACAGGGACCAAGAGAGACACCAGGACCGAGAGAGACACAGGGGTGAGAGAGAGAGACACAGGGACCGAGAGAGACACAGGGACCGAGAGAGAGACACAGGCACCGAGAGAGAGACACAGGGACTGAGATAGAGACACAGAAACGGAGAGAGAGACACAGGGACCAAGAGAGACACAGGGACCGAGAGAGAGACACAGGGACCGAGTGAGAGACACAGGGACCGAGTGAGAGACACAGGGACCGAGTGAGACACAGGGACCGAGAGAGAGAGACATAGGGACCGAGTGAGACACAGAGACCGAGAGAGACACAGGGACCCAGAGAGAGACAGTGACCGAGAGAGACACCGGGACTGAGGGAGTCACAGGGACCGAGAGAGAGACACAGGCACCGAGAGAGAGACACAGGGACTGAGATAGAGACACAGGGACGGAGCGAGACACAGGGACCGAGGGAGAGACACAGGGACCTAGTGAGACACAGCGACCGAGCGAGACACAGGGACCGAGGGAGAGACACAGGGACCTAGTGAGAGACACAGGGACTGAGCGAGTCACAGGGACCGAGAGAGACACAGGGACCGAGAGAGAGACACAGGGACCGAGAGAGAGGCACAGGGACTGAGAGAGACACAGGGACTGAGGGAGTCACAGGGACCGAGAGACAGACACAGGCACCGAGAGAGAGACACAGGGACTGAGATAGAGACACAGGGACGGAGCGAGAGACACAGGGACCAAGAGACACACCAGGACCGAGAGAGAGACACAGGGACCGAGAGAGACACAGGGACCGAGAGAGAGAGACACAGGGACCGAGAGAGACACAGGGACCGAGAGAGAGAGACACAGGGACCGAGAGAGAGACACAGGGACCGAGTGAGAGACACAGCGACCGAGGGAGAGACACAGGGACCTAGTGAGACACACAGGGACCTAGTGAGAGACACAGGGACCGAGAGAGACACAGGGACCTAGAGAGAGACACAGGGACTGAGAGAGAGAGACAGGGACCTAGAGAGAGACACAGGGTCCGAGAGAGACACAGGGACCTAGAGAGAGACACAGGGACCTAGAGAGAGACACAGGGACCGAGGGAGAGACACAGCGACCTAGTGAGAGACACAGGGACCGAGAGAGACACAGGGACCTAGAGAGAGACACAGGGACCGAGAGAGAGAGACAGGGACCTAGAGAGAGACACAGGGTCCGAGAGAGACACAGGGACCTAGAGAGAGACACAGGGACCTAGAGAGAGACACAGGGACCGAGAGAGACACAGGGACCGAGGGAGAGACACAGGGACCTAGTGAGACACAGGGACCGAGAGAGACAGAGGGACCGAGAGAGAGACACAGGGACCGAAAGAGAGGCACAGGGGCTGAGGGAGTCACAGGGACCGAGAGAGAGACACAGGCACCGAGAGAGAGACACAGGGACTGAGATAGAGACACAGGGACGGAGCGAGAGACACAGGGACCGAGAGAGACACTGGGACTGAGCAAGTCACAGAGACCGAGAGAGACACAGGGACCGAGAGAGAGACACAGGGACCGAGAGAGACACAGGGACCGAGAGAGAGAGTCACAGGGACCGAGAGAGAGAGACAGGGGCCGAGAGAGACACAGGGAACGAGAGAGACACAGGGACCGAGAGAGAGACACAGGGACTGAGAGAGAGAGTCACAGGGACCGAGAGAGAAACACAGGGGCCGAGAGAGACACAGGGAACGAGAGAGACACAGGGACCGAGAGAGAGACACAGGGACTGAGCGAGTCACAGGGACCGAGAGAGACACCGGGACCGAGAGAGAGCCACAGGGACCGAAAGGGACACAGGGACCATGAGAGAGACACAGGGACCGAGAGAAACACAGTGACCGAGAGAGACACAGGGACCAAGAGAGAGAGGCAGGGACCGAGAGAGAGAGACAGGGACGGAGAGAGAGAGACACAGGGACCGAGTGAGACACAGGGACCGACAGAGAGACAGGGACCGACTGAGAGACACAGGGACCGAGAGAGACACAGGGACTGAGGGAGTCACAGGGACCGAGAGAGAGACACAGAGACCGCGAGAGAGACACAGGGACCGAGAGAGAGACACAGGGAACAAGAGAGACACAGGTACTGAGTGAGAGACACAGGGACCGAGAGAGAGACACAGGGACCGAGAGAGAGACACAGGGACCGAGAGAGACAGAGGGACTGAGCGAGTCACAGGGACCGAGAGAGACACAGTGACCGAGAGGGAGACAGAGGGACATAGCAGACACAGGGACCGAGAGAGAGACACAGAGACCGAGAGAGAGAAACAGGGACCGAGAGAGAGAGACAGAGGGACCGAGAGAGAGACACAGGGACTGAGAGAGAGAGACACAGGCAACGAGAGAGAGACACAGGGACTGAGAGAGAGACACAAGGACTGAGAGAGAGAGACACAGGGACCGAGAGAGACACAGGGACGGAGGGAGTCACAGGGACCGAGAGAGAGAGACACAGGCACCGAGAGAGAGACACAGGGTCTGAGAGAGAGATACAGGGACCGAGAGAGACACAGGGACCGAGAGAGAGAGACACAGGGACCGAGAGAGAGACACACGGACCGAGTGAGAGACACAGGGACTGAGCGAGTCACAGGGACCGAGAGAGACACAGTGACCGAGAAAGAGATACAGGGACCGAGACAGAGTGACAGGGACCGAGAGAGACACAGTGACTGAGAGAGACTCAGGGACTGAGAGAGAGACACAGGGACTGAGAGAGAGACACAGGGACTGAGAGAGAGAGACAGGGACTGACAGAGGCACAGGGACTGAGTGAGACACAGGGGCCGAGAGAGTCACAGGGACCAAGAGAGACACCAGGACCGAGAGAGACACAGAGGTGAGAGAGAGATACAGGGACCGAGAAAGACACAGGGACCGAGAGAGAGACACAGTGAACGAGAGAGAGACACCAGGACAGAGAGAGAGTCACAGTGACTGAGAGAGAGAGAGAGGGACCGGGAGAGACACAGGGACCGAGTGAGACACAGGGACCGAAAAAGACACAGGGACCGAGAGAGAGAGACACAGGGAACGAGAGAGACACCGGGACCGAGAGAGACACAGGGACCGAGACAGAGACACAGGGACAGAGAGAGAGACAGAGGGACAGAGTGAGAGACACAGGGACCGAGAGAGAGACAGGGACCAAGAGAGAGACACAGGGACCGAGAGAGAGACACAGGGACCGCGTGAGACACAGTGACCGAGAGAAACACAGTGACCGAGAGAGACACAGGGACCGAGTGAGACACAGGGACCATGAGAGAGACACAGGGACCGAGAGAAACACAGTGACCGAGAGAGACACAGGGACCTAGAGAGAGACACAGGGACCGAGAGAGACACAGGGACCGAGGGAGAGACACAGGGAACTAGTGAGAGACACAGGGACTGAGCGAGTCACAGGGACCGAGAGAGACACAGGGACCGAGAGAGAGACACAGGGACCGAGAGAGAGGCACAGGGACCGAGAGAGACACAGGGACTGAGGGAGTCACATGGACCAAGAGAGAGACACAGGGACTGAGAGAGAGACACAGCGACTGAGAGAGAGAGAGACACAGGCAACGAGAGAGAGACACAGGGACTGAGAGAGAGACACAGGGACTGAGAGAGAGAGACACAGGGACCGAGAGAGACACAGGGACCGAGAGAGAGACACAGGCACCGAGAGAGAGACACAGGGACTGAGATAGAGACACAGAAACGGAGAGAGAGACACAGGGACCAAGAGAGACACAGGGACCGAGAGAGAGACACAGGGACCGAGTGAGTGACACAGGGACCGAGTGAGAGACACAGGGACCGAGTGAGACACAGGGACCGAGAGAGAGAGACATAGGGACCGAGTGAGACACAGAGACCGAGAGAGACACAGGGACCCAGAGAGAGACAGTGACCGAGAGAGACACAGGGACTGAGGGAGTCACAGGGACCGAGAGAGAGACACAGGCACCGAGAGAGAGACACAGGGACTGAGATAGAGACACAGGGACGGAGCGAGACACAGGGACCGAGGGAGAGACACAGGGACCTAGTGAGACACAGCGACCGAGCGAGACACAGGGACCGAGGGAGAGACACAGGGACCTAGTGAGAGACACAGGGACTGAGCGAGTCACAGGGACCGAGAGAGACACAGGGACCGAGAGAGAGACACAGGGACCGAGAGAGAGGCACAGGGACTGAGAGAGACACAGGGACTGAGGGAGTCACAGGGACCGAGAGACAGACACAGGCAGCGAGAGAGAGACACAGGGACTGAGATAGAGACACAGGGACGGAGCGAGAGACACAGGGACCAAGAGACACACCAGGACCGAGAGAGAGACACAGGGACCGAGAGAGACACAGGGACCGAGAGAGAGAGACACAGGGACCGAGAGAGACACAGGGACCGAGAGAGAGAGACACAGGGACCGAGAGAGAGACACAGGGACCGAGTGAGAGACACAGCGACCGAGGGAGAGACACAGGGACCTAGTGAGACACACAGGGACCTAGTGAGAGACACAGGGACCGAGAGAGACACAGGGACCTAGAGAGAGACACAGGGACTGAGAGAGAGAGACAGGGACCTAGAGAGAGACACAGGGTCCGAGAGAGACACAGGGACCTAGAGAGAGACACAGGGACCTAGAGAGAGACACAGGGACCGAGGGAGAGACACAGCGACCTAGTGAGAGACACAGGGACCGAGAGAGACACAGGGACCTAGAGAGAGACACAGGGACCGAGAGAGAGAGACAGGGACCTAGAGAGAGACACAGGGTCCGAGAGAGACACAGGGACCTAGAGAGAGACACAGGGACCTAGAGAGAGACACAGGGACCGAGAGAGACACAGGGACCGAGGGAGAGACACAGGGACCTAGTGAGACACAGGGACCGAGAGAGACAGAGGGACCGAGAGAGAGACACAGGGACCGAAAGAGAGGCACAGGGACTGAGGGAGTCACAGGGACCGAGAGAGAGACACAGGCACCGAGAGAGAGACACAGGGACTGAGATAGAGACACAGGGACGGAGCGAGAGACACAGGGACCGAGAGAGACACTGGGACTGAGCAAGTCACAGAGACCGAGAGAGACACAGGGACCGAGAGAGAGACACAGGGACCGAGAGAGACACAGGGACCGAGAGAGAGAGTCACAGGGACCGAGAGAGAGAGACAGGGGCCGAGAGAGACACAGGGAACGAGAGAGACACAGGGACCGAGAGAGAGACACAGGGACTGAGAGAGAGAGTCACAGGGACCGAGAGAGAAACACAGGGGCCGAGAGAGACACAGGGAACGAGAGAGACACAGGGACCGAGAGAGAGACACAGGGACTGAGCGAGTCACAGGGACCGAGAGAGACACCGGGACCGAGAGAGAGCCACAGGGACCGAAAGGGACACAGGGACCATGAGAGAGACACAGGGACCGAGAGAAACACAGTGACCGAGAGAGACACAGGGACCAAGAGAGAGAGGCAGGGACCGAGAGAGAGAGACGGGGACGGAGAGAGAGACACAGGGACCGAGTGAGACACAGGGACCGACAGAGAGACAGGGACCGACTGAGAGACACAGGGACCGAGAGAGACACAGGGACTGAGGGAGTCACAGGGACCGATAGAGAGACACAGAGACCGCGAGAGAGACACAGGGACCGAGAGAGAGACACAGGGAACAAGAGAGACACAGGTACTGAGTGAGAGACACAGGGACCGAGAGAGAGACACAGGGACCGAGAGAGAGACACAGGGACCGAGAGAGACAGAGGGACTGAGCGAGTCACAGGGACCGAGAGAGACACAGTGACCGAGAGGGAGACAGAGGGACATAGCAGACACAGGGACCGAGAGAGAGACACAGAGACCGAGAGAGAGAAACAGGGACCGAGAGAGAGAGACAGGGACCGAGAGAGAGACACAGGGACTGAGAGAGAGAGACACAGGCAACGAGAGAGAGACACAGGGACTGAGAGAGAGACACAAGGACTGAGAGAGAGAGACACAGGGACCGAGAGAGACACAGGGATGGAGGGAGTCACAGGGACCGAGAGAGAGAGACACAGGCACCGAGAGAGAGACACAGGGTCTGAGAGAGAGATACAGGGACCGAGAGAGACACAGGGACCGAGAGAGAGAGACACAGGGACCGAGAGAGAGACACACGGACCGAGTGAGAGACACAGGGACGGAGCGAGTCACAGGGACCGAGAGAGACACAGTGACCGAGAAAGAGATACAGGGACCGAGACAGAGTGACAGGGACCGAGAGAGACACAGTGACTGAGAGAGACTCAGGGACTGAGAGAGAGACACAGGGACTGAGAGAGAGACACAGGGACTGAGAGAGAGAGACAGGGACTGACAGAGGCACAGGGACTGAGTGAGACACAGGGGCCGAGAGAGTCACAGGGACCAAGAGAGACACCAGGACCGAGAGAGACACAGAGGTGAGAGAGAGATACAGGGACCGAGAGAGACACAGGGACCGAGAGAGAGACACAGTGAACGAGAGAGAGACACCAGGACAGAGAGAGAGTCACAGTGACTGAGAGAGAGAGAGAGGGACCGGGAGAGACACAGGGACCGAGTGAGACACAGGGACCGAAAAAGACACAGGGACCGAGAGAGAGAGACACAGGGAACGAGAGAGACACCGGGACCGAGAGAGACACAGGGACCGAGACAGAGACACAGGGACAGAGAGAGAGACAGAGGGACAGAGTGAGAGACACAGGGACCGAGAGAGAGACAGGGACCAAGAGAGAGACACAGGGACCGAGAGAGAGACACAGGGACCGCGTGAGACACAGGGACCGAGAGAAACACAGTGACCGAGAGAGACACAGGGACCGAGTGAGACACAGGGACCATGAGAGAGACACAGGGACCGAGAGAAACACAGTGACCGAGAGAGACACAGGGACCTAGAGAGAGACACAGGGACCGAGAGAGACACAGGGACCGAGGGAGAGACACAGGGAACTAGTGAGAGACACAGGGACTGAGCGAGTCACAGGGACCGAGAGAGACACAGGGACCGAGAGAGAGACACAGGGACCGAGAGAGAGGCACAGGGACCGAGAGAGACACAGGGACTGAGGGAGTCACATGGACCAAGAGAGAGACACAGGGACTGAGAGAGAGACACAGCGACTGAGAGAGAGAGAGACACAGGCAACGAGAGAGAGACACAGGGACTGAGAGAGAGACACAGGGACTGAGAGAGAGAGACACAGGGACCGAGAGAGACACAGGGACCGAGAGAGAGACACAGGCACCGAGAGAGAGACACAGGGACTGAGATAGAGACACAGAAACGGAGAGAGAGACACAGGGACCAAGAGAGACACAGGGACCGAGAGAGAGACACAGGGACCGAGTTAGAGACACAGGGACCGAGTGAGAGACACAGGGACCGAGTGAGACACAGGGACCGAGAGAGAGAGACATAGGGACCGAGTGAGACACAGAGACCGAGAGAGACACAGGGACCCAGAGAGAGACAGTGACCGAGAGAGACACAGGGACTGAGGGAGTCACAGGGACCGAGAGAGAGACACAGGCACCGAGAGAGAGACACAGGGACTGAGATAGAGACACAGGGACGGAGCGAGACACAGGGACCGAGGGAGAGACACAGGGACCTAGTGAGACACAGCGACCGAGCGAGACACAGGGACCGAGGGAGAGACACAGGGACCTAGTGAGAGACACAGGGACTGTGCGAGTCACAGGGACCGAGAGAGACACAGGGACCGAGAGAGAGACACAGGGACCGAGAGAGAGGCACAGGGACTGAGAGAGACACAGGGACTGAGGGAGTCACAGGGACCGAGAGACAGACACAGGCACCGAGAGAGAGACACAGGGACTGAGATAGAGACACAGGGACGGAGCGAGAGACACAGGGACCAAGAGACACACCAGGACCGAGAGAGAGACACAGGGACCGAGAGAGACACAGGGACCGAGAGAGAGAGACACAGGGACCGAGAGAGACACAGGGACCGAGAGAGAGAGACACAGGGACCGAGAGAGAGACACAGGGACCGAGTGAGAGACACAGCGACCGTGGGAGAGACACAGGGACCTAGTGAGAGACACAGGGACCTAGTGAGAGACACAGGGACCGAGAGAGACACAGGGACCTAGAGAGAGACACAGGGACTGAGAGAGAGAGACAGGGACCTAGAGAGAGACACAGGGTCCGAGAGAGACACAGGGACCTAGAGAGAGACACAGGGACCTAGAGAGAGACACAGGGACCGAGGGAGAGACACAGCGACCTAGTGAGAGACACAGGGACCGAGAGAGACACAGGGACCTAGAGAGAGACACAGGGACCGAGAGAGAGAGACAGGGACCTAGAGAGAGACACAGGGTCCGAGAGAGACACAGGGACCTAGAGAGAGACACAGGGACCTAGAGAGAGACACAGGGTCCGAGAGAGACACAGGGACCGAGGGAGAGACACAGGGACCTAGTGAGACACAGGGACCGAGAGAGACAGAGGGACCGAGAGAGAGACACAGGGACCGAAAGAGAGGCACAGGGACTGAGGGAGTCACAGGGACCGAGAGAGAGACACAGGCACCGAGAGAGAGACACAGGGACTGAGATAGAGACACAGGGACGGAGCGAGAGACACAGGGACCGAGAGAGACACTGGGACTGAGCAAGTCACAGAGACCGAGAGAGACACAGGGACCGAGAGAGAGACACAGGGACCGAGAGAGACACAGGGACCGAGAGAGAGAGTCACAGGGACCGAGAGAGAGAGACAGGGGCCGAGAGAGACACAGGGAACGAGAGAGACACAGGGACCGAGAGAGAGACACAGGGACTGAGAGAGAGAGTCACAGGGACCGAGAGAGAAACACAGGGGCCGAGAGAGACACAGGGAACGAGAGAGACACAGGGACCGAGAGAGAGACACAGGGACTGAGCGAGTCACAGGGACCGAGAGAGACACCGGGACCGAGAGAGAGCCACAGGGACCGAAAGGGACACAGGGACCATGAGAGAGACACAGGGACCGAGAGAAACACAGTGACCGAGAGAGACACAGGGACCAAGAGAGAGAGGCAGGGACCGAGAGAGAGAGACAGGGACGGAGAGAGAGACACAGGGACCGAGTGAGACACAGGGACCGACAGAGAGACAGGGACCGACTGAGAGACACAGGGACCGAGAGAGACACAGGGACTGAGGGAGTCACAGGGACCGAGAGAGAGACACAGAGACCGCGAGAGAGACACAGGGACCGAGAGAGAGACACAGGGACCGCGTGAGACACAGGGACCGAGAGAAACACAGTGACCGAGAGAGACACAGGGACTGAGTGAGACACAGGGACCATGAGAGAGACACAGGGACCGAGAGAAACACAGTGACCGAGAGAGACACAGGGACCTAGAGAGAGACACAGGGACCGAGAGAGACACAGGGACCGAGGGAGAGACACAGGGAACTAGTGAGAGACACAGGGACTGAGCGAGTCACAGGGACCGAGAGAGACACAGGGACCGAGAGAGAGACACAGGGACCGAGAGAGAGGCACAGGGACCGAGAGAGACACAGGGACTGAGGGAGTCACATGGACCGAGAGAGAAACACAGGCACCGAGAGAGAGACACAGGGACTGAGATAGAGACACAGGGACGGAGCGAGAGACACAGGGACCAAGAGAAACACAGTGACCGAGAGAGAGAGGCAGGGACCGAGAGAGAGAGACAGGGACCGAGAGAGAGACACAGGGACCGAGTGAGACACAGGGACCGAGAGAGAGACAGGGACCGACTGAGAGACACAGGGACCGAGAGAGACACAGGGACTGAGGGAGTCACAGGGACCGAGAGAGAGAAACACAGGCACCGAGAGAGAGACACATGGTCTGAGAGAGAGATACAGGGACCGAGAGAGACACAGGGACCGAGAGACAGACACACGGACCGAGTGAGAGACACAGGGACTGAGCGAGTCACAGGGACCGAGAGAGACACAGTGACCGAGAGAGAGATACAGGGACCGAGACAGAGTGACAGGAACCGAGAGAGACACAGTGACTGAGAGAGACACAGGGACTGAGAGAGAGACACAGGGACTGAGAGAGAGACACAGGGACTGAGAGAGAGACAGGGACTGACAGAGGCACAGGGACTGAGTGAGACACAGGGGCCGAGAGAGTCACAGGGACCAAGAGAGACACCAGGACCGAGAGAGACACAGAGGTGAGAGAGAGATACAGGGACCGAGAGAGACACAGGGACCGAGAGAGAGACACAATGAACGAGAGAGAGACACCAGGACAGAGAGAGAGTCACAGTGACTGAGAGAGAGAGAGAGGGACCGGGAGAGACACAGGGACCGAGTGAGACACAGGGACCGAGAAAGACACAGGGACCGAGAGAGAGAGACACAGGGAACGAGAGAGACACCGGGACCGAGAGAGACACAGGGACCGAGACAGAGACACAGGGACAGAGAGAGAGACAGAGGGACAGAGAGAGAGAGACACAGGGACCGCGTGAGACACAGGGACCGAGACAGAGAGAAAGGGTCCGAGAGAGAGAGACACAGGGACCGAGTGAGACACAGGGACCATGAGAGAGACACAGGGACCGAGAGAAACACAGTGACCGAGAGAGACACAGGGACCTAGAGAGAGACACAGGGACCGAGAGAGAGGCACAGGGAACTAGTGAGAGACACAGGGACTGAGCGAGTCACAGGGACCGAGAGAGACACAGGGACCGAGAGAGAGACACAGGGACCGAGAGAGAGGCACAGGGACTGAGAGAGACACAGGGACTGAGGGAGTCACATGGACCGAGAGAGAGACACAGGGACGGAGCGAGAGACACAGGGACCAAGAGACACACCAGGATCGAGAGAGACACAGGGACTGAGAGAGAGAGAGAGACACAGGGACCGAGAGAGACACAGGGACCGAGAGAGAGAGACACAGGGACCGAGAGAGAGACACAGGGACCGAATGAGAGACACTGGGACTGAGCAAGTCACAGAGACCGAGAGAGACACAGGGACCGAGAGAGAGACACAGGAACCGAGAGAGAAACACAGGGACTGAGCGAGTCAGAGGGACCGAGAGAGACACCGGGACCGAAAGGGACACAGTGACCGAGAGAGAGAGGCAGGGACCGAGAGAGAGAGACAGGGACCGAGAGAGAGACAGAGGGACCGAGTGAGACACAGGGACCGAGTGAGAGAGACAGGGACCGAGTGAGAGACACAGGGACCGAGAGAGACACAGGGACTGAGGGAGTCACAGGGACCGAGAGAGAGAGACACAGGCACCGAGAGAGAGACACAGGGACTGAGAGAGAGATACAGGGACCGAGAGAGAAACAGGGACCGAGAGAGAGAGACACAGGGACCGAGAGAGAGACACACGGACCGAGAGAGAGACACAGGTTCCGAGAGAGAGACACAGCGACCGAGAGAGACACAGGGACCGAGTGAGACACAGGGACCGAGGGAGAGAGACACAGGGACCGAGAGAGAGAGACACAGGGACCGAGAGAGAGACACAGGGACCGAGAGAGACACAGGGACTGAGAGAGACACAGGGACCGAGAGAGAGACAGGGACCGAGAGAGACACTGGGGCCGAGAGAGAGACAGTGACCGAGAGAGACACAGGGACAGAGAGAGAGAGACACAGGGACCGAGAGAGAGACACAAGGACCGAGAGAGACACAGGGACCGATTGAGACACAGGGACCGAGAGAGAGACAGGGACCGAGAGAGACACAGGGACCGAGACAGAGAGACATAGGGACCGAGAAAGACACAGGGACCGAGGGAGAGATACAGTGACCGAGTGAGAGACAGGGACTGAGCGAGTCACAGGGACTGAGAGAGAGACAGTGACCGAGAAAGAGACACAGTCACCGAGAGAGAGACACAGGGACTGAGAGAGTCACAGGGACCGAGCGAGAGACACAGGGACTGAGAGAGAGACACAGGGACTGAGAGAGAGACACAGGGACCGAGAGAGACACAGGGACCGAGGGAGAGAGACACAGGGACCGAGAGAGACACAGGGACCGAGGGAGAGAGACACAGGGACCGTGAGAGACACAGGGACCGAGAGAGACACCGGGAGCGAGAGAGAGACAGGGACTGAGAGAGTCACAGGGACCGAGAGAGAGACACAGGGACCCAGAGAGCGACACAGGGACCGAGAGAGACACAAGGACCTAGAGAGAGTCACAGGGACCGAGAGAGACACAGGGACCCAGAGAGCGACACAGGGACCGAGAGAGAGACACAGTGAACGAGAGAGAGACACCAGGACAGAGAGAGAGTCACAGTGACTGAGAGAGAGAGAGAGGGACCGGGAGAGACACAGGGACCGAGTGAGACACAGGGACCGAGAAAGACACAGGGACCGAGAGAGAGAGACACAGGGAACGAGAGAGACACCGGGACCGAGAGAGACACAGGGACCGAGACAGAGACACAGGGACAGAGAGAGAGACAGAGGGACAGAGAGAGAGACACAGGGACCGCGTGAGACACAGGGACCGAGACAGAGAGAAAGGGTCCGAGAGAGAGAGACACAGGGACCGAGTGAGACACAGGGACCATGAGAGAGACACAAGGACCGAGAGAAACACAGTGACCGAGAGAGACACAGGGACCTAGAGAGAGACACAGGGACCGAGAGAGAGGCACAGGGAACTAGTGAGAGACACAGGGACTGAGCGAGTCACAGGGACCGAGAGAGACACAGGGACCGAGAGAGAGACACAGGGACCGAGAGAGAGGCACAGGGACTGAGAGAGACACAGGGACTGAGGGAGTCACATGGACCGAGAGAGAGACACAGGGACGGAGCGAGAGACACAGGGACCAAGAGACACACCAGGACCGAGAGAGACACAGGGACTGAGAGAGAGAGAGACACAGGGACCGAGAGAGACACAGGGACCGAGAGAGAGAGACACAGGGACCGAGAGAGAGACACAGGGACCGAATGAGAGACACTGGGACTGAGCAAGTCACAGAGACCGAGAGAGACACAGGGACCGAGAGAGAGACACAGGAACCGAGAGAGAGACACAGGGACTGAGAGAGAGAGAGACACAGGGACTGAGAGAGAGAGAGACACAGGGACCGAGAGAGAAACACAGGGACCGAGAGAGACACCGGGACCGAAAGGGACACAGTGACCAAGAGAGAGAGGCAGGGACCGAGAGAGAGAGAGACAGGGACCGAGAGAGAGACA
Organism: Prionace glauca; assembly: GCA_037974335.1. Taxonomy (NCBI): domain Eukaryota; kingdom Metazoa; phylum Chordata; class Chondrichthyes; order Carcharhiniformes; family Carcharhinidae; genus Prionace; species Prionace glauca. The sequence goes on from JBBMRE010000184.1 coordinate 347,787, forward strand.
GAGGGACCGAGTGAGACACAGGGACCGAGTGAGAGAGACAGGGACCGAGTGAGAGACACAGGGACCGAGAGAGACACAGGGACTGAGGGAATCACAGGGACCGAGAGAGAGAGACACAGGCACCGAGAGAGAGACACAGGGACTGAGAGAGAGATACAGGGACCGAGAGAGACACAGGGACCGAGAGAGAGAGACACAGGGACCGAGAGAGAGACACACGGACCGAGTGAGAGACACAGGGACTGAGCGAGTCACAGGGACCGAGAGAGACACAGTGACCGAGAGAGAGATACAGGGACCGAGAGAGAGTGACAGGGACCGAGAGAGAGTGACAGGGACCGAGAGAGACACAGTGACTGAGAGAGACACAGGGTCCGACAGAGAGACACAGGCACCGAGAGAGAGACACAGGGACTGAGAGAGAGACACAGGGACCAAGAGAGACACCAGGACCAAGAGAGACACAGAGGTGAGAGAGAGATACAGGGACCGAGAGAGACACAGGGACCGAGAGAGAGACACAGTGAACGAGAGAGAGACACCAGGACAGAGGGAGAGACACAGGGACTGAGAGAGAGAGACAGGGACCGGGAGAGACACAGGGACCGAGTGAGACACAGGGACCGAGAAAGACACAGGAACCGAGAGAGTCACAGGGACCGAGAGAGAGACACAGGGAACGACAGACACACTGAAACTGAGAGAGAGAGACAGGGACTGAGTGAGACACAGAGACCGAGAGAGAGACACAATAGTCCGAGAGAGAAAGACAGGGAGCGAGAGAGAGACAGAAGGACCGAGAGAGACACAGGGACCGAGAGAGACAGAGGGACCGAGAGAGACACAGGGACCGAGAGAGTCACAGGGACCCAGAGAGACACAGGGACCGAGTGAGACACAGGGACCGAGTGAGACACAGAGACCGAGAGAGAGAAACAATCGTCCGAGAGAGAAAGACAGGGAGCGAGAGAGAGACAGAAGGACCGAGAGAGACACAGGGACCGAGAGAGACAGAGGGACCGAGAGAGACACAGGGAACGAGAGAGACACAGGGACCGAGAGAGACACAGGGACCGAGAGAGAGACAGTGACCGAGAGAGACATAGGGACCGAGAGAGACACAGGGGTGAGAGGGAGAAGCAGGGTCCGAGAGATTCACAGGGACCGAGTGAGACCCAGGGACCGAGACAGAGAGACACAGGGACCGAGAGAGACTCTGAAACTGAGAGAGAGAGACAGGGAGCGAGTGAGACACAGGGACCGAGAGAGAGACAGGGACCGAGTGAGAGACACAGGGACCGAGTGAGACACAGGGACCGAGAGAGAGAGACACAGGGACCGAGTGAGACACAGAGACCGAGAGAGACACAGGGACCCAGAGAGAGACAGTGACCGAGAGAGACACAGGGACTGAGGGAGTCACAGGGACCGAGAGAGAGACACAGGCACCGAGAGAGAGACACAGGGAATGAGATAGAGACACAGGGACGGAGCGAGACACAGGGACCGAGGGAGAGACACAGGGACCTAGTGAGACACAGGGACCGAGAGAGAGAGACACAGGGACCGAGAGAGAGAAACAATCGTCCGAGAGAGAAAGACAGGGAGCGAGAGAGAGACAGAAGGACCGAGAGAGACACAGGGACCGAGAGAGACAGAGGGACCGAGAGAGACACAGGGAACGAGAGAGACACAGGGACCGAGAGAGACACAGGGACCGAGAGAGAGACAGTGACCGAGAGAGACATAGGGACCGAGAGAGACACAGGGGTGAGAGGGAGAAGCAGGGTCCGAGAGATTCACAGGGACCGAGTGAGACCCAGGGACCGAGACAGAGAGACACAGGGACCGAGAGAGACTCTGAAACTGAGAGAGAGAGACAGGGAGCGAGTGAGACACAGGGACCGAGAGAGAGACAGGGACCGAGTGAGAGACACAGGGACCGAGTGAGACACAGGGACCGAGAGAGAGAGACACAGGGACCGAGTGAGACACAGAGACCGAGAGAGACACAGGGACCCAGAGAGAGACAGTGACCGAGAGAGACACAGGGACTGAGGGAGTCACAGGGACCGAGAGAGAGACACAGGCACCGAGAGAGAGACACAGGGAATGAGATAGAGACACAGGGACGGAGCGAGACACAGGGACCGAGGGAGAGACACAGGGACCTAGTGAGACACAGGGACGGAGCGAGACACAGGGACCGAGGGAGAGACACAGGGAACTCGTGAGAGACACAGGGACTGAGCGAGTCACAGGGACCGAGAGAGACACAGGGACCGAGAGAGAGACACAGGGACAGAGAGAGAGGCATAGGGACCGAGAGAGACACAGGGACTGAGGGAGTCACAGGGACCGAGAGACAGACACAGGCACCGAGAGAGAGACACAGGGACTGAGATAGAGACACAGGGACGGAGCGAGAGACACAGGGACCAAGAGAAACACCAGGACCGAGAGAGAGACAGGGACTGAGAGAGAGAGACACAGGGACCGAGAGAGACACAGGGACCGAGAGAGAGAGACACAGGGACCGAGAGAGAGACACAGGGACCGAGTGAGAGACACTGGGACTGAGCAAGTCACAGAGACCGAGAGAGACACAGGGACCGAGAGAGAGACACACGGACCGAGAGAGACACAGGGACCGAGAGAGAGAGACACAGGGACCGAGAGAGAGAGACACAGGGACCGAGAGAGAAACACAGGGGCCGAGAGAGACACAGGGAACGAGAGAGACACAGGGACCGAGAGAGAGAGACACAGGGACAGAGCGAGTCACAGGGACCGAGAGAGACACCGGGGACCGAGAGAGAGCCACAGGGACCGAAAGGGACACAGGGACCTAGAGCGAGACACAGTGACCGAGAGAGACACAGGGACCGAGGGAGAGACACAGGGACCTAGTGAGAGACACAGGGACTGAGCGAGTCACAGGGACCGAGAGAGACAGAGGGACCGAGAGAGAGACACAGGGACCGAGAGAGAGGCACAGGGACCGAGAGAGACACAGGGACTGAGGGAGTCACAGGGACCGAGAGAGAGACACAGGCACCGAGAGATAGACACAGGGACTGAGATAGAGACACAGGGACGGAGCGATAGACACAGGGACCAAGAGACACACCAGGACCGAGAGAGACACAGGGACCGAGAGAGAGAGACACAGGGACCGAGAGAGAGACACAGGGACCGAGTGAGAGACACGGGGACTGAGCAAGTCACAGAGACCGAGAGAGAGACACAGGGACCGAGAGAGAGACACAGGGACCGAGAGAGACACAGGGACCGAGAGAGAGAGACACAGGGACCGAGAGAGAAAGACAGGGGCCGAGCGAGTCACAGGGACCGAGAGAGACACCGGTACCGAGAGAGAGCCACAGGGACCGAAAGGGACACAGGGCCCATGAGAGAGACACAGGGACCAAGAGAAACACAGTGACCGAGAGAGAGAGGCAGGGACCGAGAGAGAGAGACAGGGACCGAGAGAGAGACACAGGGACCGAGTGAGACACAGGGACTGAGGGAGTCACAGGGACCGAGAGAGAGAGACACAGGCACCGAGAGAGACACACAGGGACTGAGAGAGAGATACAGGGACCGAGAGAGACACAGGGACCGAGACAGAGAGACACAGGGACCGAGAGAGAGAGACACACGGACCGAGTGAGAGACACAGGGACTGAGCGAGTCACAGGGACCGAGAGAGACACAGTGACCGAGAGAGAGATACAGGGACCGAGATAGAGTGACAGGGACCGAGAGAGACACAGTGACTGAGAGAGACACAGGGTCCGAGAGAGAGACACAGGCACCGAGAGAGAGACACAGGGACTGAGAGAGAGACACAGGGACCAAGAGAGACACCAGGACCGAGAGAGACACAGAGGTGAGAGAGAGATACAGGGACCGAGAGAGACACAGGGACCGAGAGAGAGACACAGTGAACGAGAGAGAGACACCAGGACAGAGAGAGTGACACAGGGATTGAGAGAGAGAGACAGGGACCGGGAGAGACACAGGGACCGAGTGAGACACAGGGACCGAGAAAGACACAGGGACCGAGAGAGAGAGACACAGGGAACGAGAGAGACACCGGGACCGAGAGAGACACAGGGACCGAGAGAGACACAGGGACCCAGAGAGAGACAATGACCGAGAGAGACACAGGGACTGAAAGAGAGAGACACAAGGACCGAGAGAGACACAGGGACCGAGCGAGAGACAGGGACCGCGGGAGAGAGACAGGGTTCGAGAGAGAGAGACACAGGGACCGAGTGAGACACAGGGACCGAGAGAGAGACACAGGGACCGAGAGAGTCACAGGGACCGACAGAGACACTGAAACTGAGAGAGAGACACAGGGACCGAGTGAGACACAGGGACCAAGAGAGTGACAGGGACCGAGTGAGAGACAGAGGGACCGAGTGAGACACAGGGACCGAGAGAGACACAGGGACCGAGAGAGACACAGGGACCGAGTGAGAGACAGTGACCGAGAGAGACACACGGACTGAGAGTGAGAGACACAGGGACCGTGAGAGAGACACAAGGACCGAGAGAGACACAAGGACCGAGAGGGAGACACAGGAACCGAGTGAGACATAGGGACCGAGAGAGAGACACAGAGACCGAGTGAGACACAGGGACCGAGAGAGAGACACAGGGAACAAGAGAGACACAGGTACTGAGTGAGAGACACAGGGACCGA